>VXAC01007004.1:554910-579161 GCA_013399225.1 Rhipidura dahli
TTTTTTTTTTTTTTTTTTTGTATAAACACTCCTTAAGCTGCTTCCTCCTCATCTTGAATGCCATTATCTACAGTGTGTTGTATTTTCAGTTCTGGAACAATGGAACAGACCCAGTCAGGGTCTGATTATGTGTGTCTGAGATATTTCCCAAGAAAGACATTTTCTGGAGGATAACAAAAGGATGACCACTGAGACAAAAAGTGCCTTTTCTCCCTTGTGTCCTTTCACTGTTGGAAGCTGCACTTCAGTAGAACAGGCTGAGACAGGTGCTTGAATCTATTCCTGTTGAACATCACACGTGTTTAAACCTTAGTGGAACTGAAGTTAATCTCCATGGTCTAATATATCTTATAAATATAAGCTTATTTACACAAAGAGGGAGTTTAATACGAGTCAGAAGAAAATTAGCAGAAAAAAAGACAATATGAGGGGTGTGAGTGATCTTATCAGAGTGGTAGCAGGGCTGCTTTCACACCACTTCTGTCACAGAGCAAAAGATAAAGCACACAGAATCTGCCCTGTAAAGGAACTCATAACTGAATCAGACCACACTGTGCAATACCTGGCACAAAGGTTTTATTTTTAGGAGAAATAAGGCACCTCCAGGTATTTTGGGAAACTATCCCATGCCCTGTTGCCACTTCCCTTGTGTTGGTTTCTGGTCATTCTCACTAAAGCCTGAATGCATCTGGAGGAAGAATTAGTCCCATATCCACAGTGAGTTTGGATTCAGCATCACTCAAGCACATTTTGCTTGCACGTGTCCCTTATTACCTCCACCATGCTGGCACATGTCCTTTATTTCTCCTTTCCTTCCCCCAAGCTTAGGCTGGGCAGTGCAAGATGGATCACCAATAAAATGGTATTTTAGGAAAGAATATGAGAAGCAAACCCAAAGTCACTGGATAAAGAGAACAGATTCTGCCTCCTGACGAGGCCAATATGGAACTGGTTTCTTTCTAGTGGGTAATCTGATCAGGAATGTCACAAAATGTTTGGTAACACATCAGAAAACACCTTCTGGAAAGGAAACACACTGCTGAGTGGTGCTGCACCCAGGTATTCAGGGCAGGACATGGCTTTTAAGCACATTTCAGCAACCTGGAAGGTGATCTTTAATGAGTTGGTGATAGGGCACTCATACACATCCTCATCCATTTCACTCACACTGCAGAGAAGGCAAGGACAGCTGCTGAAATACATCTGCACCACTTGGGGTTGAGGAAGGGTTGTTGAGTAAAAATGTGCACGAATTTGAGGGGATGCAGATGGATCTGTGTTTTTATCTGAGCAGTGGAAGCTGTTTGTTTAACACTGGCATTAGAAACAACCCCCCTGCCCCCATGGAGACACACACATTTATAAACTGTAACACAATTGCCTTTGTTTTGAAAGGAATTATTTTCTTATTCATGACTTGTTTGAATTTACTTCCTTGTGAATTATTTTTGGCAGCGCCGGGTGCAGCCTAGTGAGGGAAACTATGCATTTCCATGTATGTAAACCAGGAAAACCCAGCGATTGTGGACAAACAATGCCCTCCATTGTGAGCTATTTGTTTTCCTCGCTGTCACTGAACCCTTTGCAACTACAATGGGCATTGTAACTGAGAGCAGTTGGGTGCCAGTGGTGCATTTTAATCGCTTGCCTCCACCACAAAACTGCTTTGAGGCTGTCGAGCAGGAGGGCTGAGGGTTTCCCTTACCTGGAAATCCTTGGATAGACCAACTTGGAATGAGAAGAAAAGAGGGAATATCAGTGGTGGGAGGGGCTGCTCAAGCTCATTTCACATCTCTGACCTCTGCTCCCAGTGAAGCTGTTGTTGCCAACATAAATGACAATTTCTGGGGGCTGTTCTGGTTTATGCTGAAGTGGTGGGAGTGTGTTTATAGCATCACATTGGTTTGGCTCTTCCTTCCCACTGTGCTTTCCTCGGCTGCCAGGCCTTAATTATGGAAAAATATTTGTGTTGCTACCACTGCAATGAAATGTGTTCATGAAGATTGACTAAGAAGTGATACTGTTTTGAATCGGATTTTTAGTGTTTGCTGTGGATTTATAACGAGTTTTATCACCCGGGCAAAAGCAAATGCCCAATTTCAGTAGTACAGTGACTTTCTCTGGGCTCAGGACCTTGCCTGATCAAATGGCTGTGTAAATACAATGTTTGGACCTTTCACTCCAGAGAGGATTCTGGTGGGTCCCTTCCAGCTCAGAATATTCTGTGATTCTGTGAACATGAAATGCCTTGTCCACAGACACACTGAGAAAGAAATCTTTATTTATAATGTGTGTATTTATGGAGGGTGATACACAGAGACATGAGCATTCCTGTGCAGATGGATATCTTGCTGGCTCTCACCCCTCCTATTATCTCTAAATGCAATTTTAAAAGGAAATAGTTTTTGAAAGGGGCAAGAGACTCTAGAAAAGGATTTAAACTCTTTTTCTTCCTCTGAAAGGACTCAGTCATAGCTCTTATTTAAATTAAGAAATGTCTCTGAGGAGAATTTCAAACTCTCTTTCCAAACAACACCGAGCCAAGAATTGTTATTATCTGAATTTAATTCAAATCATATGAACCTTCACAGCTTTTGCCACACCAAAGATTTTTTTCCTTTTCAGTCTGGCAATACATTCATCAAGCTGTGGGCAGACCCCACTCACATAAAGGAGGAGCTTTGTGAACCCGATAGCTTACAGGGTTTTCCAGGTTCCACACACATTTGTGATTTATTTTCTTTAAACAGACACCCTAAATAGTGCCATAGCTGCATAGTAGCAGAATTCACCATGTAATTTACTTTGTGTGAGTCATAATGAGAGGAAAAAAGAAATCAGAACTTTGAACAATTATCCTTAAATTGCTTAAAGCCCTTCTCATTCCCTGTCTCCTGCCCAATTCCAAGGGCTGGATGAACACAGGATGTTACCTGAAGCCCTGATGCTTGGCTTGGATACTCTGGGGACAATTCTCTTCAGTTTTCCAGCATTTTGCAAAGGGATAAGAATTACAGTTACCCACCCACTTTACTGCAGCCCTTTCAAGCTGAATCAATGTCTTCTCAATGCCTGGAGCATGTAAAATGCTATATAAAAGTGTGAAATAATATTCCTTCTCAACCATCCAGCCAGAATTTACACTGCTTGGAGGAAAGAGGATGGGGGGGATAATTACAGACTGGGCTTTAAAAACAAGGTGCTCAGGAAGGGCAGAGTCAGCAGAACAGCAGCCACATCCAGGGTCTCCACAGACCTCTGTGTTTATGGGCACTCCATGGTTAGAGGTGCTGGACATTTTCCAGACCTGTTCACTCCACCTCTGCAAGTATGCAGAATATTTTCAATAAGTGCTCCTTGCAGGGAAAGTATGTTTAAAATGCTTTCTCAGCACACTGCCTATCCACAGGCTGTTCCATGGGTTTTCCTATTTCTCCTCCCCACAAAACCCTGGCCGTGTCTGCTTTGCTTCCAGGCCTTTGGCACTGCAGCTGGGTGTTCTTCCAGCACTTTGTTGTGCCCACTACCCTTTTCTCATTTCACTTCCAGTGCTCCTGTGAGCCCTTTTCCTCCTGATTGTTGTCACATGTCCTGCTCTGGATCCATACCCTCTCACTAATTCCCAGTTTAGGATGTTTACACTGCTGTTCCAGTGGAGACAGGGTTATCCAGCTCCTAGGAAACAGCTATTATTTATCCCTCTGGATACTGCCTGTATTGCCATATTCCAGAGTAATTTCAATTTGTGTTGTACTTCACTGAGTGGATGTTTCAAGAAAAAATTTAAAAATTGCTGTTGCGTCATAGCAACGCCCACAGCAACACAACAACACACACAGGACTTGTGTGTACCAGAGAGCTGCAAAATGTGTGCAAATTGCAATATATTGACTGTAAGGTAACTCAATGCTAAAAAAAAACCCCTATAAATTGACCAAAACAAAACATTGGAACTGAATTTGTCCAACAGACTTCAGAGAAGCTCAGGTCAGAGGAGGCTGCTCAACCTCTCCTTGTTACAAGCCTTTCACTGACTTGTCTGATCTCTCTGCAGCTTTTTGGCCTCAGGTTTTTAAAGCCAGCCTGGGAGTTTAGACACCCAAATATCATTAAAATGAATACTCATTCTGTGCCTTTTGGCCCCACAGTTCCACTCTGATGATGTTTCTGGTAGTGTAACAATCTTTTCTTTGGAGGTATTCCTCTCCACATCATCCAGCAATGAACTCCCTAATGGTTACTGCGGGGTTTTTATAATAAAAGAATGGTGATATGATGAAAAAGTCATAACCCACATTTAATAAATTATTTATATTAATCTTCTCTCAACAAAAAACATAAATACCAGCAAGAATGACCTGTCCTAAAAGGATTTTTAAGAGGCAGTATTTTTTTTTTTTTTACATTAGTCCCAGAAGAAAATCATCTGGGACCCAGCAGTACATGACTGCTCAAAATGTTTCTTATAAAATTTGCCTAACACAGACTTAGCACAAGCTAGAATTTGGCTTTATAGGCATTTTATAAACTTCTCTGTGGAAAGCCTGAGAGCTGACCTTTGATAATGGCTAAATTCCTGCTTAAAAAGGGGCAGAAGGCTCATAACACGGACAATTATCTAAGACCTGGCAGTCCTTCTTTTCATCTTTCACGTAACCGTAGTTGGAAAGAAATGGTGTTTAACACTATTTTATACAATGAGCCTTCTTATGTCATTAAACTCAGGGGATATAAAGAGTGGATCTCAGGGGCCAAAATGAGTTTCCTGCTCCCAGGGTACAGCAGCTGAGTGTTTTATGGGGGGAAGCCCTTTCTGTGTCCTTCCCCACCTTCCTGGAGGATTTGGATGCTGGGGGATGGGTGAGGGTGCTCAGGTGTCAGTGAGAGCCCTGGTGGGTTCAGCAGGGCACTAAACTTCCAACACCAGAAGGAATGGAACATTTCTGTAGCCCTGCACAACTCCCCTCTGCTTAAACATGTCCTGTTGCAGAAGGAAAGGAATGAGATTTTCTTTTGACAAAGAACCAAAGAGTCAACCAAACTTTTTTTAACATACTGGGAACAGACTGCACTGCACATTAAGGACAATTGTACCAAAAACCTGAGGAGAAGTTGCAGATTTTGTCCTGGAAAGAGCCTCTGGGATAAGATTCAGCTGATATGATCAAGTGTTTTATCACAGTGCAATCTCCTCATTAGTTTAGGCTTTGCATAGCTTGGTGATGCCTGCCAATACTTGTAACCCCACTTTGTTTAAAGCAAGTTTCAGTTCAGGGAAAATCTGAATTTGCTTTGGATTTTGTCTCTCAGGCCCCCAGAATTTGGTAAGCCATTGTGAAACAGAATTTTGGCAGCACAGCTTGACTACATAATGATCTTACACTCTGGAGACATTTCCAACACTTCAGCAGTGCAAACACTTTATGCACACACAGGATCATATCAATGCAACTATTGTGGACTTTCAACACACACTTTGTTTAAAAAAAAAAGTTCATTTTCTTCATAAATTCTACTTTATCAACATCCTTCATATGTGTGAAACCCCCACATGAATTCTCACAGATGTAGAAATGTTAATATAAATTCTGTTATTGTTCCTATTGCTGTAGCATCTCTTACAGGAAAGACTGGATTTTCTTAAGAGCAGGACAGTGTAGAAGTCAGAAAAATTATACACTAATCATGTAATTTCTATTAATTGGAAGAAGTGAAAGTGGTATTAAAACTATCATCATCTTCAGGTGTTTATATTTATTTTCAAATGTACCTTTCTAATTCATGGTTGATTCAATTTTTAGTAGGCAGTGTTTGAATACAGAGTTATTACTGTGCTGGAGTTTGGCAGAATTCTGGTGGCAATTAGTGTTTTCTCCACCTTGCTTTTTGAAAGCATATCCCACAATTCTAGGGAAAAAACCTAGAAAATGCCCATTGTTAACAACCAAGGGACTGATTCAACCTGATGGAGCAGCAGTAGGATATATTTAACTAAGGCCAGTTAATTTAATGCACCTTATGTAGAAGAATAAAAAACAGGAAAAAGTTGTTTGGCCATTGGCTCATTTTATTCCCAAATTTCAGCTTTGGAAAGAGTATATTAAAGCAATCATTGTGCTTTTGGGGTTTATTTTAGCACAACTGTACTAAATGCAAATTATTGAAAAGGAAAAGAACAAAAAACCTTAAAAAATGGGTCAAAGCTGTTCTGTTCTACACCAATTAAAAAACCAGACATATACATATATATAATTGTTAAATACACATTTCAAAATATCTCTAGATGCATAAAAACAGTATTTTATTTTCATAATTGGGATAAAAATAATTTTTGTCATTTATTTACAAGGAGAAACAGCATGAGACAACACACAAAATTTTGAGTGTTATGTGTCACTAGTAATAGTTTTGTTCAGTCCTCAAAATGTAAAACTTATTATCATTTCTACTCCTGTTAAGTATGCTAATTACATATGTTAATTATTAAACACTGGTATTTCACATGGTTTTGAACTTGAATTAGGGATGATCTTTTGGATCAGAATGTATTTTATCAATCTGAGCTCTTTTATCTGAGGACTGAAAAGTTATTTTCCTTGGAGCTGTATTTCAGTTGAACCTCTTGAGATTGTGGTTCAAGCTCAAGGGCTGAGCTAATTCCAAAGGACATTCTGGTGCAGAAAGTCCCATCCCATTTCATCTTGGTTTGGATCCTGTAACTGCAGAGCCCTGCAGCAGCTTGGATGTGTCTCCTGGTACACTCTGAGGCAGAATTAGACTTTTCCTCCTCAGATCTCTCCCACCTCCCACCCAATGCATTGTGCAGGGGTGACATCAAATCTGTGGGGTAGAGAGGGAATTCTCATTCTGATCCTCAGTCAACCAGTAGATGTGACTCATAGTTGACCCTATATGGAATAAATAATTTTTCCCCCCAAAAGCTGTGAAAATAAGAATTTAATTCATATTCCCCCTAATTACATGCTTTAAAAATTAGCTGGGAGCAGGGTTCTCCTTCTGCATTCAGGCCTTGGGGCTTGGATCTGCATTTCAGCTTGAGCTGTCTCGGCTCTTCTGCAGCCTTCCAGGGGAGCTTGTGCTTTGCTTTCCTGCAAGCCCAGCCACGTGGCCCTGAGCCAAACCTTCCTTGCTGAGGGCTGAATGAGCCTTTCAGACACTCTTGGCAGCCCCCACAGTCACACACACATGGGCCAGGAGGGAAAAATCACCCTGAGGACACGGGCAGCTGAATGGACTGCAGGCCAGTTCCATCCCTCAGCTTCACAAATTCCTTGATCATTTCCTGGGCAATTATGTGGGTGTGAGACCTGACCACGATTTTTTTCCCCCTCTCTTTGACCAAGGCTGTTTTCTCTTGTTGTCTTACTGAGCTCACTTGCAACCCTACCCTCCTGCAGGCTTTTTTTGGGTACCAATCTCCAGCCCATGGTCCCTTGCTGTGGAAACCTCAGACTTCCTGGGAACAAAATCTTATCCCATCCTTTCCTGCTACTCTGAGCCCACTCTGTGACAATGTATCTGGAATACATCTGGTCCCTCTTCCAAAATGAGCCTTTTTAGGTAGTTCCACAATCCATGCCAAGCAGCATCTCTTAAATGAAAAAAAATAGGTTTAAAATAGTTTAAAAATAGGTTCTCATTACTGTGCCCTTCTCTGGCTTCCACTCCTGCTCCATGTCTGGATGACAGAACCATTGTGTTGAACTTCTGTGTGCACCAGGTCACGTTGGTTATCTCTTTTCAGAGACTTTTTACAGACTGTTTCTGGGTAAGGCTTGACTCTGCTACAGAGGGGAAGCATCCTGATGTGGAAATACATTAATAATTTAATGTGCTCATGGGAAGAAAAGGAATTTACCAAGTGTGGCTTTAGTAGTGTTAACAAAACATCCGTGAGAAAAATCTAGAGATGTAAAAAAAATTTCGGGGTTTGGTGTTGATTTAGTAGTTGTTGATTAAACTTTTCTGTGTCAGTACACCTGCAGTGGATGTTTGCTGATGGCAGCTCAGGACCTCTCAGAGTCTTGATGATCTCAAAGGTCTTTTCCATCCTACTTCATTGTGTGATTCTGTGATTCTAAGTCCTGAACCCAGAAAACATTTCCAGAATTTGGAGCTTTGGAGAAAAGAGGAGAATTTGAAGATGCATGCAAGGATAAGAGATCTCAATGCAATTACATCAATTACTTCTCTGCTCCTATCAGGTTAGACATGCCTGAACTCCATTCAGCATTTAGTGTGCACCTCAGTTGTGCCCTTCACCACTGAGGGCATCAGTGAGGACCAACCTCTTCTCTCTATCCTGAACACCACCCCTTGTTTTCCCAGTGAATAATTATATTCTCTGTATCAAGCCTTATTATGATATTGTTTTAAATAAAATCAGTGGCAAAATGGGACTTTTAATTCCCATTTCTTAACTTTATTTTGGGTTTTTCTTGAATATGTAAAGGTGACTTCTTGTGTGACACACCCAGCCAGCCACTGCTTTAAAAGATGGTGTTTGACTTTCATTTGTGTGACTTAAATTCTTTTAATGCTAGCAAGTTTCCTTTCAATAAGAGACAACTGAAAACCTTTAAGAAACAGCTTAAATGTCTACCCAGAGTCTAACCAAAACCACTCTTGCCTCAGCCTAGGTTTTCATGGCTATTAATTTAATTTATTATACAGTAATGAACCATGCAGGATCCAAACCAACCCAGGATTTACTTTAATGGATCATTAACTTGTTAGGTTCCCCCTTCTTCTTTCCCCCTCCTGATATTTTCTTGTCTTGCCAGAATTCTCATTATCCCAGCTATTAATCCATTTATTAACTTTGGACAAGGATGTATTTCATTAGTGAACACTTAAAAATTAATGATCACACACAAATTAAAAGTCTGCTGTAAAAGGACAGAGTACAAATAGGCTCTGTAGGATGTGGGTTTTATTTACACCCCAAATGAATAGCACACTGACAGTGGTTTAAATTGGTGTCAAAATTATAGGATCATTAAGGTTGGAAAAGACCTTTAAGATCATCAAGACCAACCATTTTTAACCCCATAATGCCAGCTCTGGACATTCACAAGTTTCCCCCTGCCGTGTAGTAGATTTACAGTATTCACTTTACAGACAACTACTAAAAGTTTGTCTTTCCATAATGTTACTTTAGAAATAATACTGTTGACCGACCCCAAAAGTAACTTCCATAACAATGTCAGCTTTTCATTTTTGTAGGGTTTCAAACTGCTGGAATAAAACCCTGAGGCCAATGTAGCTACTGACAACCTCCCATTTTGTCCCTGGCTTTCTTAGAAAGTATGATCAAATATTTAGGACCTCATTTTCCTGGAAATCGTGACCAAAAAGTTTAGAACTTGCTACTGCTGAGTGTTTGGAAAATCCATGTAACAGGAATCCCAGTGGTGCTGTCTGGTACTCAGACACCACCCCACAGCGTGTGTGCAAATCAGGGGAAAATCCCCACACCAGCCTGTGAAGGAAACAATTTGTGGTTTTATCAATTCCTCTATTTGTAATCTGTAAATTATTAATATATATTTTCCCTTTCTGTAAACACTTCCCAGGAGACACTGCTGGGAGAACACACACATTCATTACTCATGGCTGTGCTATTCCTTGTGCCTCCTGTGAGACAAGAGATGTCCCAGCACAGCCACCTGAGAGCCAATAACTCTGTGTCAGCCACGTTCCAGGAGAAGCAGGCAGAATAATTTTCTTTCTCCTTTTCTGTTTTGACCCATCCATAAATGCAGTACTGTTAAGGACTTGGGGTTTCCCACATATGTTAACTTTCACTTCAGTTTACATCCCAAATTGTCACTCTCGTTCACACAGTCTCAGCCCTGTGCATGCTGGAAATATCTAATAGGACTAAATGATGTATTTGGCTGTTCTGCTTTTGTGACAGATGTCACAGTGTCTGTGTCACACTGCAAATGAATATGAAATGAAATAACTGAAAGGAGCAGTGCAAACCTGGATGGTTTCAGGTTTGGTGGAGCTGAAGTACTGAGCACTGTGGCAATGCCAGTATCTACATGTTGGTGTGCACATTCCAGGCTAAGAAATTAGTTTGGCCTCTCATTTGCTAATTTGAGTGATTTTGGAATTTATTACCTAATTTAGTTTGCTGCCAGTTTGAGCTCTTCTTGAGCAGGAGGATTCTTCTGGCTGCTGAGATCAGTAGACTCACAATAACTTGGTGTGTCCTGACTTCTTTAGCACCTACAGGGGAATCAACATATTTTTTACAATGGGTTGGATTCCATGGAAAGGAACTTACAGTGACCCATGGTGTGATGTGGCCAAGCTCTCAGTGTGACCCACTGCAGAACAAGTTCCCCTGCAGAGAAGGTGGCAGAGCATCCTGAGGACTCAGCACAAGCCAGGTCTGTGCTGTCCAGCACTGACAGCAGTGCCTGTAACTCATCAGAAAGCAGGACTGAGCAGAAAGCTCTGCTGAAGCATCCACAGCAAGAGGAAGAGGTGTGAAACTTGCACACTACAGCTCCCTTTGAGCAGCATGGCTTTGATCCAGCAGATGTCCCCCACCTCCCTGACAAAGAAAAGGTCTGTAAAGTGTGTCTTGATACTTGTTCTAGTGCACCTTCTGAATCCTTCACAGCTACACTGGGGTACTTTTATTTTACCTGGTGTGGAAATTCGGTCACTCACACCTGGGTTTTATATTTCTAACATGGCATATCAATCTTAACACCATCTGAAGCTGCTGGAGCTGGTAACTTCCCTTACCATTGCTTGTTTTGCAAATGTCCCTAATAAATTCCTAAGCCTAACCCAGAAAGAAATGGCTTATTGGGCAGGTGGGGGAAACCATAATGTCCCTAATAATAATGTCCCTAATAAATTCCATGGATAAGCTACTCTCTGTTCTCATATTATCTATACCTCTGAGTTATCCCTCTGATGAACATGAAACCACCTCAGCCAGCCCACGACCTAAAAATGACTTGCAGTCATCTTGCCAGCATTTTTGCTGAACCACATCACAAGTTATCCTCCCTTTCCAACAACTTCTAGAGCAGTGGGAATGAGCAAAGCTCTTTTCCCCATAATCCCTCACATGCAGGCTGGAGGCAAGGAGTCTCAAAAGGGTCCAAGGTTTCAGTGCTTTCATCTTGAGGCTACAACAGAACTGCTTGAGACCTATGTCTCTGTCTCACTCATTTTATTCGTTTTAGGGATTTAATGTGAATTCCTGGCATGATTTCAAAGCATGTTCTCTGAGTTAATAAAATTATAATATTAAAAGGCAAATAATAATAATAATGTGTTCTCAGTGTTACAGCTCCATCGTGCAGATTGGTGGACCTTTTGCCAGCTCGCCTTTGTTACATTTAATAGCAACCATAAATCTCAAAACCTCATGCAAACTGTAGAAAATTCAGGGCCATAAGACCAGGAGGTTTATTATTATTTTTTATTTTCTTTGAAGACATTTACTCCCTCTTGGGATGAAGAGGAAAAAAAAAAAATCCAAAGAAGAATGTTGTGACATATTTACTGAAGTTAGGAGGCCTGAGTTTGGGATTTAAAGTCTGGAAAACAGGGCTATTTTCCTTATCCAATGTCCCACTGTATTTGTGACCATGGTAGGGACACCGTGGATGTGGTGGGAAACAACAGCAGGGACAGCAGCTCACAAATGTCTGCAGGTGATTTTATGAAGATAAATGTCTGGTTGCTGGCCAAGGCTTCTCAAGATACCTGAATTAGGTGAGAAACTGCTTTTCTTCAGTCCTTGATCTTTGCCACTGCTTTCCTGATGGATTTGAGACTCCCACCTACAGAGCCAGCTTTAGAGCACCCCAAAGGGTGAGGGACACTGGGGGCTGCTGGTAAGACCCTTCCTGAAAGGATGCTCCTGCATGAGAAAACAGCCAAAAATCTTGAAACCATCTCAAAACTCACAGAGAATTAGGAGATTCAGAGACAACTGCATTTGATTCTGTCTTTGATGGGTTTAGTTCCTCATTTCTAAATTCTTCTCACTCTCCTCAGGTTCAAAAGTTCTTGATGTCTGTGTGAGCAACGCAAGATGCTAATTTTTCTTTTTGTCTTGTAATTACCTTGATTCTACCAAGCTTTTAAGACCCTTTGATTTGCATACCTTTTATTGAACAGCAGACAAAAAAACCCCAAAAAACAATAAAGCCCTAATTTGAGAGTCAAATTGTCAAAATGTTTCTGCAGAAGTGGTAACTATTGCAATAATTCAAATTAAAACAATCTTCTTTCATCTTTCTCCACATCATCACTTACACTACTGCCAGGTTGGATATTTTTCCTGGAGTATTTGGATTGTGGAAACAGACTTGTTTTTATTTATTTACTGGATAAAATATGCTCAAAGGTCACCTGTCACGGTGAATACCATTTGCAGCAATCTGATGGCTTCTTCCCTACAAGTTTATCTTTTATGCAATTTATTGCATTACCAGTGATAAAATAATGTTGGGAATACAAAAAGTTAAATACTAGAAGGAGTCTGGAGATGGTAGCCTTGGAGGTAAATCTCTTGTGTGATGTTTAGTGTTTTAGGTGCTAAGTAGTAATAATAATAATAATAATAATAATAATAATAATAATAATAATAATAATAATAATAATAATAATAATAATAATAATAATTTAATAATTTAATAATTTAATAAATAATAATATAATATCTGGTACAGGATTTTGCATATCACACACACCAGAGCATCCATGTCTTACCTCAACAAAGTCATGCTGCCCATGTAGATACCCAGAGACAGTTGTAAATAACTGAGTTTCTGCAATTTACCTGATCTAAATAAGATTTTCCCCCTATTGCTTGAACACCTGCTATTTTTTCCTAAGATAGAGATTAGTATTCCGTTCATTTGATTTCTCTTTCAGCAGCTATTTAATCTGGGTAAATTAATTCATAAACTATTAAGCCTTATTTGTGTTACATTTTTCTTTATTGATTGATCCAAGTGGTCAGAATGGAGGTAGAGTTGTTTTCAACAAATTATTGTGAATATCTGCTCTTCCTGAGGTGCTCCTGGTCCCAGATGAGGTGAGAGGAACACTGATTTGTGTTTCTAGAAAAGACTCTGGGAAAACACAGCACTAAAATGATATAGAGGAAGGATTTGCCTCTTACCAGGGGGGTTCTTTTAAAGACTACTTTGTCATTAGTTTGCATACATAAAGCAAAATTAAGATTGCTGCTTCTTTTAACTTCAAAGGGAGCCTTTTAATGCTCGGCTTCTGTTTGTAAAATGAAATGTCTAAAATGCAAATTATTTGGAGGGTAGAAAGTTCCTCTTCAGCCACAGTAGTGCAGAAATTCCAGCAGCAATAATTAAATATGAATCCCATAAATTGTATGATTCTCAGGCACTGAGGTACAAAAGGATGTGAACTGATCACGAGTCCCAGCAGCTTCAATGAGGAAAGTAATTGAAATGTTGTATTTTTAGCATGGTTTTCCCAGCAATGTAGTAAAACACCTTGTTCCTGACCTCTGCACGATGGAAATGTGCTTTGCACCATAGAAATCTCTGAAGCTACATGGAGCTCATGGCCCGAGGTGCAGCACTGGGGCATCCACCCCCCACCAGGTTAAACAGGTTTGAGGTGAGGGCTTTGCATTTCCCCTCCCTGTGCTTGGGCACACTGAGCTCAGTTCTGCAGAGCATCGAGGGGACACATCCAAGCTCAGCAGCAAAAATGAAATTTCAGGTCTGCCAATCATTTTTAGAGCACATGGATGTCAAAACTCCTTTAAAAATTGCAGCTCAATTCTTTTTGTATTGTGCAGAAATACAACTTTTGTGTTGCTTTTGTAACATTGGTGATTTGTTCTGTAGGGGGAAAGAACTGAACTCCTTAGGGACAGGTGCTTTAATACCCTTTGATAATGACATCTAGAGGGGTGAGCCTTGAAGTGTGGGAACATTGGTGCCTTACAGTGTGTGAAAAGCCAAGGGCTCTTTTCTCACCTGCGTGCATCATCAGCACTGTTCCTGCAAGGAAAAGAATGTGCTTTCAATTATTGCTCTGATCTCCCTCGTGGGCAGGGGAGTGGACCTGGAGCCTCGTAACGTTCAATATTTACAGAAAGCATCCTGTAAATCAAAGCAATTTATTCAGTTCTGTGCTGTACGTCGTTAGGTTTGCAAGAGTTCATTTCTTCCTTTCTGTATATTTTCATATAGCCCCACGTTCCTCTGGGGAAGCTTCGACCTGAAAAGAAGTCCAGGGGAATGTAAATGATCTGCCCTTTTCCAGCTGACTAATGTGGGCCATAAAACACTTTAAAATACAAAGGAGACTTAACATCTGGTCAAGTTTACTCATCATAAACACACCTGAATGAAAAGTACTTCTTGTTCAGTGCAGCAGAGCCAAATGAACAATAGGCTAAGGCAGACATTTCGTGTTGTTATATGCAAGTAAACTCTCCTTGCATTTCAATGGCTAAATTAGAGGTAATTCGATAGTAGAATATGCAGGTAGCCCCAGGGCACATCGTATATCCTTTTTTGCTGAAAACTTTCTATGATTAGACATGAAAGGTAATTACAAACTCCCCATTCATCCTTGAAAATGTCAAAGAATTGATGTTTTTCAGTGTCGATACAGTAACAAAGCCAGTCCTGGAGCGGTGATGCAAGGTTTGTTTTCTTAACCAAATTTATGCTTCAACAACATTCTGCTCGGAAAAGAAAAAGAAAGCAAGTAGAATTAGAGATGCCCATATCTGTTGTATGAGCCTTCCTGTGTCAGTGGCTCTCATTATGGCTTTCCTGGTGTTTCCAGCTGTCCCACTGCAAAAACACAGCTCTGGATGATGGAGTGCTCACCTTTTCCCAAACCTTTCCCCAAACCTTTTCTCAAATCTTTTCCCAAACCTTTTCCCAAACCTTTTCCCAAACCTTTTCCCAGGCAGGCAGCTGACAGCTCTCCAGCACCGCCCTCTGTGCTCGGGGAAAGCCAACAGGCTCCAGCAGCAGCAGCAGCCTGGCAGGAGCAGAACACAGGGCTGAGGGGCAGGGAGAGAACAGCTCACAGCAGTGGCTGTGCCCAGGAGGGAGGATCCCTTCCTGCCCTTTCTGTAGCCCTTGCAAGCACAGAGATGAGATGCTCTCCGTGGGGATAGGGGGCTGGCGAGGGGATGCTCAGAGCCTGCTGCTGAGGTCAAGGGCTCCCCACCCAATCTCTGGCACTCAGGGATTTTATCCCGGTGCTGGGGTGAAAAAGCATCCTTATTTTTAGAAGAATGCAGCTTCTGAAAGTGGTGGAATTGTCAAAACTTTGAGTATCTTGTGCTGGAAGGGATGTCTAGGGAGTATGGAGTCCAACTCCCCAACAGAAACAAAAAGGGAAGAGGAAAAAGAAAAAGAAAAAAAGGAAAAGGAGGTAGAAAAAGGAAAAGAAAAAAGGGCCAGGGAGAGGAAACAGAAAGCCCTTTTCTTAGCTCTCTGAAACGTCCTGCTGGAGTTTGCTGGTGTAATTCCTGATGCTCAGGAGCAGCCCTGCTGAATCCAGCGGGACTGTTTGCAAACTAATGCACAACCCAGCGTGAGTAAACACGCCTGTGCCTGGCCTTGTGCAAGTACAAATCAGCCTGGAGACTGTGAGGTAAACACAAACAAAATTCCTTTACTCCAGCTCAGGAGAAAGAAGAGAAATGGAGAAGGGTTCAACAGGTTTATTTTCCCTGCTCTGGTGAAGAACCCTCTGGAGTTTGCAGTGTGTTATTTCCACTAAACCCTGAGTCTGTGCTAACAAGAAAGACCTTATCTCCCTTCAAAGACAGATTACACGCCTGCTACCATCACCTGCATTTCTTGCTGCTGCTCCAGGGGATCTCTGCTGGCATTTCCATCCCCTGTGCAGGGAACTGTGCTCCCAGTGCATCATCAGTGCAGCGACACCGTCAGCTCTGGCTCTGCCCCTTCTGCTCCCTCCTTCTGCCTTTTCTCCCTCTGATTATAAACTGCAGGGACAGGAGGCTTTAATCTATGGTTTGAAGCCTGGTGTGTTGCTGATGAGGTCTGTGACTGAAAGTTAGAGCTAGGCAAGTAACACACCTAAAAATCAAAGCCCTAACAGTTTATTCTTTTTGCATTTGCAGAGGAATTTAAAACAAAAAAACAACAGAAATATAAAAACCAAACCAAACCAGCAAAAACCAACCAACCAAACAACCAAAAAAAAAAAAAACCCACTCAAAAACCCCAACAACAACAACAACAACCAAAAACCAGAGCAAAAAGTTTTTCTTGTGTATGTTTTGTAAAACCCTAAGGAAACAACCTTATGTGGCCCAAACCAAGTTGAACACTGTTCTTTAAAAAAGAAAACAGTCCTAAATTAAGAGTGGAATTTTAGCTTCAACTTCGAATTTCCTGGCTTTTGTTGGTTTCTTATATACCCTCATTATTTCAGCAGTGTGTTGTTTTTGGTTTGAATAATATTTATAAATTTTTCTGTCCAACCTTTAGATGTCTACTGTTTGAGAATGATTCATTTCTCTTTCACTTCATGAGCAACATTCGCACAGTGGGACCTTTCCTGCCCTTGCTGTGTCTCTCCCTACTCCAGAATTCCCTGTGTTCTACCCCAGTGCCCTGTGGGGTTGCCTCTCATCTGTGGAGCAGGGTGCATTTCAAACTGGGAGCTGCACCTTTGCAGGGATGTGGGTAAGGGGCTCATTCTGCCAGGATGAACAGCCTGACTGCAAAGCACCAGCACTCAGGATGTTGGCAGCAATTCTGAGCTCAAGCCCTGACCTATTCCAGTGGGGTTGGAATAAATATTGGATAAGAGAAGTTTAAAAAAAAAAAATTGTGAAAATAAGATTTCAAAATCTCTTTCTGAGGTACTTATTTTTAAATGATTTATTATTTTGCCAAAGGTGCTCCATAGGTTTGCACAATTACAGGTGTGCAATGGCAGCAGTGATTTGAACTCCCTGCTGGGTAGGCTGCCATCAGTGTGAGGAAAACAGCTATCACTTCCCAGTGTAATTGTCCTGAACCAAAAAAGGGTATCTAAACACTCTGCTCTTTGGCAGTAAATGATGGATAATCCTCTAATTTAGGATGATGAGTGCCAGGGATCATGTAGTGCTCAGAGGCAGAAAATTTAGAGTGTGCCAGGAGGTACAGTGATATTAAATATCTCCATTAATGGTGCAGACAAAGGGATTGAGGGCACCCTCAGAATTTGCAATGACTCCAAGCTGAGTGGTGCTGTTGGGATGCCTGAGGGATGGGATGCCATCCAGAGGGACCTGGGAAAGCTTGAGAAGTGGGACCTTGGAATCTCATGACGTTTACCAAGCCCAAGAGCTGCTGCTGCACCTGGTTTGGGGCAAACCCTGGTGTTGACCCAAGCTGGGGGTTGAACAGCTGGAGAGCAGCCCTGGTAAGGAGGACACAGGGGTGCTGGTGGGTGAGAGGCTGGAGGTGAGCTGACACTGAGCTCTCACAGCCCCTGCCCTGGGCTGAGCCCCCAGTGTGGGCAGCAGGGGAGGGCAGGAGGTTCTGCCCCTGTGCTCAGCTGGGACCCCACCTGCAGAGCTGCCCCAGCCCTGGGCCCAGCACAGGAAGGACAAGGAGCTGCTGGAGAGAGCCCAGAGCAGGCACCAGGATGAGCAGAGGGATGGAGCAGCTCTGCTGGGAGAGATGGGACTGCTCCTGGAAAAGCTTTGGGGTGACCTAATTGAAGCCTTCCAGGACCTGGAGGGACCTAACAGGAAAAATGAAGAGACTTTACCAAAGCCTGGAGTGAAGAACAAGAGGAATGGCTTTAAACCAAAAATAGGTTTGGATTAGACATCAGGAAGGGGGGGAGGCCCTGGCACAGAGAAGCTGTGACTGCCCCTGGATCCCTGGCAGTGCCCAAGGCCAGGCTGGACACTGGGGCTGGGAGCAGCCTGGGACAGTGGGAGGTGTCCCTGCCACGGCAGGGGGTGAGATGAGATGATCTCTAAGGTCCTTTCCAACCCAAACCATCCATTGATTCTTGATGTCCATAACCAAGGCAGGGATGAGACCAGGGATAAAAGCACGTGGCAAGCCTTAGCCCAGCCTCAGCCCATCCTGCTGGTTGTAGGGAGTGTGAGGAGCAGCTCACATCCTGGGAATGCATTATACCAGAAATTATCTAAACCCATTGCAAAAGCCTCCACTGAAGAGATTCTGTTTGCATAGAGAGATGCAGAAAAACAGAGTGGGACATGGGAAAAAAACAGAAGAGAAATAAAGGCAATGAAATATGACCACTGCTGATGCAGAAATTTCCATGTTTTTCACTTCAAAAGATCCATCTCTAAGGTTCTAAAAAAAGAGAGAGGAACTTTTATTTTTTTTTTTGGTGCAATTTGTTTTGCATTGATATATTTCCAAAATCTTTCAGCATGTCTGATATTAGATTCTGAGCCACAATCTTCAAATGTCACATGGAAAAAGAATTTACTGCTGGTTAGGCACGGGATTTCCTCTGGCATAGCATAATATCAAATCTTGTGATCTATTTACATTTAAAACCAGCAAAATTAATGAATGAACCAACACAGAGAGCCCTTGTCTGTTTGCAGAGTTCCTGAGTCACCCTGATTTTCTTATTTAACTTTTTATGACTGCAAGTGTTCGATTTTAACTGGGACTTAGTTTTCAGCAATGCAAATTTTTCTTAATACTAACAACAGATGTTAGCAATATACCCACATCCAAGAACACGTTTATATGTGACCAAACTCAGTGTAATTGCCACATCATCTGGTAAATTGGCATTACAAACAAGTCTCAGGGGAAGAAACGTGACTCCCTCTGTATGTCATCACTTTTGAAATTTCCATCAGTGCTCAAAGCTCTTCTTTCTGTGCTGACAACTCAGATAAGGGAGCTCGTAGCTGGGGCTTGCTCTTTTCCAAGAACCTGGTAGAGCCTTGTTTTACTACCACAAGGTCCCTTTCACGTGGGACAAGCATTTGTGTCATGTTGCCTTGCAAAAACACCTCCCTATCTGCCTTCCATGCAGCTCAGTGTGCTCTACCATGAATTAAATTGTGGCAGACTGCGGAGAAGTAACAGTACAGAACTCAACTTTTTTATCACCTAATTAGTCCCAGCATAAAAGTTCTGTATTTTGATGGTAGCTGTTAGAGCTCTCCTATCACTGTGGTTATTGCCCAGGCCACTCCAGACTGGAAATGTCAAACAGGGACAGTACTTTTCGTTTCTCTGGCCAGCATAGGCCATCAAATTGCCTCTCTCTGCCACAGATGCTATTCCACAGTTATTATATTACAGCTAAATGTGTCTGGAATGATGTCTGGCTATCAGCATTTTGTCATTTAGAAGAGAGAAAGGAAGA
Organism: Rhipidura dahli; assembly: GCA_013399225.1. NCBI lineage: Eukaryota > Metazoa > Chordata > Aves > Passeriformes > Rhipiduridae > Rhipidura > Rhipidura dahli. The sequence goes on from VXAC01007004.1 coordinate 574,324, forward strand.
CCAGTGGTAGACAGATATCGCTATCTGGGCTGTAATGAGTCCCTGAGGGAAAATTAAGGGGTAATTGTAACAAGCCTCTGGAAGGACCAAAAAAATATTCGTCAAATCTCATCTGTTCTCCAACTTCCTTCTTTCTTTAAACTGTCAGCACTTTCCGTGCCTTTTGGCTCCAAATGCCTGTCTCCATCCCAGCTAAGCTCCATACAGCTTTTTACTTCCTTGCAAAGTTTTCAAAAAGCTTAAGAGGCTTCTTAAAGTGTCATTTTGTATGTGGTAGTAAATCCAGCTGGACTGGATGCACTGATGAATTTTTCAGAGTATTTACCTGGAGGAGATGTGGGGGGAAAGTTTGCCCTGTAGTTTGTGCATCTCTAACCTGGGAAGATCTGCCAGAACCCAGAGCTTGGTGTCTCTACCTGACTGCTCACACTAGAAAGGAGGCCTTTGTTTCAGGAGATGGATATTGAACTGGAAAAAGGGATTAAATCTATGATTTCATCACGGACAGTTTTACTTCTTACTTTGCTTCAGGAAAATTGAAGTTCTTAATTTTCGTGGCAATGTAAATAACTCTGCCTTCAGACCCAAATTTTTTTCCAGTCCAAAGACTCATTGAAATGAAGATCTCCCCCTCAGATGGAATAAAGATGGTTTTCTGCCCTAGGTGTGTTCTTATCCTAGGTGCCAGCTAGAACATCTAACACCAAGTTTCTAGACCTGACTTGGAAATTGCAATAGCCAAATAAAAATCCAGTTCTTTTTCCATGTGGTTTGGTGTCCTTGTGTTACTCTCAGCACTTAAATCAAGACACAGAGAGACGAGATAGTGTTAGGAATATCAGAATATTGGATATTAATGTGCAACACCAAACCAGTTAAAAGATATTCCCTGAGATGATGGCAGAAGATGCATAGTGAGGAACACTCTGATGAAATTCAGAAAAGATGTGACACAAACCCAATTCTTGGTAGGTTTAGAGAGTCTGGAGGATCTGTTATAAAGCTGTGGTCCTGACTAAGCTTCCTGGCTAATTAGTTACATTTTTTTGTCCCCTGCAAATAATATTCTGAATTGTGAGTTACAGGTGCTGCTTGGTACCCACCGACAGCGGTGCCTGTCCAGGGAGGGTGTCAGCTCTTTGTGGTTATTGGAGTCCAAGACCAGTGTTACGTGACACAGAATAAATGAATCCTCAGGGAATTACTGGATCCTGCACCATTTTTCCTACAGCAGCTCAGACCTGCTGAACACTGCTGAGCAAACCCACCTGTGGGATAGGGTGGAAAATCTTGCAAACTCCTCAGCATTCCAATCCAGTGGAGAAAGAAGCTAAGGCACGGTCAATATTTATATTTAGACCTAGAGATGCATATTTTAATTTTTTTTTTTCCTCTTTGAGGGTGGACCAGACTGGAACAGTCAAAAACTTGTTGAGCTTAGGACAAAAATAGCACATTTCTCTGCATTTTCTTTTTCTTCCCTCACAGTTTCCTCCATTGACTTTGGTTCAGCTCTCACTGGACCAACAAGCTCTGAGAGCTCCTATAAAACTCTAAAGTGAAAAAGACTGTGCCTGCCAGGTGGGATTTTTTTTCCCCAAGTGCTCACAGCTCTAATTTTCACCACATGTGAACAAGTGTTCGCAGTTTTAAAGATGTGTTGAGTAATTGCACATGCAAGACATCTTCCCTTTAATGCTCCCTGTGTGTTCAAAGCTTTTTTTTTTTTGTGAGAACACCCCTGTTAACAACAGAGTTGTGGCCTTTAGCTTATACTTAAGTAGGTACTGCTTTGTGTTGAAAAATAATTGGTAGCACTTGCCTGTTCTTATTCCCTCAGCTTAGCTAATGAAAGACACTGCCATAATCTACTTCTCTTGGAATCAGGGTTTGAGCCTGGAAAATCTCTGCTGGAAGGAGCTGGAGAGGCACCTGCAGCTGCCATTGCTCTGGGTACCATTTTGTTTTTTGGATCAAAATAGGAAACAAGTTTGTTTGCTGCCTTCTCTTTCGGGTGAGGCTGTAAAGCAATGTGCTGCTTTTACACAACAGAAAAGGAATGATTCCCCTCTGGAAAAGGGAATTGGGATCTGTCAGACTGATGAAATGGGCAGGACACCTGGCCACCTTCCCTGTGGCACTACAGAAGGGACACAACAGATCTTCAGTGGTGGCAGAACCGTTTTCAAGACAGCTGAGGAGGGAGAGATTTATCATCAGCCCTGGCCACCCTCTTCCCATGCACCCAACCAGGAGAGGGGGGACTTAAGCAACAAAATTCAATATATGACCATCCAAAAACCTGTCCTTAGAGGCACATCTCATTGCCTGGCCAAATGTCCTGTAGGACTGAGTCTGGACACCACTGGCAAGAGATAAACCAGAGGGAAACAGCTCTGGAGGGCTGATAGAGCTGTGGGACAAAATGAAATACAAATGGTAGAAAGTGAGATTTGAATCAGGTGAGGGAAAAAATGCAATTTCTGTGAGATGGGACTCAAACAAAAACTGTGTTTTCTTGGGTTCTCCAAGTCACTGTTCTCCTGGCCAGTAATTCTGTAACAAATTGGTAATTAAATGTTAATTGCCTCCAAAATGATCTGCCTCCAGTTATTAGTAGAAATGGCATTGAAAACAGCAAATTGTTGAACTTCATGGCAAGAAAAAGCTGCCTTTTTCCTTTTGCTCCATTGGTCTGAAAATGTTGTATAGTATTGGGTTTGGTTTTTTTTTTTTTTTTGAAATAACACATGGTAAAAAGCCTGGTAAATGTTTTTTAAATTTCATAAACTGTAATGAAAAGCCATTTACTCCTGGTTATTTCTGGAAAGCAGTTGACCATAGCCTGCTTGGGGGGAGCACTGAGTCACCCACCTCTCCTGACTGTGTTTGGAGACACAGTGTAGGCACCAGAAGTGCCTACAACAAAGGCATGGGTTTCAAATCCAAGCAAACAAGCTGCAAGCACCACTTACATTTATGTTTTTGTAGTGATCAAAGGTTTTGGCCGAGTCCAACACCCTACTGGTGTGGAAGGAACAGTCCTTGTCCCATGAAATGTGGCTGAGCTGAATCAGAGACAAAAGAGAAGTTGCAGGACCGTGGCTGAGCAGGCAAACCTCAGAACAGAATCAGTTCGGTCGGAAAAGACCTTTAAGATCATCACATCCAACCTTAAACCCAGCACTGCCAAACACTAAACCAGGTCTCTGAGAGCCACAACTTCATGTCTTAACTCCCTCCAGGCATGGTGACACCATCACTTTGCTGGAAAGCTGCTCCAGCCTGTTTTGGGGCAACCCTGACCACCAAACCCCTCCAAGGGTCACACCCCAGGAGTGTGTGAGTGTGCTTTCCCTGTGAGCTGACACAGCTGCTCCACAGGCTGTGAATGGAAACTCTGCTCCTTTCCAGGGCCAGGGGTCTCTCTCTGGCTCAGCCTGCACAGATAAACCTTCTGGAGGTGTGCTTACACTTACGACCTAATTCAAGACAGGAAAAACAAGTGAGCGCTTTCAGATTATCAACACCCTCAGAAAGAAATGTGCTCTTTAGAGTTATGACAGCCCCAGTGATTCATTAGTGGGAAAGAGGTCAATATGCATTTGTAGATATAAGCCAGAGCTGATCAGAACAGATGGAGTTCCCTTAGTAGTAGCTTATTACCAAAGAATTAAAGGTTGCAGTGGGATCTGCATCTAAAATTGGAGGAAACTTCTCAGCCAACAACACTTTGGTGCTATTATTGTTTTTAGCTTGAATTGCTCTTTTCCCTTGTTGGTATTTGTTCTGAGATGTATGTGTGGAGAGCAACTGTAACACTTCTCCAGAACAGTATAAACGTGTCATATTAAATTTCACTTGGATATTAAAACATTTCTAATCAGCAGAGTGGTGAAGCTCTGGAACAGCTTTCCAGGAAAAATGAAGGCCAATAAATTTAATCATAATGAAGCCTGAACAGTTTATAAAAGGGATTATATGACATAGTCCTTAGAATATTAGGGAACTGAAATTGAAGATCTATGTGTCTCATTTTCCAAACTCTGTTCCTGTGTCTGGAGGTTTCTCTCACAACACATTTTTGCAGATAATTCTGTGATCTTTGCTGCATGAAGAACATCAGACAATCAATCCCAGGGTACCCTTTAGTGTTGCCCCATGTTTACAGCTGCTAAACTTTAGCTTAAAAGTATCTGCTATGTCAAGTTATTTTAGTGTTACCTCTTCATGCAGGCAGTGGAGCTTGTTACAGGGCTGAGGGGAATCCAGCATAACACAGGTACACCTGCAGCAGGTGAGAGATCCAGTTAACCCAGCACTTTGTCTCCAACTGTGGCTGAAAGAAAAGGCTTAATGAGCAGAGAAAGATTGTGGTAGTGCTTCTTAGAAGTCCCTTCCTAAATTCCAGCAATTTAATGCCCAGGGACCTCACAGAAATCAGATCTAGCTCCTCTGGTCTTCTTAAGCCCTCCTCTCTGATTTTTCTTCTCTGAATTAAAGCAGCCACTTCTCTAACACTTAAAGGCCTTTGACACTGGTGCAAAAGCTTCCACAGCAGACCTGCAGTGCATGGAGAACCTTTTACATCTAATGCCTGCTTGCCTAATTTCATGGACAGAGACTGAGTATCCAGGAAACTCAGGTGTACTCCCTCACACTGCCCTTCATCCACCTCTTTTCCTTGCTGAGCCATCCTCATCTGCTCCATGCAGAATTCAGCATTTATCTTATCCTTCCTACACATATACAAACCTTTCCTTTCCTTTCCTTTCCTTTCCTTTCCTTTCCTTTCCTTTCCTTTCCTTTCCTTTCCTTTCCTTTCCTTTCCTTTCCTT
>VXAC01007004.1:579319-1039018 GCA_013399225.1 Rhipidura dahli
TTCCCTTCCCTTCCCTTCCCTTCCCTTCCCTTTTCTTTCTTTTCTGACAGAGACACTAAAACTACAGATAACATTCAAGATTCACACATCCACAGATGAATAAGTAGACATAAAGATATTCTTCCTTTGTTCTGTTCTCTATTTCTTTCCTAACATCCCAACATTCAGTTTCCTTTTTTCATTAGCTGCTGAGTACTGAGATAATTTCATGGAACTTTATATTCTGATCCTCAAACCTCGTTCTTGAACAGCTTCAATCCCAGTTTCCAGTGTGCCTTACCATTACTGGGAGCTGCTCTTGAGGATGAAAATACTTTTCTTTCCCCCATTTAGAGAGAGAATCTGTCCTAACTCAGCCTCTAATTCCCTAGTTGAAGTTGGCCATCTTGGCTTCCAGTTTATTTCTGTGCCTGTTTTCCATTAAAAAACAAGATAAAATCGGTGTCTTCCTACAATTTCTGGTTTCCTTGGAGCAGCACAGCTGCAGGAGGGTTACAGGTCTTGTCACTTGTTGGAGCTGCAGCTCATCCTTCCAGCTGTGTAGATTATCTTCCTAACAGCATGTGAAACTTGGGATGTTATCAGGACTCCTTGTTTAGAGACCAGCTCTGAAATTAACCATTCACTTTAGGAAAAAATTTTCAAAACTTACCCCCACCCCCCCAAAAAATAATTCAGTTTATTAATACACAGCCTTCTTAAGAAGAATTCAAAAATGAGCCATATTTGGGGCCTTTTCTTAGGTGCTGTGATTCTCATAGAAACAATGGATTTCAGTGTTTAGGGTCTGTGTTGTTTAGGTTATAGAGAGTGCATTTATGAGTGAATGCAGGAGTTTCCCACCAGGAGTGGAGTGTGTGGGAAATATCAGCAGCAGTCCAGAGTATCAGCACATTTCCTTCTCCTCAGCTTTATTTAGCCTTTACCACTAATTGCCATTCATTTTTTGGCTGCTAATGGTAATTTTTGCTGGAATTTCCCCCCTCTAATCTGCTAATTCCCCAAGAGATTGTTTTATGTAGTTGGATCAGTAGTTTACATACTTTATCTAGAAACTTGTTGTGTTCTTTGCTTATCCTAAACAGCTAAAGAAGCAAAATGGGAAGTGGAGCAGGCACTCTCCAAAAAAACCAGGTTCCACTCATTTTCTGCTTTGCTAGTGGGGAAATCAGAGTGAGCTGGCAAAGTGCTGCTCTTGTGTTTTTATTCTTATTTATTGTGTGACCTTACAAACTTCATAATACCCATCCACATAAGGAGCTAATTAATAAGGTGTCATGAGGTCTGAGCAGTGCTTTTTATGGCTTCTTTAACCCTTGTGGGAAGCTGTTGTTCAAGGCAACCGTGGCTGCTGGCTGACATTTCTGCATGCAGGACAAGAGTGACATTTTTTTCCAGGGATTTTCCAATTATGGCTATTGCAGGTTAATTATTCCTGGATGAATAGAGTCTAATGTTATTAATCACAAAGGACAGTATTAAAAAAGGTAGCTTTTTTCACCACTCTGTGAAACATGATCCTGCACACTGTCTGTGGAGGATTTGTAAGGATTTTTTGAACAAGAAAACTGAATGCTGTGAATCATGTGGGAGTTTGGTTGCAACACCCAGCTAATATTTCAGTTTATCTGATAGTTCCTGATTAAGTTTATCTTTTAGATACCTCCATCACCTGCAGATATTCAGTCTTTCCCCTCTCTGTTTGAAATGACATGCAGAATACCAAACACAGCCAAAAGCATTTTTCCCCGTGCAAAATGCTCAGCTCCAAATGGATCAAAGAAAATTGTTGTGCATGAAAGCAGGTGTCAGCAAACAGTGTTACCGTGATATTGATGTGAGATTATGAAAGAATGCAAGTTTTAAAAAAAATATGATAAAGCATGTGGGCTGGTTTGTAATCTTTACAGCCATCCAGGCTGCTGGTGTGGAAGCAAATGTGAAATTCCCTCTGCTTTGCTGTCAGTAGTGAGAGAAACTCCAAAGACTCTCAGGCTCCAGTTTTCTATATTTAAGACTCACTCACTGATGTCATGTTTGGCTGTTGGTATTTAACTGTAAGCAGCACTTTTATATGGAATTCAGTCTTAAAAGCTTATGCTCTCTTCCACATTAGTTTGAATTTCTCCTACTCAAGTTGGTGTAGTTTATCATGTAAATGTATCATGTCTGGTATCCACAGAATCACAGAAAGAATGGAAGGGACCTTAAATCCCATCCAGTGCCACCCCTTCCATGGCAGGGACACCTCCCACTGTCCCAGGCTGCTCCCAGCCCCAATGTCCAGCCTGGCCTTGGGCACTGCCAGGGATCCAGGGGCAGCCCCAGCTGCTCTGGGCACCCTGTGCCAGGGCCTGCCCACCCTCCCAGGGAGGAATTTCATCCTAATGTCTAATCTAACCCTGCCCTCTTTCAGTTGAAAGCCATTGCCCCATAACCTATAGAGCATTTCCACTTTACTGGTGGAAATGTACTGAATACTTTGGAATTACATTTTGGTTTTTTTTTTAATAATGAATTGATCTGTTTTCACAAGGGAAGAGGTTTTCAGTTAGAGTTAATTTTCCCCATCAAAAAAACAAAAAACAAAAACACAAACCCACCAAAAACACCAAACAAGCAAAAGCCACCCCCAAAGCAACAGCACTTGCACAAGCACTTACTCTTTAAATAAACTGCACATCCTGTGGGAAGTGAACCACCCAAATGAATATTCGAAAGACACTTTTGAAAAATTCCTTTTTTGAAGTCAAAATTTTGACTGAACTTTTAGGAACTTGACTTTTTATGCTGCTGGGACAAACAGTGCAGCTCTTTGTTTGGTACCTGCTGAGGGAGAGATGCACAGATGCTCTTTCCTGGAGGATTTTCTATCAGTCAGCGTTGTTATTTAACAGCAATAATAAATGACAACACTTTGCACTTCTGCAGTCACTTGAATCTGAAGAGCACCAAATGTGCTCAAAGAGAATCTTCTGGAAACTGTGGGTACAGCTGCAAGGGGCAGGTTCTCCCCAGCCAGGACCAGCAGGACAAAGTCCACTGCCCTCAGCAGAGAGGATGTGCTGCTCAGCAAACCTCTTAAATCATCACAGACCCAAACCCCAGGAAAAGCAGTGTCAGAAATGTGGCCTTAGCGATGGAATTACTGACAGAGCTGGTAAAAATAAAAAGGAGACACAGCTTTGTCTTGAGGTCTCTTTCTCATATTTATTATGGGGTTAAGGTCCAGAAGGAGGAGGAAGGTTTTGCAGTCCAGTAGCATTTCTAGGTTGGGAAATTGCCATGCTCTTCAGCTCTGAGGGGTAATGTAAAGGTGGATTTTGCAATGAAAATGAGAAATGCTTGGGACAGAACTGACATTTTTGTATGTTGGTCAGCTGGATCAGGGCAATGGGTTCTGTCTGAGGTCTCCCTGCATCACCTCACGAGAACAAATAACAGGAATCATCAAGAACAGTGAGTGCTTTGTTTGTGATATTTACTGTTGGGGAAAAAACAAAACCCAAACAATTCTAGAAAGGCCCTGCACTCACAGGGACCTTGTGAGAAACCACTCCAAGTGTTGCACAGGGCTGCAGCTCCTCTCTGCATCAGCTGTTACCCTTCTCTCAGCCATTTTCCTTGCCTTTTGGTTAGGTTTTCCACGAGCATTCATGTGCCTGACTACTCTTTATTACAGGGAGGTTTTTGGGAGGGGACTCTAAGTGTTGGAATGTGGGTATTTAGCATGTGTGACTGTATTTTGGCAAGCCCTTTACCAGAATTATTCATAGAGCTCCTTGAACTGGATTCTCAGTTTTCTTTGTGAGGCAAGCAGAACTGGAAAGGCAGTGAGAGGCTCTGGTTTTCTCTTTTTATTGCCTTGATTTCTACGCAGTGCAGTTAAGGAAAAGATAGGTGAGTCCTTGGTGTAGCCTTGGTTTTAATATTCCTTTTGGTTATGGGGTGACCCACTATTTATGAGTATATTTACCTGGTTTTCAGTTTTCATTTCTTTGTCTTCAAAGCCCAGTTCATGTTGGTGTTACCTGTAGAAAAAATTGAAATAGCAGACAAGCACTGAAAACTTCACCAAGTTTTCTGACTACAGCAGCCTTGATCAAAATGAAAATAAATATACAGGTGAAAAAATGTGACCTAAAATTTTGCATTATTCAAATGAATCCTTTTATTTTTCTTCAAACGAGGCTTTAATAGGATTATATATGTATGTTTTATTATATTGAAACTGGCATGCCATTCAAACCTAAAAACCCCTTTTCATAGTTGTATTTAATGATTCCTACTTCTTTGAAGCTTAACATACTTTCCCCATATGGCAAGCATTTTATTTTTCCTATTTTTCTAGTGGAGATTAAATTAAAATGGTTATTTAGTTCAGCAAAACCCTTCAACCTGGATGTGCTGCAGGTCAGTGACTCTGCAGGCTTCTTCCTCACTGCCATCCCATGCTTTTCTCAACAGCTTGTTCCAGAACCTGGTGAAGTCAACCAAGCTATTCCCACCATCTCCAGCAGGCTTTGGATCCAGCTTTAGGAGCACCAGACAGGTCACTCCTGCTGCTCAGCCAGTGACAGAGCCACCACACATTGATGTTATCACAGTTTCCACAAAAACAGTGGCCATGTGCCACAGGGTGGGTGGCCTTTTACACCAGCCAGGCAGAATTTCATCCAGCAGCACGTGGAGTAACAGAGACAAGGGTGTTTTATACCCCAGCTGCAGAGGAGATGCTCTTGGTGCCTGGATTGCCTTGTTTAACCCATTCTGGGAAGCAGATGTTCCACTTACCCTCCACAGCTCACTTAAGCTGGGATTAAATGCCTCTCCTGGGCAGGCACCTTGGCTGGATGGAAGCTTTTGAAGCATTTTCTGGGTCATCACACTGGCAGGCTGCTCCCACTGCTGAAATACTCACCCAACAGAGTTTGCAAACTTCGGGTGAAAAGTGGCTTTTCTGTGAACTCCTTGCTCCTGTGCAACTAGCAAATTTTACATCAAAAAACCTGACCCAAAATCAAAGAAGGCAGACCTGAAACATCCTGGAAGTGCCATCTGCTGTTTACTTACATGAGACTGACACCTCAGTCAGGAGGAAGCTGTGTCAAGAAAACAAGGGAATTCCATATCTTGCTGCTGAATGTTGAGCTTTGCCCAGTGCCTCAGTGGCTAAATCCCAACTAGATAACTTTAATCAACCTAATTAAAGTTATCTAGAGGAAAAATTGTTCCATGTGAAAGAGGCTTCGTGTGACAAGACAAATGGTGCCTCCTGGATGCATTAAAGAATACCTGGGAACAAGTAAAAATTCCATGTTTCTGAGTCCCTTACATCTCTTTACAGCTCCATTCTGTGAAACAAATCATTACTGCCAATCCCTTACACCATCACATTTAGACACAAAGCCATATTTTTCCCCTGAGAAAGCATTCACGTTGTTAAATTTGAAAGTTCCAGTTGCTGGAGCTCACTCCTCATTGGAGGCAGGTAAAAGTTGAACTGGGCTGCTTGTGTGCTCTGGTTTAACCACAAACTTTCACTTCTGTGCAGCAGCTGGGCCAGAAAAAGCAGGTTTATTTGGAAATGAGAGAAATTAAAATTCCCATTGAATTCACTGTTCACTGTAGAGCTGTTCTGTAGCTCCATGTCTTGGCTTCTTTCAAGAAATTTTGGGAGTTTTCGGGTGGGGTTCAAACCCTCACCAGAATTCTATGCTAAAATTAAGAGGCCGTACGTATTTCTTTTCATGCATTGGAGTGTCCTGAATTGAGTAGCCCTGTCAAGACTACAACATAAACTCTTATGTTTGTAGAGACCAAATTCATGCCTGAAAAAAAATTAGCTATAGTCAAAGAACCCCTCAGCAGGGAGAGAGGAGCTTTGGATTCCATCTCTGGATAAATATTTGTTTAAGAAAAATTTAATCCAGTTCCCTAAAATCATGTTTCATGGTCCATTGTCAAAGAATCACAGAATGGCCTGAGTTGGAAAGGATTAAAGTCCACCCAGTGCCACCCCTGCCATGGGCAGGGACACCTCCCACTGTCCCAGGCTGCTCCCAGCCCCAATGTCCAGCCTGGCCTTGGGCACTGCCAGGGATCCAGGGGCAGCCCCAGCTGCTCTGGGCACCCTGTGCCAGGGCCTGCCCACCCTCACAGGGAAGAATTTCTTTCCAATATCTAATTTAAACCTGCCTTTTGTTAGTGTGAAGCCATTCTAAAGATTTATATATTTTTTTAAATATATTAAATATTTCTGTTGTTACAGTATGAAAGCCTCACTTGCACTTGACACAGTGAAATTGAGTTTCCATTTAATGCAGTGAGAGTTTCAGCAAAGACTGACCAGCACTTCTTGACGTTCTACCTTCCTGAGTACAAAGTGCAGCTGTGAATCCATCTGTTGCTTTGTTTTGTTTTGATTTGTTTCCTTTTTTTGCATTGCTTGGTTTGGCTGTCAGGCAGAGGGGGAACTCAGGGTAGGAAGTTGTAGCTGTATCTGTCATCTCACCTGAAGCAGCTCTAGAGGTTTCTATAAACTGTATATTCTTTGGCTTCTCTACAAAAATGTGAGAATATTCAGATAGAGCTGTAACTGATGCTACATCCGCTTCTTGGAAAAGAGAGATTTAATGTAAAGATAAATCAAGAGCACAAAAGACCTTTCTTCACTTTCATTTATTCCTTGCACATTCAGTTTGCTTTTTATCACTCTTTGAGCAAAAAATACCCTGAGCACAACTACCTCTCTGTAAGGATGTACCCTTCCATTTCAGTTTTGTTAACTCTGAGGGATTCCAACCATTTGCTTGGGACACGGAGAACTAATCAGTTTTAAAATGCAAAATGATACAAATACTCCTCATTTTAAAAATCATAACATCCAAGCAAACAAAAAAACCAAACACAGTTTGTTTTTCTCCCAGGAAATCTCATACTTTCCATTTATGTATTTTAATTTCCATGGTTCTTTTTTTTTTTAAAAAAGAAGGTTTATTTTCTCTCTTCCTCTGTCTTACATGATAAGTGATTTCTCATTAAAATGTAGTTTTCATTCTTCCTTGGGCTATTAGATGTCGCTGACTCGAACAAAGGAATCTTCACATAAGTCATTCTACTTCCAGTCTTTCATTTTCCTATCAAAATCCCGAGGCTGCAGTTGTACGAGCATCAATTCTAGTCTTGAAAGACACAAATTGTCCTTAATTCTATTAATGTTAATCATATTTTATGGCACTCTGAGCCTTGTGGGATGAAGCTCCTCACTGTCCTTAAATAATGATATTACTGCTAACTCTGTTTTCCCCCACTCCCTTCTACACACATTTTACCATCTGATCTCCAGTGGTGGTGGTGCCTGCAGAGCCCTGTGCTCATGGATTGCATGTATTTCCCCTTTAAAACGTTATTTTCCTTTTCCAGGTGCACTTGGCTGGCTGCCTGTGTACAGCACATCCCATTTGTTTTTCCAGCAGCCACCACTGCTGTGGGAGCTGACACGTGTGGATGCTGAAGGAGCTTTAGCAGTGAATTTCTTCAGCTCTATCTAGTATTTTTTGAGAACTCTGTCTTTCCCATGCATGTTTAACTAAAACAAAGTTACCAGTTTTTATCAATATCCACACCTACACTTGTTTTTCCCAGATTGTTGTGGCTTCAAATAGAAAAACACTTGGAAATGGACGTGTCAGAGTTGGGCCAACCCCCTCGAGGGGTGGATGGCCAGAGAACCAATTACTTTATGCCATTTAACTCACTTTTGCAAACTAACATATAAAAACCTTGGGGAAAAAGCCATTAAACTGGGCTTGCCACTATTTCTACTGACCTGGACTTTGTGTGGTTTTTCTACACAACAGACACGGAGGAGGCAAAGCTCCCCAAACCTGCTTCCCAAATCCTGGAAGAGTGAGCACATGAGCTCGGGCAATATTTATAGGAGCTTCAGCTGGAAACATGAGTGCCAAACACTGACTGTTTTGTTTGCATGCTTTACCTTTGTGCTGCTCAGTCAAAACAAGTTCCTTTTAAGTGGAATGTTTTCATTCTAGGAAAAAAAAAAAAAAAGAAAGAAGTAAAACAGAGTAGCTCTTTGTGAAGTGTTATTTTTAGTTTTATCACTCCAAAATGACTGATAGAGGAGAGTTCTGATTTCTGGTGTCCATAAAACCTTTAGGTTTAGACCTTGCAGTCTTATTTATTATTGCATAAGCTTTTGTATTACTTTTTAAACCTCTCTAGCCAAGGATTTACTCCTGGATGAGCACTCACAATCACCCCATAAAACAGCACGGCAGAAGCCAGTGCAGACAGATCCACATTGCTGAAGAATAAATAAGAAGAATAAAATCCCCCACAAGAGCATGAAAAGGCTTCTGTTGGACCCAAGACCCATTAGATTTTCTCCCACTGAGTTTTGTCTTTTCTCACTCTTTTGGGGGGTTTTTGGTCCTCATTGCCTTATTGTTTTTCTTACCTTTTGCAGCACAGAAAGATGATTTGGCCTCGCCTTCAAGTATTCACCAGATTGAATAGCACCTTGCTCAGCCTGTGAAGGGAATTATGTAATTTTAAATTTATGAGTGCCATCAATATTCTCTCAATCTTCACAGCAAATTTTTCTGCTTTTCCTGGTCCCCCCAAGAAATATGTGCATGAGGGAGGGGGAACAGAAACTGCTCCTGAACTGCTGGCCCAAAGAAATGCCATTCTGCAGGAGACAGGTGGTCAGAGTCAAAAATATATATTTATTTTATACTCTTATTATTTGTTCTGTCGGGATGTGGCTAGAATGGATAGTTTAGTGCAGAGGCACTTGAGGGAGTTACTTTCTTACCTACCTGTCCACCAAAAATAACATCCATGCAGCTTTGCCTTGAGTTACATTGCAGCTTTGCCTCCAGATACATTGATTGATAAGAATGTACAGGTATTTTTATAAGTAGGGAAAATTTCCAAGACCTAGATAGCAATAGCAGGAGAATAAAAACTGTGTAATTCTGCCTATGTTATGTCTTTTCAGGTTTTCCAGCCTGAGTATAATCTAGGTGATGAATGTCAAGGGTGAGTTCTGTAACAGCAGGACTTTGGGTCAATTCAATGTCTTAAAATGAGTCGTAATGATATTGTAGAAATACATAAATATTTGTTTAAATATTTTGTGTGTCAGTATTAAATCTTGTGCTCTGGCCTTGGCAAACTGGACTGTGGGTTTGTGGTTTGGTGCATTTGTAAACCTGATGCCACGCTAAGAAAAATTGAGCAAACACAAGGTGAGATTTTTGGCTAGGTAGTTATCAGATCCCTCTTCTCCTCTCCTACATGAGCAAAGAATGAGAGCTGGTAAAAGAAAACCTCTGAAAAGTTGTTTTGTGTTTTCCTGCTTGGATGGAGCTGAGGGGATATGAATTTGTATTTTCATGTATATAACTTCAAGCAGTCATTTAAAAGTACTGTTACACAAAAATAACCTTAAATAAGTCAAGTCCTCAAATGATTAATTCCTTCAGACAGTCAACATGACTTCAGAAGTGAGGGAAAGGGGAGAATAAAAAGGGGGCAGCTGAGGTGGAAGGTCTTGAAGGGAAAGGAAACAATTGTGAGGAGTTAAAGGTAGAGAAAAAGTTTGAGAAATAAGGGGTGCTGAGATAAAGATCTTCCAATTGTCCACATCCAGGATATGTGGCTGAATCCCAAGACTCTGATAGCAAATAAAAGTGCTGGATATACAGAAATCCCTGCATCTTCCCATGGCAGTGAGCTTAGTTTGGGTCTGTCATTACTGTCTCTGAAGTAAACACAACCATTAAAAGGGGAAAGTTCATTTTATTCTGCTTCAGTTCTTCTATTTTGTTTAAATTCTTTTATTTCCAGCCAAAGTAGTTTTATTCTTTACACATTCCCTCCCATGCCAGTGGCCTTGCTTCCAACCTTTTGACTTTGGCAAGAAGCAGCCTAAGTCAGTAAAAAAGAACTCCAAGTGTCGTGCACAATAAAGACTTGGGTACAGTTATCCAAATGACTATAAAGAAAAATTTATTGAAAAGCAGGCAAAGAACTCATATCTAGAAATCAAATCTCTGCTTGTAAAAGTCAGAGGTTAAATTCTTTTATTAAAAAAGCTCTTACATGCATCTTTCAGGCATGCCCTATCCTTGCTTAAATATTTGAGAGGAGGGAAGTCACTGGGATAGGCAAGAACATTTCCATAGACGTATGTCAGAAATCTACAGTGCAAAATAAAATTCTAAATGACATTTCTAATTTTCACTTATCAACTATTATGGGCTCTAATACAACTTTTGAAAGGCAAAAGGAAAAGTAAAATAACAGGAACAAAAGACACATCCCACTGTGTATTTATTTTACTTTGTAATTCATGTCAGTCCAATTGTGCTGCAGGGCATTTAGTTTATGCAATGCTGAAGTTTGAAAACTACACCCAGAATTATTTTTGGATCGTATTCTGAGGATATATAACACAGGAATGATTGATTTATTTACATGTTCTGAGGTTTTGTATTTTGCTCAGTTTGTGCCTAAATTCTGATGCAGGAAGGCTTTAAAAATCATATTCATAACAAAGGAGAAGAACATCTTTATCTAACTCCCATTTTCTAATGTGAAGACTAAATCTTAAAAGTGGGCATTGACTTGTAGATGGTCAAAACAGAAGTCCCTCTCTTGAATTCCACAAGTTGAAGAGAAAGACTTGGAACTCCTTTCCTAATTGCCCAAAGCAGATCCATGAAATGGCTGCTCCTCTCAGGCAATGGCTGCTTTCACAATCCAATTAATTTTAATGTGTGCAGTTCCAGTCTTCAGGGGGATGGAGTCCATTTCTTCATATTTTGTGGCCCCCTTAATGGATAAGGTCAATTATACAGTTTCTGGTCTGAAAGAGTGACGTATTAGGATGTTCATGTAGGGTTTCCCTTTGCAGGGATTTGGGAACAAACCTCCGCCTCCTCTCCCAGAAGAATGGTGAGTGTTGGCCATATTGCAGAGCTGGAAGCTTGCTGAATGCCTGGCCACAGAAGGCCCTTCCTGTTGTGCCCCAGTGCAATGAATATTCAGGTTCAGGGTGGCTTTTCATTTGTGCCCTGCCAGGGCTCATTCTGTGAATTGCCAATGGCACTCATGTTCCTGACTCCCTCTGGAGATTTTCAGCATGGAAAATATTTCCTCAGAGCTGCCCAAGCATAGGGATCACTTGCCTTTGATCTCTTGCTCATCCTGTAGAATAAATACCAAAATCACCCACTCGTGGGTGGCAGCCCAGAGATTTTTGTTTTGTTTCCCTCTCAGGAGCCCCGATGTTGTCGCGGGTCAGAGTTACAGCAGTCCAGGGGAACTGGTCCTGTCGTGTGGGACTGGGGGCTGAGAGCTCTGCACCCACTACTCTTGCTGTCAGTGGGGAGCAGGAGAGAGCTCTCCCAGGACTTTTGGGTCACAGGCCCAAGCAGAAGTGGGAAATGAGGTTTTTTGAAGAGCCACATATATGCAAGGAGGAGAAGAGCTGCAGAAGGTGCTGCAGGAGCCCTGGGGCTGCAGTGTCCCATTCACAACTGCTCCCCATGGCAAGAAGCAGTTTCTGGAGGGCACAGGCTCCTCCAAAGTTCCCAGTCCATGGAAAGCCCTGTGAAATGTCCCTCACCATTCAGTGGAGCCCTGGCTCCACGTCCCTGGGGGCTGGGAAGGGGCTGTGTGATAAGGGGAGCAGCAGAGCACACCTGGCTGGGACTCAGGCTGGGACTTGCCTGATTGCCACGAGACCTGCCAGCCCCAAGAGCTGAACCTGGGCTTCTTTCCCCGCTGTAAAACCATATCCCTGCTCCGTTGTTCCAGGCAATTTGCTCTCTGTGCCACCTGTCCTTAGGACAAGGGCACATCCTTCTGACACCCAGCCCCACTGCTCCAGGGAGCATGAGCTTGTCCATGCATTTTGTGGAGCACAGAAACAAACAATTCCACAATCAGCACTCCTCAAAAACTCAGACAGGCTTTTTTATTCCTTTAGAGTTAATTCACTCCCCTTTAGAGTTAATTCACAACCAAGTGGGATATACCCTTCATCACTAACTGGGCTCATTTTGCTCCTCTGTGTTTAAATATCCCCAGAGACTGACAGGCTCATTGCTGCTGTTTTAATTTCATTGTAGGACAGAGATATTTCCCTAATATTTCTCTAGATCAGTTTTGATTTCACTAAAGTATGTAACTTCACTAGATGGGTAACTAAGGATTCATGTCTGGATAAAGGCAGCTGAATTAAGAGGACTTACATCAAGGTTTCTGCTTTCATAAATGATAAGAGAAATACTACAGAAGGGGACAAAGAAAACTATAGGAAAGCACCAGCCCTGGTCATGAATTTATTTCCATAATAAACATGTCCCAGATTTTGAGCTCACTTTTTCCAGTTGTGGTTTAAAATTACAAAAATTTGTTGCTTCTCACCTGCGTAATTTAGGTTATCTGATATGGAAACTTAAAACATAATTCATACTCCCACATTCCCATCATTTTTTTGCTGTAAAGTAAGGTTTCTGAAACCCCCTAAGTGACAGGACAAGATGATGTCCTATCTATGGACATTAGCTTCCATCTCCTGCAATCCAAAGAAAGGGAAATACATGGAGTGGGATCTGACCCAGAAAACAGAGCTTTTCTTTCTGAACTACCAAAACACATCATTTAAATCCATACTCTCAGTCTAGTTCATCCAGGTGGTGTTCCTGCAGCTCTTACCAACAGCAAAATATTCTATTTATCTTTCCAATATTTGTATTAGCATGTTCAGGGGAATCAATGGAAAGAAATAAATGTCTTTGAAATTACTCTAGAAGGTATGGGCATGACACAGATCTTCAAGAAGAACTGAATCTTTGAAATCAGAGCTTCAATTTGACATCAACACTGATACAAGGAATTGCCACTGAAGAGCTGCTATTTTGACACATAAAAAATAAAACCATGGGTGAGAAATACTACTGAACCTCAAACAGAGATAATAAAAACATGGAATTTAGCTCTGTCAGCATCTCACTGATTTTATACCGATCTATCCAGTGGGAGAATGATGGATGTAATTTGGTTTTGACTCATGCCATTTAAGTTCCAGGAACAGCAAAACAGAAAAGCCTCTGTGTTTTAGACAGACTTTGTTGTGCTACGAGCAGTGCTTCCCTCATGGCCAAAGAAACATTGGCATTAAAAATAATTACAAGTGTAAAAGAAACTCCATGACCTACATTAGTGGATGCACTGTGTTATCTACAGAAGGAAGAACTGGGTGTGTTATGTACTGTGCTCAAGGCAACTAAATTCCTTAGCTTTAGATACTTTGGCATGAATTACCTGTAATTATTTTTGTCCTTTCATTGAGATTTATGTCGGTCTGAATCATCACCTAAAACCTAATTAAGTCAGCTATTTCCCTTTCTTTTAGTCCTGTTCAATAATTAGTTTGTTCTCATTTTTTTTCGTATTTGGACATTAATCTTTTCGAACTTCGTGAAAATCTCTGGAGAAGAGGGATCCATGTGAAACACAGGGAGGAGAATGAATGCACCTCACTGAACTCTGAGAGATTTTATGCGCTCAGGTGACAAAGTATTTACAAAAGTGATGGCTATTGTCAGTCCAGGGTTATCTGCCATGGTTGTAAAGGGAGTTTTGACTTCACAACAAAAGATTCTCTCTTCATTTCTGTGATTTTCCCCCTGCCATATCTGTATTACACATATAAAAACACACCTGAAATTCATTCCTGTGCTTCACTTTCAAAAAGAAGAGAAGACTTGTTCTCTGTTAATTTCTGTTGTAGTTCTGTCTTCAAAGCTCCGGAGTATTTATTCACTTCCTCTGCCAATGAATATGTAGAAACTCCATCAAAACCAAAAGAGTCACACCTGTGTGAAACTGGTTCCAACATTTCACCTATTGTGTGTTTAGAAGTCAAATGTACACATTTTCAGGATCCCAAGGAAGTGAAATATTTGCTTTAAATAGATGCAAGAGAGGTCATGGCAATGTCTGTGAGATCCTAGGCCGGAGATTTTCACTGCTCTTTTTAATTCCTCTTAAATGATCCATGAAAATCAGGAAGTAACAGGAACTCTTTTAGCCACAAACAGGGAAAAGGGCCTTGTAAAACAAGAGCCAACAGTGATGTTTGGAATCCAGGACTTAGTCTTTTTTAAAAGGACAAGAGGGACACAGGTAGACAGAAAATGGTAATGCCTTCAGGTGGGAGTGTGGGAATACCAGTAATTGTCTCCAAAATTAAAGTCCTCCTCATAATCATGAAATGCTTTAGTAATTTTTAAGGCCCTCTCCTCAAACTTACTGATTTGCACTTAAATTGAGGCACCCCTTGCAGGAGGAGAGTGTAGGGACTGCTAATTACTGATCCTTACAGCTCTGGTGCCTTTGCACACCTCATTCCCACTTAACTGCACCTCCTTCCCCACAGCCACAGCTTTCCACCCCTGTCCTGTGCATAAATGCAAAGCCTGCTTTCATTCCACTCAACCCCTCATCAAATGCCATTTCAGTTCTGAATTCTGCCCAGAGGAAGGAGGGGATGTGCTCTGCAGAGCTGTGTGCAGGCAGGGCTGCAGACAAACCCTGCAGCGCTGCTGCAGCATCACCAGGCATGTGGAATCCAGCAGGAATAGGCATGGGATAGATATGTATGTTTTTCAGCCACACAGTGGAGCAAAAGTGGGTTATTTAACAGGAAAAAAAACCCACAAAGCAGTTTTGTGGAATAAAGCAGGTAGTCTCCAATTTCAATGCATTTTCAATTCTGGTAGCTGGCTTACCTATGCAGGTGGGGGAGCATAAAACATTTACTGGAGTTTCTGATAATTTCCCCTGCTAATATCTAAGGAAAAGGAAAGTGAATTTTAGAATCTCATGCTGCATTTTTTAGAAGTTCTTCACAGACGTATTTTTTAGCGAAGTACAAAAATGCTTTCTTAATCCTCTTAATTGCTTGAAATTGTTGTCTGTGAAAATAATTGGTGAGTAAATTGTTTTAGCTGGAAATCAAGGTCATGCAGCCAAACCAACAGATTGTAGGGGCAAACAATAAAATTCAGTTCAAATAAGCAGGAATAAGAAGTTTTATGCTGCTCATGTATTTTTCATTAAAAGAAACTACCTGATTGTGCAGCAGAAGGGAGCGTGGGTTTGTAGAGGATGATAGGAAATGTCTGTTCTAGCCCCAACCCTCCATCTATTCTAAAGTCTGAACTTGTTCCAAATTTCCAGTCCTGTTTAATTTGTGTATTTCATGCTGCAAATGGATGGGGTGAGCAGTGAACACTCATAGTGTCTGTTTTATCAGAACCTCCAAAGTTCCCTGTTTCCTTTTAAAAAAACCCCAAAACAAGCATTGGAGTTGTTTCCCTTTTCAATGGTGGTTAACAGTGCACTTCACATTAAACAAAAAGGGATGAGATCTCTGCTCTGTGAGCCAAAAACTGAACTGATCAACATCTGTTTGTATCAGCTGAGAACTGGGAGCAGCGCTGTAAACTGAATAGTGCACACTGAATATTAAATGAATTTTCTGCATGTATTGGGGCTGGGCAGAACACTGGTATGGTTTTCCACTGCTAACTCTGACTGCTGCATTTGTCCTTCTCACCAGATTTGATTGACTCAGACAGTGGGGTGAGCTCAGCCCCCTGGTAGAATCCTGTAATATAATTTCTTGTGTAACTGCCAGTGTATAATCTTATGGGTAATTATACTTTAGGAGCATTTTACTGAAGGAAACCGTAATTAGTGCTGTGATGTTTAATTACAGTTTGAAGGCTTTATTCACAGCTAGGAGCTGATGATCAGTACAACCTCTAGAAGTCACAGGGATCTGAAGCATGAGTAGATTCATTTTCCTGGTTCATGTCCAAACAAGAACAATAAAAAGACAGTATAATTCATGCTTTGACACTGATGGGAGAAAGAGGGGAGGGAGGGAATGGCAGATACACCTCAGGAAAGTGTCCTGCTGTTGGATTGCCTTCAGGACCAAAAAAGGCTCATTTATGACCAGTTAGGGCTTCCTTTAATTGGCTCAGACCCTGACCTGCAGGAAGACCATCTTCCCAAACCAGGTGTGTGCATCTGCAGTTTTATCACTCACCAGAAACATTCCCTTTCCCAGCCTACTTCCTACCATTTAAAAAGTGGATATATATTATCTTAGACTGAATTATTAGCTAAAGTCAAGAAACCTCCTTTCCAAGGACACATTAGATGTGATTCATTGCACCAACTTTCAATTAGTTTAATGTTAAACTAAGCCAGTCTAAGCCTGTGCCAATCCCTCAGCTGCTTTGTATGACAGGCAAAAGGGCAAAGGCACTTCCAGAGAGACATTTTCTTGATTTATCTTAAAACCCAGTGACTGCAACCATCAGGTCATTTTGGAGGCCTATCTATTACATAGCAAAAATTAGACTTTAGTCCAAAAGTAGTTTTGATGAAGACAGGTGGAAATATTCGGGGGAAATTATAAGCAACAGAGTTGAGAGTGAGGGTGAAGGGGAAGGCTTCCAAAGCTCAGAGAGCGTTTGGGGTGAGGTTTCTTTTACCCAGACACTCTCCCAAGAACCAAACTTTTCTCTCCCTGTATAGAAGGATACTTGTACTGTGGGTCAATATTAACAACAGTTAGTAAAGTTATTGAAAAGAATTACTTTACCTTCCTTCCTACATGCCAACACATGAGTTGAGGAATTTAGGCTTTGTTTTCCCTGTCACAAGTGAAGACATCACTAAAGGAAGCAAGACATTTCTTCTGCCTCGGCATCCAGCAGCTTTTGCCTTGCACACAAAGTAAACTGAACCTGGGTCTTGGGTGGATGAAAAGTTCCCATAAAAAAAAGACTTTCACAGAGGTATAGGAGTGGGTCAGGGATTTATTGATTTTATCATCCTGTTCCTGCAGAAGCACACCAGCTGCTTCAGAGGAAAGGACAGGAAGCCTTACAGAAGGCAGTTATGGAATAACTTGCTGACAGGAAAGAATTCTTACTAGCCCCCATTAATTAGAGGTTATCTTATGTCCTGGAAGCACGAAGACTTACATCCTTTCCAAAAAGATTGTCATGCCATTTATCATTTTTGATATTCACTAGCTTGTAAACCACATCTTAAACCACATATTTCTTGGTTCAGCTTAATGGCACAAAATGAGCCGTGTTTATTTACAGTGAAGACATAAACTCCTTTGTATAAATCATACCAAATTTTTCACTATATCACAAATTATTGCTGAGGATAACAAAACTGACTCATCTGGCACTAAAAAAATAAACAGAGGCTTGAGGGTTTCCCTCATAAATCCAGCAGAACATAATCACATTTTATAACAATGAATTATAACTAACAAGATGAGTTTTCTTACTTTGAAAGTCTGCTGTTAATTATCAACTGGATTGAGCTTCTCTCCACTTATCTGACCTTATGACAAATGCGTTTGGGAAATTTCCATCTCTGTATTTATGCCTCTCCCTCTCTGACATACAATGCTGGGACACACTCAGGCTCATGTCTGACAAGCAGAAATACAAACTAGGGGATTGCAGCCCTGGTGCTGGAGGCTGCAGATGTGTAACAGTGGTGAGAAACACCCAGCCAGCATCCCTTAAAGTCCTGAAATACAACCAAGTGTCACCCAAGGCAATTGAACCCAGCCTGCTATCCCCCCACTGCCAGAGCCTGCTAAAGCTCCTGCTCTTTGCCCCAGTGGTCCATAGAGCAGCACTGCACTGTCCAGTGATCATGGACAGCCCAAGGTTCAGGCCATGCAGGGGCTTCCAGCCACCAGCACTCCCAGACCAGTTCTGTACTTGCCTTTGGCCATCCTGCTTTCAGGTAAATGGGTTTTTGGGCAAGGAGAGAGGCACAGAGGGCTAACCATGCTCTGCATCTCCCTCCATCTCCCCCTGTTGCCCAGTGGGTTGTGTGTGAGCTGGTTTTTTCCCAGATTTTGGCTGTGATGCCCAGCACTGCTCTCACTAAGCCATGATCCTGCAGCCACTGGATTCAGCAGGGACTGGAGTAGCCCTGACCTGCCCTGGGGTGGAAGGAGCCCCTGGATCCCCTCTGCCTTGGCTGAGAAGCCACCAACAAGATTTGGTGTCACTTAGGGGACCCCTTATATCAAAAAAGGAACCGACCCAGCCTCATTCACTTTGAGAGCTGCCAAACTGGGGCTCAAATCAAAGATCCTTCTCACATCTCTTGTCACACACACCAACGGCTGCCCTTTCCAGGAGTGCAAACACTGCCTTTGTTCCTGTGACAGACACCATCCTGCCCACACCTCTCAACGCTCCTGGGGTGCCTTCTGTGATTTTTCGTTTTAATTCCCCTGGGACTTCCTGCCACACCGTAACTAAACAGAAACCCAGAAGGAACTCAGCTTTCACCTGTCACCTTCCATGCACATACAACCTCCCCTTTTCCATCACTTTCCCTGAGAGCCTTTCATCATTTCCAGGGCCTTTTCACATTTGCATTTTCTTCTGGCTGCTGCCTTGGGGAGTGCTGCTTTCCTTTATAACTGCAGCCCCCTTTTCTTGGTTGTGTTTACAGCATCAAGCCTGTACATAACTCTGGCTCCTTTTTGTCCTTGGGAAGTGCATCCTTTGGCCTCAGGAAGAGGTCTCCCCATCTGAGTTCCCTCCCTACAAGGAGGATGCCTTTGGCATCACTGCCTCTTGTGCAACAGCTGTTGGGCTCACAGGGCTCAACAATTTCCTCCACCTACTGACCCAGTGATGGGAAACAGCTCTAGCTGGGGAAAAAACAGATGGATGGAGTGGAGAGGTGGGAGCTTTTTCATGTGACCCCAAGGCCCCAGAATTCAAGCAAATTTGGCAGATATTGGGTACTCTGCAGCAAGAAAAATCCCTAAATGCATAGGCAGGGAATGTCAGATGGAAGAAGCTGAAGCAAAAATGGAGCCCACACTAAACAAAATAGTTGCACAGCTGTTGTCCCAAATTACACAGCTTAGATTTGCACACCCCCCAAAACTCCCCAGTGCAAATAAACTGCAAGACTGCACTACTTGTGAGCATAAAAATGCACAGCACTTAGAAATAGCCAAAGCAGCCACCACAGACACACAATGAATTAAGCAATGACAAATAATCAGAGACCAGCAACCACTGTGGAAAATCTGTATTACTTGAAGATAGGAATCATTCCAATGTGGTTTTTCTCAAACTTACACCAGATTGCTATTACCAGAGCCCAGTGAAGTAATTTCTAATTTCGTCCATGCAATGTGTTTTTATGTATCTGAAAGCACAGGAAGAAATCTTTCCCCCACAGAACCCGATCCAAGATTGCCCATTGCCTTCCACAGAATTAAATGTTTACCCACAGGATTTTCTTTCCTGTTCTGGCCTCCTCTGCAGTGCAGGTCTTAATGAAATGCAGAGAGGCTCAGAAAACAGCTCCTTTATCTTTTCTGTCAGTAAGGGGTCAGTCTTGTGGGAATTTGGAGGTTTAAGATTACTGGGCATAGAGAGGTTCCAGGGGACTGCCCCAAACTGCTCACGGCAACCCTGGACTGCTTTAGCAGAAACTCTGTTCTTTGGAGGCTTTTGAAGAGTGTCTTCACACTTAGGTACTTCCCAAAGGAATGTTTATGTTCCTGACCTGGCTTGGGAAACAGTTCTAAGACACAGGGTTGGTTTCCAGTGAGGCTCTGCCCAGCTCCTTTTGGTTTCCGTGAAACACAAAGAGCTCGTGACTGGCCAGGGAGATTCAGATCCTCATCTGGTGCTAGATGCCAGCAGCATCCTGGCACTCCATCCAACCACATAACCACACATGCTCTCCAGCACAAAATTCTGAATTTTTCTGCTTTGTTCAATTTTTGGCATGCACAGGCCATGGTTGTTACCTCCTACACTTTATGATAGTGCACGCAACCTGGGTGTTGCTCCAGCTCTGCTTCTTTCCTTGCTGTCTCTCTGGTTGAAACTTGTTTCTCTTAAAATTCAAGTATTTTTTTCTTAGTATAAATAACCACAACATTTGGCCCAATTTACATTCTTTGTCTTATCCAGAAGTTAGGGATCCAGTGTAATTTTCCATATTTCCATGCACTAGTTACAGGTTTTAACATTAGCATTCAACAGTATCAGTGAGGAGCTGTTTTGTGAGGACAAAAAAAGGGCTTTTGATTATTTTAGCAATGATTTCAGTGCTTGCTTTTATTTGACCATTATCAGCTTCCCCCCAGAAAGTTTATTTCTGCGTAGTTAAATACACAAACATGCGCCCACACACTTATCTCTGTGCTCATACACGTCCACACAAATAAACATTTCCAAATATTTCTGAGTGGTGGTGAACTCCTGTCTCTGAGAAAGGGGCATGTGGAGCTCCACATGCTCATCAGAGGAATCATGAGCCAGCAAAGGCAATGGCATTGACTGTCAGGCACTTGGTACCAGGAGCTGTGGTGAGGAGAACAGCAATCCAGAGGATTTGCAGGGTGCTGCAACGTGGCTGTTGGTCAACTTAGAATGAGGAGATATGGTCTTAGTCTCATCTAATGATCTATATTTTTAAATATTTTAAAATAACTGTCTGGTGTTTTTCTTTTCTCTGATTAATTTTTGAAAGACAGCGTGGGCAGCCCCCATGGTTTTTTATAATGTATAAGAGCACACTAGACATCATCTGGGAATGTTTCCTTCCTGGAGGGCTCCTTGGGGGAGGTGGGTAACAGGGACCTTTGGGGACTCGGTGGAGTGGGTGACGAGCCAGGCTGCTTGGCAGGGTCAGGGCTGAGGCAATTCTAGGTTTGCAGGAAGCCTCAAAACCAGGGGAAGCTTTAAAGCCTGGAAGCAGCAGCCACATGTAGCTGAGAGGTCTCTGAGGTGAGGCAGTAAAGGGTTGGTGGTTTCCATGATCTCACCTTTTGACTTCGCTGCCCTATTTAGCCTCTGTGGCTGCTTACATGGAGCTGGCCCTTAGAAACCCGCTCGGTGTGAGGCAAGAAGTGTGTGCCCTGAATAAAAACTAAGTGTTTTGTGTCTTTTTTAAAGGTTTTTGAGGTTTTAACTAGACTTTCTCTCCTCTGATTCATCCAGTAGACTACACCTACAGAAGGTAAAGCCACCAGTCATGATGGGTAAAAAGGGAAGGCTTTTTGCCCATCACCAGTTCACACCATGGTTTTTAGAGATGTCTTTTATTGACTATAGACAGAGGTTTATTCATTAGAAAAACTTTTCTAAGCAATGAATAAGAAGAATTAATTTTTTTTCTATTTTTGCTAAAACTCCCAAGTATATATTTAAACACCCTGTACTCAAAATGTTGGTGGAATAAACCATGAATCTGAATTTTTCAAGTCTCTCATCAGTGCATTTACCACCACAGAAGTACTGATTTCCACAGCTAAAGTTTGGCCCAGTCGTCTAATTTTTCCAGATATTTGGTTCCTGCCAGTGAAGTTTTCAAAGCACCTCTCTCCTTCTTACTGCACAGAAACTGAGCCTTAACAGCATTAGGACTGGTTTCTATCTCTGCCCTAAGCCTATTTGGCTTCACAGGATTCCCTGCCTGTCACTTCCAGGTAGATTTACTCAAAACATATCCATTTTTACAGAATTAAAAAGGCTTCCTTTCATGTGCAATCAGATATAAAAATAAGCCAGTTGAAAGCAGCTGAGTGTTACTCTGTCATTCCAAGTGAAAATGCTGGCACTTTCCTCAGGAATGCAGTGACTCAAGTCCCCAGATAAGACAATACCAAATAAATAAAGACAGTAGCAAACCCAGGACAGCTAAATTCCAAAGCAGTGCTTCAAAACTTATATTTAAATCATTGCCCATAGACCACCAATTAAAGTTCTTACCTGCAGTGTAAGGAATAACTCTTTTTCCTTTGGTCGAGGTGACTCAACCCTCACCTCCCACAGATGTGCTCTAACCCCAGCCACTAAAATGTGTGGTGGGAGATTTCTCATGTTAAAGGTATTTCACTTTGCATGGAACAACTAAATAGTCCTTGGACAACTGAGAGTATCTGAAAAGTAGGCTTCAGCCTGTATTTAATCCTCCTTGGAGGGAGATTGGCTGTCCCACACATCACAGACTGGCAGGTAGGTTGCAGGTGTTGCCAACAGAGGAAGGTGCTTTTCTATTTATTGCCACAAGCTCCATGCCGGGCTTTTTAATTGACTGATTAAGAAAACCTCCTTGGAGAAAAGCTGGGAGTGAGTGAGCTGCCCCAGCCAGCTTGTCTGAAGAGGAGAGCTGGCTCTGGCTGCAGCAGCTGCAGGGGAGCTGACCCCAGCCCTGTGCCGGACGCTGCTGCTGCTGCCCAGCCCCAGCCCCGAGCTTCCAGTGCTTCCTGCCAACCACCTGGGCCATTTTGGCTCTGCTTTCAGAGGCCACCAGCGATGCCTCATTGCCTCTGCAGCCCATGCCCTGGTTCCTCCCCGTTGTGTGGTCCTTCAGTCAGGGCTCTGTCTGCCTCTGATGCCATCCTGGTGTGAAACCATCCCACTACTGCACATCCAGGCAGCTGTCGAGCCAGGTCTCATGGACCTTGCCTCTTACTCATGTGGTAACAGGGTCACCTTGTATGTGTGAGGGCCTGTGACACCTTACAGGCCCCTGAGTTACCCTTTGGGTTGCTGAGGAGACCTGTGATGATCTCTTCTTCTTGGGAAGAAAGTTGCCATGACTGCCAGACTCAGCATGGAGTTTATCTGTACTGGGCACGGTCTGAAGCTAACGAGTCACATCAGCAGAGTGGGAGATGTCTCAGAAGGATTGAAGGGTGCAGATGTGATCTATTTGCTGTGTTCAGGCCTTAGGGCACAAGAGGAGTGTGAACCAGGCAAAATCAAACCACTCAGAGCTCAGTGGTGCCCGTATGGATTACATATATTTCTCTTTCTTTTTTTTCCCCCCATTTTTGTGAATGATTCTTGAACTTTCTTGACAAATAAAAGGCTCCCCAGTTTACTTTCAGGCTCTTTAGACAAATGTTGATTCTGCTCTCATGCCTGACTTTGAATGCCATGGTAAATGTCTAAAAATTGGATATTAGGATGAGGAGCTTGAGTCTTCCCAAGCACATATCTGCTGTGCCCCCCAGCCTGACCGATAATAATGGTTGAAGTTTTGACCAACCCAGGCCTTTGATTGCCTGTTTTCCTCAAGAATTTTAAACCACCCTTGTTCTTGACACACTTTGTTCCTAAAGCCCTGTGGGAACCCCACAATATCCCTGCCCAGGGCAGCAGTGCCAAAGGCTAAGCTCATCTAAAGGTTCTCTTTTTAACACGACTTTGCTGGCCTGAGCTCATCCACAGGGTTGCCCACACATTTGCTAATGTGAACAGCTGCTTTGCAAACATCTTTGAGAGAAAGGTTAGTTCTGTATTTCAGAAGTTCAGAAGTCAAGCTGCACTGAAAGGCCTCTTTAACCTCAGCCTTAAGCATCCTCAGCATATCATTAGGAAGATTAGCAAAGCCTTTAGCACCCCACTGAATTTCCTTATGTATGGAAAGGTCTGGCAGATCAAAGGAAACATTACTTCAAATAGCTTGGGACTTATCTTGTGCTTACCCTAGCACCATTGGCCTCTCAATCATCATATTTTCTTCCAGTAGGGATTGCTTTTAAAGACAACAGTTTATCCTCTGAGATCCTTGTTTTGACCCTTTCCTCTTTCCAAACGTTCCTTATTGAGAAGCACAATTAAAAGAAGTAACAAACCAAACAGTTGGGAGATAAAAATGTGTTCAAATTAAGAAAATAGTTGCAACTCATAATGACCGCTTGGTTCTGCTAATGAAGGGACTGAGAATTCGAGTAAAATCATGTTTATTCTTTATAGATTCGCCTGGAACTTGGCAGGAACTCTTCACAAACACTGAGGTCAATGATATTTGGCTTTCTTTGGCATTTTCCAAGTGGGATGTGAAGGACTACAGAGCGCTGAGGGGTCGGACCCTGTTCTGCAGCCGCATCCACATGTGAGTGTGCTTGGACCTTTCCACCCACACAGAGACCCCAGCTCGGTGTGTTCCAGCTGCAGGGCCCACCCACATGGACTGAGTGCAAGCAGAGGTGCCTGATTCATTAGCACACTTCTTATAAAACTATATTATTCGTCAGCTTAAGGTATTAATCACTTTCCATTTAAATTTCCTTCAGGGGCTTGTTATTTATTCTGTAGGTGTGCTTTAGCATGTTGCAATATGAAATTCACTTTCATTTAATCAGCTTAAAATATTTGCAGGTTTATTACTTACATGTAAATCTGAATTGAGATACATATGCAATAACCAAAGAACATGGATTTGCAAATAAGATGTTTGACCTTTACCTTTCTCTAAAATTACAGGACTGGTAACTCCTGCCTAAATGAGTCATCTGAAGAATTAAAAATTGGGTACATAACTGTTACTCCAACATATCTATTTCAGTTAAGCATCAGCTGCTCTTTCCATTCTAAATCCCATTTTCATGGGTATATAATTTGATGTTTTCAATTATATGGGGCTTAAGGTTCCCTTAGTACTCTTGACTTCTCAAATAAGCATGGCAATTCAAAGTTAAACGACTGTGCTTCAAAAAGTGTCATTTAACAGTGAAAGGATAAGATTTGTGTTCTAAGGTTTGGGTGCAAATGGTGAAAAGGAACATGATAAAATTATGGTTTAGATTGGTTCACTGTGGATTTAAGCACTGTGGCATCTATCAGCATTTTAAACTGAGTCTTTTGTTACTTCCATTCCACTTCTTTTTAAATTAACTCTCAAACACTGCACACTTTCAACAGCTGGGAAATATATCATCTAACAGGTATCATCAATCTCAAACAGGGTATGTAAACAACCTAATGCTAATTAGCTGCCATTAAAATCAGCAACAGACAAGGAAACACAGAGATTTCATACAGCAATGCAGAATACTTTGAGCCAGAACTAGAGATATTTTTAAGAAACATGAGCAATGTGATCACGAATTTTATCTCCTCTAACTCAGAGATAGCTGCCCTCTAACCCTGATGGGCAGAGAAATGTGCCCTTTACGTTCTGCTGTCATGTAAATGTTAAATTTGTCAAAACTCCAGTGCCATGCCAAAACCTAGAAAGAAAGTCATCGAGCCCCATTGTTTTCAAGAAGACAAATTCCAGTTATTAGAGTTCATTGCTCATCCTTGTCATCTAAGGTGGAGGTTTTCCTATAATAATGCCAATTTTCTCACCAGCTCTCCTTGTGTATTTTGTAATCTCTTGGCATCACTTTGGTTGTAGACAGGAGAGGAAAAGTAGAAAAATTGGGTGTCTTGGGTCCAATAGCCATCCCTTTCCAGGCAGGACCTTAATGGTCTAGGATCTCTGGATATTGTGGCAAGTTTTCTGGCTGGAATGGAAGAAGAATAATTACATTCCCTTTACTCAACTTTATTTAGTGCTGAGCCCCTCTCCTAATGTCTGCCTGTATTTGCTGTTTGATGTATTTGGGGTGGAGGGGGAAATTTCTGCCCCAAAATCTCCTGAGTTAATCCCAAGCAGACACTGTGACTTCCTCCAAAGCCCGTGGTGCAGAGTGGGGAGGGAGACGAGCACTGCTGGCACACAGCTCTGAGCCTTCTTCTGCAGTGGAGGCAAAAAAGCTGTGTGGTGGGCTCCAATCATATATCATTAGCATTCATAAACCTCATTTCCTGCCAGCTACAGCCATTCAGCACTGAAAAATCATAATTTCACAGTGGAATGCTATGCAAGCTGAAATAAATCCCCGAGGCAGAGCACCACACGCTCTCTCCTGAGGCACAGGCAGGCAGCCCCCAGGAAGTCTGCTAAAGGAGCTGCTGAGCACTCTGCCTTTAGTGGTCTCCTTTTATACACAGGAATTCTCTTTTTTAATCTATTTTTATGTGTGTCTATATGTAAATGTGTGTATATGAGAAGTAGATAAGTGCCTGGGGAATAGAATTCCCTGAGAATCATAGCTGTTATTAGGCAGAAATATTAGACTCTGTCCCACCTCTGTGCCATCTGTGGTAAGAAGCAGCTCCGAAGCTCTGGCAGCACTAAAAAAGCTGGCAGTGCACTTTTCTTATCTCTGCTGCCTGCAAAGAGAAAATTAGTAAGGGCTCCCTGATACTGAGCAATTGAATGTGTTTACCAAAAGGAACCATCAGCGACACAGAATTCTGCTCTGGACTCTGTAAAAGATTGTATAAACATCTGCCTTATCATTTACTGTACATCTTTCCCATGCACTTATTTTCTATAAGTATCTTAAAATACCCAGCATGTTCTTGCCATTGTGTTTTTAAGAGTATTTTGAGCAGATAAGCTACTTCCTTACTGATGTCTATATTCTGCTGAGTCAAATATTTGCACTCAATTCAAAAGTAATGATGAAAGTTTGATATTTTCAGGTTTTCACTTTTGGTTTTTCTTCCAGACTCACAAAACAAGAATTAGTTTCCCCAAATAAATCTTTTCTATAAGGCGTCTTTGGTCAGAGAGCTTTGTAAACATGACTTGTAGAGTGAAGCAGCCCAGGGCTGAGTTTAAGGCTTCCAAAGCCACAATAAAATTAAATAGTTAATTGGGAAGATGGATCCATTTCAGAAGATGTATGAGCCAAGAATTCCTGCTGCCTGCACTGAAACTGGTAACACATGTTTTTCCCTGCAGACCAACGCAGAACCAAACAGAAGAAAATACTCTCACAAAATAATTTGGTATTAGAATGATGAGACTCTGACTGTTATTAATGGATGTGAGACCAGCCTTTCATCCCACTGCAAATTATTCTTCCAAACCATCATTAAATCACAGACTCAGAGTCAAAGCCCTCTCACTCAGGCAGCTCTGGGCTGGTATGATTTGTTTCCACTCTATGGATTGTCCCTGTATTTAAATGCAGTTCTAACACTGCAGAGCTGATCTCACCAAACTCGGTGTGTCCTAATTCATCTTTGTGGTGACTGTCCCCTTTAGATCATAGTGAATGGCACATTTTGATGTGTAACTGTGTCTGAAAGGCTGAGGTTGGACATGAAACTTATTTTTTAACACTCTGGTGGTAACAGCTATGAATTGTTCAGTGTGTGCTGCTCTGCCAAAGACGTGGTGCTTTATTGTGTTTAAAACTTCCTTTAAACAGACCTGATTTTTACTTGTACAGTGCATGTTTTCCAACCTACCTATCCATGATACAATTCATGAAAATAACACCAAGGGGAAATCTGGATCTCTTCTCGGGCTGCACAGCCTGTGAGCACAAAGAGGGCACCCAGAGATTACCAAAGTGAAAACAGAGGCGTGAGTTTGCTCTGCGAAGGTGGCAGGTGCATTGCAGCACCACAAAGGGAAACCTGCTCCGTTTGGGAACCTGCCACAGGCACAACAGCCGAGGCAGAAAGGGCTACAGTGAGCTCATGTTTATTTTAATGTTGTTTGTTTCTCTGCTCAAAC
Source organism: Rhipidura dahli (assembly GCA_013399225.1). NCBI lineage: Eukaryota > Metazoa > Chordata > Aves > Passeriformes > Rhipiduridae > Rhipidura > Rhipidura dahli. The sequence goes on from VXAC01007004.1 coordinate 606,830, forward strand.
AACTCCTTGGATTATTTTGACCTCAAGAGCTCATTCCACGCAGGCGTTTCTCTGTAAACACCACCTGCACGGTGGAGCACACCACGAGCCACGGCTGCCACTGTATTACTTTCTTATCATTCCTAATGTGAGAGTGTGGCTGCCTGCACAGCCAGCCCACGGGCTGCCAGGCTCTGCAGATGGCAGACACATGTGTGCACAACACCCACATTTTATAGCTCTGATAATAAAATGAAGGCTTTCCCACCTCTGCTGCTGTCCTGGTAAAAAATTCTCTCTCTTCAGTTGCTGGTTAATCCCCACCTTGTTAATTTCCAGATGATGCTGGAAATATTTTAATCTAATTTTAAGTATTTGCATCTATTTTAAATATTTGCATCTAATTTTTGGCATTGTTGAGCAGTTGGCCCACCTATTGGATTTTCCTAGAGCAAACATTTTCTTGGTGTTATCTGGTGCTTTAATTTATTAGCTCCCCTCCTTAGTGAAGAATTAACTTTGATCTTCTCCTATCTGTGCTTGTGTTTGTGGTGAAAGTAACTTCTCCAATGAAATTCCTTATTTTCTGGCTTTATGGGAAACTCAGATGTTAAAATCAGCCCTTCTCCTCAGCCTGTGGTACCCCAGGGGTGGAGAGCCACCTCTCCTGAAGGCAGGAGCAGGAGCAAACCTGCATTTCACACTATGCTTTGCATTTGGGGTGACTGTGTGGTGTTTCACCAGGTTTATCATCTGAACATTTGTGCATCTCCAGTGACTGGATTACCACAAATCCAGCTTTTTTTACTGCCCTAGTTCTGAACGAGCAAATGGTGGAACCTCCTCAGGGGTTGAAGAAGGAGAAATATGAAACCTCTCAGACAGCGAAATATGCAAAGCTCAGTCCTGTTGTCTTTAAACAGGCTGAATTGTAATTTCTATCAAATATTTTAAAATCTTTTATATCTCTTTTGGCTCTTGAAAAACAGTTCCGTAAAATTGCAACTTCAGGCATTGAAAATAAAATCTGTGCCTGTTTACTTTTTTGTTCAAACATCTATTCAGGTGTCAAATACAGAAGATGGGGTTTTTTTATCACTTTCTGTCCAGAGGAGTCATACCAATCATGCAGACTTCAGCAGATGGCAGTTTCCACAGGTTTAGTTAAATAAATACATAAGGGAAGTTATCCCACTGAAGGTCTGCCTGCCTTAGTCCACTCTCTCTGGTGGCATCCGAAGGCAAAGGGCAGGAACAGAACAGGCACTGACAATTTTCCCTCTCAAGCTCTCCCAGCTCCTGACCACTCTCAGCTTCAGATGTGGTTTCCATGATTTAACAACCCTCACTGGATTTCCACTCCACGAACTTGTCCAATTCCTTCTTAGAAGCCTTCAGCACCCACAGTCTCATCATTCATGACCTCCCAGACCTTGTCACTGCCCTTGTCAGCTGCCTCTCTCCTGGGAGGGTCCTCGTGGGTTTGGTGGCTCCCCATGTGGGAGCTGGATGAGTGACACTTGGTCGCTCATTGTCACTTTGTCTGCAGCTCACTGCCTGTTTTATAAAGGAGATATGGCACACGTGACCACAACAGCAGATCAGACAGCAATTTTCCCATGGGAATTACTCTGTGCTGGAAATGGGAGATAGATGATCATTTCACATGGATATGATCAACTCATGAAAATCCCAAAGCAACTTTTTATCACATTTCCCAACTCCTTCGTGATATAAAATTAGACCATAAGTTTGGGACTTTAAATTGCCATCACAGGGATGCCTCAGCCTGCAGAGGAATGGCACATTTTGGGATGAGCAGTGTTTACAGGATTGAGAAAACCCAAGTTCTGGGGAATTATTTTTTATGACGCAAATGTTTTCAGGGCTTTCTGGTTATTGAACCTAATCAGGAGTCATTTCCAGAGCACATTTCTACTGGAGTTCTGATGAAATCTTGTAGGGAGCATCACTAGTACAGCTGCGTGCAGGAATAAATATATTAATTAAAGTGTGAGCTCTTGGAGGAGATAATGGGTCTCTCTCCTTGACCACAGGTCATTCTGGAGAGATATGGAGCATCTGACTGCCCAAGTGCTCATTTACACTTCACATGACCGTTTTTTTCACAACTAAATGGTATTTTTTTAGTCATACTGAGGACTTTGAAGATCACAATTCTACTCCCCAGTTCAAACATGGAGCAAAAATTAAATTAGCATTTTATGATCAGGTCACTTTACATTAAACAAAACAGAAAATGGACAAATTGAGGTGCCTTATCACAATTAAGTCTTTCACTCTCATTACATTTTTTTTTTTTTTTGCTATCTGCAAGCAACATTTTCTGCTGAAAAAGTAAACACAATAAAGAAAATAAAGTCAGGCGGAAGGAAATGTATTAATCTTTGTCAGCTTTGCATTGCCACAGTAAATGCAATGTGAAATTTCCAGCATCCACAAGAACAGCATCATTTTTGCTGCTGACAGTGTGATTACTCTTTTTTTTATGGGAGAAAAACAGGAGCCTTTCCCTGTGTTAAGGTCTCATTTTCTTAATCTCATTCACTGGCTGGTACCAGACTTCCCAAATTGGACATTTTTCTTCTCAAGCCATGCATGGATGTACATTCTGATCCTACTGTTAAACTTAATGGAAAAAAAAAAAAATTTGACCCGACCATGTCAGCACATTTTTATGAGTAAAACCCCAGAGCCTCTTATTCAAACTCTTGGTAGCTTATGGGTTTATATGCAGCTTTGGTAAGAGCTTTTATATAAGTGAATGTATTTGAAACCAGTATTTGTCAGAATTCTATATTATTACATTTTTCCAGTTCTGTTGATTTATATGTAATCTCCTCATTTCCTTCCTCAGCCCTGTAAAAATGATCCTCACTGCTGTGCTGCTCATGCAGCAAACCCTGGCCAACTTTGCTTCAAATGGCTGTTTGACTCTATCCTGACAGTGTCCACATGCCAAAAATTCCCTCAATAATTATTTCTGTCTCCTAAATCTTCTTTCCCTGCTTTTCCCACTCCATGGAAACTCTTTCTTGACCTATATATGTGCCCTGCTTTAACAGTTTCTTCCTATACTGTGGTTGCTCTCGACCTTGTATACATTTACTTTTCTTCTGTATAACAAATTGCAGGTAACAAACACACAGATCTGCTAAAATTATTCCAGACTGCCAACCATCGTTCAGTTTTTTTGTGGGAAAATTCAAATGGAGGTCTCCATCCCCTGAGAAATGGCTGCCTATGACTGCCCTAAATCTGTTGCTCAGTTTAAGCCTATGAAAACAACTTGTTGCAATAAATAAACAGCTTAAATCAATTTCTATATGCTATACATATTATTAATAATACTTTTTAGTGAAAGTTCATTTTCATGTTAAAATTAAAATTTTGCAGATTTTTTAAAACCATTTTGTCAAAGTTGCTTTTTTTTTCTCCAAAGCCTGGCCCCAGAAATTACAAATTATTTGTTTGAATGATAATCATAGAATCCCAGAATGATTTGGGTTGGAAGGCACCTTAAAAATCATCTAGTTTCAACACTTCTGCCATGAGAAGGGTGACCTTACAAAATATATTAATTTCTTTCATTAAGAGTCCTTGTTTCATTGCATTTTTCTAGTTTTCATGTTTCAAAAGAAACATCCTCACAAAAGCAGCTCCCAAAATCCAGTAGGTGTTAGTTAAATAACTCCTCCAAGGATGGTAAACCACCAATTTTTAAAGTAATTGGCTTTTTTTTCCTCTACACATCTGTTGATTGCATTTATTATGATAAAATACATTTTTTTTATCTTCATACATTCCCATTTCCCATATTTATTTGAATCCTTCCATTCCAGTTCTTTCCCAGGAGCAGGATTCTTCAGTCCCAGGGAGCACTCCCTGTGTAAGCTCTTAGGTCAGTCTGTCCCCTGCCCCAAAGTACTCAAGGTGAATAGTAGTGCAATATTTAACCCCAGTGCCATATTTTGGTGTATTCACAGTCCTAAATGAGGGACCCCATGGAGTGAGGTGACCTCCTTTGGCTGAGGGACATCTTTCAAGGCACAGGCGTTGCTGAAGTGTAGTTTGGCAGCTCACCTGTGGGCAAGGTCTTTATCTTCTCCTTTCATGCCCATCGGGGCCCTGGAGGACAGAACTTTATTCACACACTCCAAGGATCTCTGATTCACAGTCTGCTCTTGCAGCACGACCCCTTCTGAACTGGGTGTGTTGTGGCTTTTGCTCTGGTTGTCACTTTGCAGCCCGGCTGAAATAGGGCCTAGAGCCCCTTAATGAGCACTTGGTCTGGGCCTCCTGTCTCCTCTGTCACCAAATGACTAATTACTAACTTCCAGCTATGAATAATTTACATTACATCCTCCTTCTTCACCCCAAGGGTGTTTCCTTGGATTTATGTGCTTTGGATTTCTGCAGACATCTTCATGCTGCTGCAAAGGCTTCATTGAACACCTGCCTGAAATAAAGAGCAATATTTTAAAGTATTTTACATCAGTCATAAAAATTAAGGAGCTTATCTCTTGAGTTCTCTGCTAAATCTAAGTGCCATATTGTTCTTATTCTTCTATAGGAGTCTGTAAAATTCTGGTCTCTCAAAGAGCTATACAGCTGCACTTTCCTCCACACTTGTTCCTGCCTTGTCCTCCTGTCTTTCCCCAAAAATCTCTTTGAAGAGCCTGGATTAGGATTATTGCAGTTGATGTTCTGGCTGCTACCAGCAGACCTGGTTATTCCATTATGTTTTTTATCACAATCATTTCAGGTGATCTGGGCTGCTGAGGAGCACCCGAGGGGATGTTTTTCCCAAGCATGTAATTATCCTCAGTTTGCCACTTCAATTGCCCAAACCCCTGGCCAGCCTTTGATTAGTCAGAATTAGAGCCCGTGGCTCTGCGCTGTTGATCTCTCTCCCCTGCCTGACCCAAATTCCAGTGTACACCTGCCATCCTGAATTTGCTTAAATCTGGAACAAATTCTGGTTCTTGATGTACTGCCAGTGTCGGGCTTTAATTCGGGGAGCTGACTGGGCACGGGGATTTGTCTCTGCACCAACCTGTGGGCTCTGACTCAAAGAGCTCCAGGGGTGCAGGGCTCACCCGAGGGTGCAGCCTTTGCCTGGTGCCTCTCGTTCCTCCTGCTGCTCCCAAGGTGGCTGCTCCTGCTTTGGGCTGGCACTCCCTGCCCAGGAAAATCTGAGCGCATAAAATCCACTCAGCTGTGGATAAAAAAACCCCAAACCCAACCCCATGGAACAAACACCTTCTGTAGAAGTCGTGTTTCAAAAAGCGTAGTTCAAAGTAAAAAGGAGTTTCTTGGAGAAATGTGGTCACTGGCTCTATTTTTGCTTTCCTTCTGGAAGGGATTTATATCCTTATTACGATTTTTTTCTAATGTATGATGTAATCCATGTTTTCCTCTTACATATAATAACAAAAACATCATTTTGTAACATACAAATAATAACATAACCATTAATCCATAGTTGGGGCTATGAAGGAGGGTGTCACAGTTCTTGCAGTCTTCAGGTGCAGCTGTAGAACATTTATTTTTTACTTTTAGAACTCAAACTGATCTGTTCTTAGGGAAATTGGTCAGAAACCTGACATATATCCAAAATTAGTGAACACTAGAACATTTTGATCCAAAGAACTTGGTTAGAGCTACAGCTGAAATATGACTGGAAAAGTCCACAGTATCCACCAGTCCTATCCAGGTCAGCATGACACTGTTTTCCTCTAAAACAGGATCTTTTGGCATGTCCTTGGAGCTCTACCACAGCTGATCATGGATCAGCACTCCCAAACCAGGCAGAGGTGTCCTCTGCATTTTCACAAAACATCAGGACCAAAATAATGAGCCAGCTAATAAAGTGTAAATAATTCTGAGACCCATGCGAAAGGTGGAACATCCTATTCTTGGAAATAGCCTCCTAAATTATGCCAAAAATCACCTTTGGGAGTCTAAATCCTTGAGTGGATCGCATCAAGGTGATATGATCCATCTGAGAGGTCTAGAATTTGAAGACTTCTATTCTTGGAATACCTAAACCCCATCAATTTCCCCCTTTTTTTGGTAAGAAATATCCAGATTCTCTCCAATATGAGATTTTATTTTAATAAAATCTACTGAAAGGTGCAAAGTGTAACAGCTTAATTAAAATCAGGACAATGGGAAGAGTTTCCAAGTAACGAGAAACTTTCATGGCTCAAACTACACGAAACACATATTAATTATTATGGCAACTTAAGTTCAAAAAACGATGCAGCCAGAAAGAAAAGCACTGGCAGAAAGAATTGAGAAGGTTAGGACAGATAGTGAAATGAATTATTTGTGTCACTGTCTCACCAGTAGTTTTTCAGATGACTGTAAATCTAAAATGCTTCCTTGTGTTTCATGAAGGTTGCATTATTTTCAAAAGCCCTTCTTGATATTGCAGGTGGCACTGGAGACTGGAATTCAATCTTCACTCTCTCCATTTGAAAATTGTCACTGTTGTCAAAAATACAGAGACCAGGAAGTGAATTCTTTTCAGTTGTTTGTTATTTGGGCAGGGAATTTGCCTTTGGCATGTGTGTATAGTGCAAAGCTCCTTTGGGGTGTGACTGTCCTGTTAGTGCTACCATTAATAATAATGTAAATAAGCTGCCAGCTAAATTCTTAAGTAATTCTGCCCTAAATCTTAGCTTTGATCTCTTCACATTTCAGAGGCAATACATTGATAAGACACCCTAAGTGGTCTCATTTAGCTTATGCCATCTGACCTTGTAGCAGGTGAAGCGTTGGAAGTGTCTAGGTCTCATCTCCTCTCCACAAAGTCACAGACTTTGGTGTAAAACACATCTGTGGGAAGAGAGGAACCCCTGGAATTAAACAGAGATGGTGAAATGGTTTGCAGTAGGAAATAGGGGTGAAAATTTCCCCTTTGCTAGATTTTCTCTTGTAAATAATATGGGTTTAAACCTTTTGACTACTATTTTGATACTCAGCCATGAGGCTACTTGGCTTGATACTTTCTTCAGGGTCTGTCTTACTTTCTTGTCCCTTGTCCTCATGACTGAGCTAGGAGTGGTATTGGTTAGTTTGTTATCTTTCACCACTAACAGAATCTCTACTCAGAGCTAAACATTGCTTTTTCTCAGAAGAAAATTCTCAAAAAGCTTGGTTTTCACCCTGAAAATTTGAAAATTTCAAAACAGGTTTAAAATCCAGAAAAAAAATCATCAGCTGAATTACTCTGACATTTTTTACATTTCACCTATGGCACAAAGAGTCTAGACTGGATGAAAGATCTCGCCCATCGATTTGGTTAATTCTGGTATAATTAAAATAATAAAAGCTCTTCCATTTGAGACTGTATTTTCCAGAGCAGCACCACACATTCCTGCTGGTGGTTGTGAGGAGAGTTTGACAATGTCCAACCCCTATACTCACAGCCCAGCAGGACTCATGGACAGCACCATGGCTTGCAAGCAAAGCTCTACCACGGGCTGGCTTTTAGACCTTTACAATTGGCCATGAAGGACTCCTGGTGAGACCTACATGAGATGAATGCACATGCTAAGGTTTGCAAAAGGGGTGGAGGGATTACAGATAGCTCATGGGCAGCTGCTCCTCCCAACCCTGTGCTTTTTCCCTTGGAATTCCCAGAAAAATTGATTTCTGCTAAATTACTAGGAGGAGCAGGGCCTCCACATCACTGGTGTCTTTCCAGTCGAGTACCCAACTCCTCTGGGGCCTCAGAGCGTTGTAGCCTTGGAGACAACCAGAAAAAATCAATTAGTGAATCAATGCCAAGTGGGAAAACAAGACAAAGAGCCTTCCAAGAGCAGAAAAAACTGAGATGAGACTGAAAAAATAAAATAAACAGGAAGAATAGTAACCCTACTTCATTCTGAAGTGGAGCTCACATAAAATAAATGCTGATGCTTTCCAAGTGGAGCATGGGAGAGAGTGAGCGAGGGAGATTGCGAAAGAAAAATCATTTGTATATTAAATATCTGGAGGGAACACTTTCAGTCATGCTGAAAACTCCAGAGTTTCCAAAGTCTCCTGCTCTAGACTGCACAAATGCCTAGGAAAGAGTAAAGGTGTCTTGGATCAGGCAGCACCCAATATGTTTATGCAGCCCTGATGGGAAGAGACATGTTTATGCAAGCTGCTTGCCAAAATTATATGTGCTGGAGGCTGCTAAGGAAGGGAAAGAATTTATTATTTGTGACAGTGCAATGTTATATATGTATAAGAAAACCCACCTAAGTAAAATGGGTTCTAGGTGATTTCAAGCTGGGCTTTCACAAACTGGAGAAGGAACAGGGTAGAGGAAAGTGCTTTGAGTTGGGTTTGTGCTTCACAGAGGCTCCACAGTGAGCCAGTGTGAGCAGGAATTGGGCACCCACGTGGGTTGTGCTCCATGGAGGTGACACCACTGTCCCACCCTCCCTCTCTTCCAACACCACCAGTACCTCCATCCTCAAATGCCTGTGGTGCAAAAGGGGTCAGCAAGCCAGCCTAGCTGAGCTCCAAGTATTTTTTCTTATGGTGAATTCTCCAAATCAATGAACCAGAAAGTTTGTAGGTATTGTGGAAAATAATATCTACATTATTCCATTTGTCTAATGGAATAATCTCTATATAATGCCATTACTCCAAGATTGTGACATCTCATCATTAAGTCCAAAATATAAATAACCAGAAACTCCTCACAGCCTTGGGTGTTTGAAAAGTCACAGAGCAATCCTTCTAGATTCTGCAGTGATTCTGAAAAGCACATTTTCTAGCCAGAGCCTACTTGCTCTAAACTTTGGAGCTGTATGTCCTTGCTAAATTAAGCTGGATTTCACTATTGAAATGTAACTCATGTGCAAAGGCCTCCTATAATCTGCCTCAAGGAATTATTACTGCACTTAAATTGTTTTGCAAGCACTGGGTTTCTGTTTTGTAATAAATCTAGAGTTTCTTTGTCTTGCTTTATTTTGTTTCAGTGAACAACATCCACTCATTGTCTTTTCTTCCCGGGGTGTTTGAGAAATTACTGTTTTCAAAGCAAGAGGTTTTGTTTGATTAAGTGTAAATATACTTGTATAAATTTGCATACCTCAAAACACACAAAAAGAAGGGGAGGTGAGACAGCAAAGAGAAAATGAGGGGAGCAGATTAAAGGAGAAGTAAAGAGAATCTTTCTGTTTGAGCCACTGCAGCTCTTTGACTTACACTTGTGGTGTTCTCAAGGAAGCTTGAGATCCTGGTTCTCAACTAGAGCTCGTGAAGATCCAGTTATCCAGCAGATAACATCCCCACTAGCAGATGATTTTGTGGACACATTGTCTGCATCCTCTGTCTCCCTCACTGGGCTAGAGCCAGAGGTAAGCACAGGAATAAGGTCTTGCAGAGTCAGCTGAGTCTATCTTATTTTTTAATTAAATGTGGAAATTCCCTTAGATATTGTTTTAAAATTAAAAGAAAAAATCAAGTTTTTAACAGGAGCATTTCTGCCACTTTCTTATCAAGCCCAATAAAGAAGTGAGGAGTGGGGTGAAGAAATTTACCTCTATCCCAGCCAAAGCAAGGACAGGGTTTGGCTACTTTTATTTTGCCCTTTTCCTAGAAATTCTCTCATGGGGTGATCCTAAACTCTCTGCCCATATCCCAGGGACTGGATCCCCACCAGCCCCATCCAGCGGCATGGGAAAGCAGCAACCATGAAGGCAAAAGAGCTTTGGTTGATGTTCCCTGGAAGGAGGCAGCGAGCCCCATGGATGTGGCCATCCAGCAGGGATCAGCAGGGTGAAGGAGAAAGGATTTTGGAGCAGGCTGTGTCCAGATGTGCAGCTGCAGTGTGGGGATTACTTTGCTTCACACAGCACAGTTTGCACTTTGTCGTGTGAAGCTAAAGTCTTTGGGGGCTTTTCTTGGGCAAACAAAACATTGCTGTGCTATTCTTAAACCAGCACTTCCTCCCTCTGGAAAAGCCCAGGCACCTCAGCCTTGATTCTTGTGATCCAGCTCTTGGCTCCCCTGCTCAAGTAGTGCATTTGTTTGATACTGTAACTCAGAAAAAATATAAAATGCAATAAAATCCTCAAAATATTTAATAAAGTGGATCTTCAAGTTTTATAGGCATGGATCTTGGGAGCTTTTTACCCTGTAGCTTCACTGAAATACTTTGTAACTGAAGAAATCTGAAAACAAGTCTATCAAAGGATTTAATTTTCCATGATTTAAGCCTAGTTTTAAAGAACATTTAGCACTTACTGGCTTTGTGCTTTGTGTAAATGCATTAGCCCTTGCCAATATTATTTAATCTGTATCTGCATTAACTTGTATTTACCATCTGTTCCTGAAATGGAACCCCTGTAATAGGTTATGTTTAACATGAGATTAATGAAGAAAAATGGGCCTGCAATTACATTTCGTAGTAAACTGTTGTCTCAGCTCTTCCTTCAGTGTCACTTAGAGCAGGTGGGCAATGGCAAGGGACTTGGTGATGGTGCCTCAGCAGACAAAGTGGGTCATGGCCAGGCCCTGTGGAAGGTCACCCTCAGAGCCTGTCAGGATTATCTGCTGGGATAAGCTGGTCCTATTTCCAGTGTGAGGAGAATGCAGTAGAATAGGGCACACTGAAATAAGGAATATTTGTCCCGCAAGGGACAGTTCTACTGGCAAGTCAGTATTTTCAGGTGAGGTGTTTATTAAGATTTTTCAATTTCAAATTGCTGTTTTTGGAAGGATTTAGCAAAGAATTCAATATGTCATCTGACAGACCAAGCCATTTGAATCAAACAGGACACCCCAAACTCATGAGCCCTGAAGCTGTGGCTGCTTCCAAGGAATTCTGTCTTACAAGCACAGCCCCAAGTGCACGGAGATGAGAGCCCTTTGAGGACCTGCTTGTCCCATTCAGAAGGAAAAGCCTGGTTCTTACATTGTTTGGAAGATTCTTCCGTGCCTCCTAGAGAACATACAAACAAAAAAAGGAAGTGAAAACATACAAAAGAATATTCCAAGAAAGTGTTGCAATGAACGAAAATGACAGAGAACTTCCTCTGTTTGGATCAGTAAATACAAAGAAAATCTCTACAAACAAACTCCTTTCAGCAAGGATATGAGTGAAGTTCACAGCACAGGTCATGAGATCCTGGGCCATGACTTCCATTTTGGGAGGAATTGCTGGCAGGAATTCCTCCCAGCCCTGGTGAAGGCTGCTGTGTGTTGTATGGCCAGGTCTCCAGCTGGCTGCAGGACTAACACACACCACCCCCGTGGCTGCTGGCTGCAGATTCTGCAGGAGAAAACAGCTCAGGGTAGAAGCTTTAACTCTTCAGGGATAAATAAGAAATATCTGCTGTGTTAGGTATTTCTCATGCAACGCTGACACTGCCATGTCCAGGTCACCACTCAGACCCTGACACTGAGCATCAGCTGGGCCTGGTGGTCATTGTGCAACCAGCTGAGGGTCACTGCCCTGTGTGTCCAGCAGCCTCAGCAGGAGGTTCAGCACAGCTGCAGAGGTTGATTCCATCTGGGAGCTCTTGCTTTATGCCCACGGTGTTTCCCCCTGTTTTAATATCCTCTAGCTCACTGAGGAACTCAATCATGGAACAAGTTCCACAATCATGGAACTCTAGCCAAGATTACATAATTGTTAAACACTCTGTTCTTGAATTCCTTGTAGTGGGATCTAGCAAAAAAAAAAGTTTTCTCTCAACCTTTTATCAGTTTTGTTGCTATGAATGATGCCTGTGAGGAAGTGTCTGTGCCCATGGTGCAGGCTGTGTGCTCTCTCTCAGTGATCATGGCCATTAAAACCCAGAGATTTTCCCCCTGAAACACCTGCAGAGGAAGGTATTCTGTATTTACTGGTTCAGCTGAAAAATGCAACATAGACATTTAAACCCAAATTTTACAAAAAGGACACAATCAGCATCTCTCAGTGCCTTCTGTGTAAACTTGTGAGCATTTTCAATACAAAGGTGTCCAAACAATTATTTGATTTGTTTGCGTGTTCAGTTGGAAGTGCTTTGCTTTTCCCAGCCATTTTTTTGAGTCACAGAGCTGTTACCACACCAATGGCCTATTTCTTCATCAAGGCTGGTATTTCACTACAGCTCTCTGAAACAGAAATGCCAAAAGATGGAATTAACCTGCTAAAAATGCCCAGAATTGCTTCTTTTAATTTCCCCCCCCGCTCTCTTTTTTTTTTTTCTTAAGTCATTCAGGGAAGATCCAAACCCCAAGTCTATTAACAGGAAAATACAGAGGACTCTCTGCACCTGGAATTCTTTAGATCTTCACATTTTATTATATAGAATGAAATGTTTGAGTGTTTACTTTCTTACCTGTTTGGGCTTTAGTTATTTTTTAAAAACTTATTGAAAATCACAATTGTCACTGTGCTACTTCCCTTGAGTTTCCAGGGGGGAGCATCACAGGCACTGTGAGCTCTTGTTCCTGAACAAAAGTAATGAAAACAATAAACTTTATAAAAAGTTGCTTTAGAAAATAATAAACTTCCTAAAAACTTGCTCCAGAAACAATTTCCAGCAGTTAGCTTCAACTCCTGGTCCTGCTAGCCAAGAACATGGATGCTTTTTTAATTCAGTGGAAATATGTAATTTTAACAGATGAAATAAATGGAGCTAGGCCAGTAATAAGGGCAATATTCAGTATAAATGCAGCAGAGATGGTCCAGCAGAGATTACCTAATGAGCATCAGCTTGGCTGCTCTAGTTATAGACTGAAAACAAACAGCTCCCAACATCCTGCATGAGTTACAGGCCCTCAGGAAATGCCCAAACCCAAGATTTCAAACATCAATCTGCAGTGCAGAAAATGTAAATGTACTTTTATTTAGTGCTGATGCTACCAGGGACTCCTTGTATGAGCATCAAGGAATCAGACAGCCTCGTTTTTCACTGTCTTGAAGGCAAGTGAGGGTGGCCACCAGAGCACTTGCAGATGTTAAATGAACCCACCACATTTCACTGATTCAGGGATTTCTTTTAAAGACCATTTATAGAGGTTTGGAAAGAGCACAGGGTATCACTTTATTAAAATTTAGGGAGGAGTGTTTTATTTTTACAACAAATTGAAGATATTACTTGGCTTTTTTTGCCATCACTATTAACATCTAGGCTCCAGAAAGGAAGTAGCTCTAGTTACCTGCAAATAAATTTATCCTTACCATTATACTGATGGATTTGCACCAAAGAATGCATCCTAAACATGGCCGTAGCAAGGCATCCAAACATTCATCTGGGTCTGATGTTACTGAGAAGCTCACAGAATTGATAAGTTTTGGGGAGCATGCTGAGGGCACACATCCAGCCTGGAGCAGCAGCCAGGAAGTTTTGTTGTGATGTTTCACCCAGCATTTCTGTCTCATGCAGAATGGAGGAGTACATACAAACAATAAAAGGGAGGGAGGAGAACTAGGAATACCCACACATTAAAATAGGAGTATCCCATTTAAGATGAAGTTGAATTAATTCCTTCACTGTGAAGCTGAATTTCGTTTGATGAGAATTTGGAAAGAATGACCAATGTATTTAACAATTATCATGGCCTGCATTTTGCATTAATAAGCTGTCAATAAGCCAAGTCTTCCCTAGTTCTCATTAACTTCTCTTTTTCATACAAATATTATCTCACTCCTGGCATGCTCTGCTCTTGCAAGTGCTACCATGGCACAGATTAGATGAACGTGGAAGAGTGTTAGACCCCTGAATTCTGAGAATTTCAATCTTTCATATCAAGTTCAAGCAAATCAATTAGCATACCAATTAGCATATCAATTTAGCATATCAAGTTCTCCTGAAGTTCATAGGTGTGCAAGCAGCAGCAAAGTGCTTGCCAAAGGCAGCAAACCAGGGAAAATATAGCAAACACACCCTTGCCTGCTTGGTTAACCAGAACCAGGGTCCTACTGGGGCGAGGGGCTGCTACAGCAGTGGGCAAGCGACCAGGAGCTGTGGTGGTCAGCCTGTGCAATGGTTCCTTGCCATGATCATGGATATTCCAAGCAGCCTCTGCCTCATGGAGCTGGTGACTGTACAATTAAGTCATCTACAGGTCATGATCTATAAATTATTCTCAGTAGGTGTTGAAAGCAGCTGTGTTGTTCATGCACATCTCCTTTCTGCTCGACAGGAGCGAAGGTTAGGTGCTCACAAAGGTGCTCACAAAGAGATCAGTAAATCTAAGAGATCAGTGAATCAAAGCCCCACATGCAGCAGGGTGAAGATGCATCTGAAGCTGAGCTTTAGTTCTCTTCTTTTCCTCTTTTTTACCCACAAAGACTTTAATAAAAATAACCTTCTGTCATCCCACCTGGGTACAAGTCCAAACCCTACAGCTTCACTAGTCACACTGCCTTCAAGGAAAAAACAAGGCTCTCTCCTGAAACTTTAGATATTTGTGACCTTTTGGAAGCTCCAGAACACAAGGATGGAAATCTACCATTCTGGTTATTAATAACTCTGAAAAAAAAATTAAATTTTGCTGAAGAAAAATGACAACTCCTGTTCTTACCTTCCAGGTGCTTGGAATAACATTGCTGAGCTTCAGGGATTAAGGGAAGAAATTGTTTCTGCCTGCTGCAGTTACAATCTCCAGGGTTTCCAAAAGCTGCACAGAAACATGGAGGGGAGAAGAAATAAATAATTTTTAAGGAAATAAAATCAGACAAGCCACCTTTATCCTTTTCCACTCAAACAAGAGAGCATACATGTAAGCCCAGTTGGTTTTTTTGCTTAGAATATTATTAATAGAAGTGACTTTTCAGTCAAGTATTAATCTTGTTTTAGGAGACAGAAATCAACATTATGTACACAACAGAGCCTGAGGACCTTTATTTAATAGATTTTGACATATAGAAGGGCAGCTGGTACTGGGAAGGGCACTGCAGCACTCAAAGGGATCCATCAGACCTTCTAAGGAGTTGCAAAGTCAAGACAATCAGGTTGATTATAAAGAAAGGAATTTTATCAACTATTTTTATTCTGCTCACCTGTGAGAGCAGTGTCTGATCAGCAGACATGAAAACAATCCCTACACTGTAAAGTTTTTACCTAGTGTGAGTGAAATCCTTCAGCTGAGGCACAAGAGCCCTTTTGGAATGGGAAAGGTTACTTTCTCATCAGTGTGGTGGGAATTTGGCATCCTACTGGCCTGAACGATATGAAAAATCTCAACCTGAGACTCACTCAGATATAAATCTAACAGCACCCAAGTATTTCCCATGATGGAAAGCCTTGGACATCCCAGCACCAGCAGCAGCGGATGAAGCACAAGGACCATCATCATAACCAGCCAATGATGTGGGTATGGAAGTTAATTAACACAGTGCTTTAATCAAGGGAAATTTTACACCACAAAGTGGGGCACAAAGAAAGGCTGTGAGCTTTCCTTCTGCAGAGGGAAAAGAGCCCTGGAATTAAATTGATGGGCTCAGGCTCCTTGCCACAGTAAATCTCTCCTAAATCCTTTCACCCCACTCCAAGGGTGGGAGTGGGAGGTGCAGGACAGGGTAGGGTTAGCCAAGACTTCCATTGCTCCTGAGGGAACTGGGATTGCTACAGCTGCTAAAACGAGGAGCAGGATTTATGCTGCATGTTTGGAATAGCACTTGTGTCAAGTAATATATACTTCTTAAACTATATATATACTTTTTTTTTCACTCTAGTGCGTATGGCATGGCTGTACCATTTCTGGAGTAAGAAAGAAACCAATCCACAGTTCAGCTGTTCCAGATAAATGCACACACAATTTCTGCACCATGCCTGTGATGCTGTCCCAAGGAATTTACAGTGTTAGTTGTGTCTGAGGTTTCTGGCTGATCACTTGTTTACCCTTTTGATAACATTGCCAGGCACTTCCTACAGTTGCACTGCATCCTGTAAGGAGTTGATGGGAATTTGCTGATTTATACCAGCTGTGACTTCATGCAGGCATTTAGTGGAAATATTACATGTTTCTTGCAGTGGAAAAAATAATCTCAGGGCTGAAGATGTTTTATTATTCAGTAGTCTGTCTGTGTACAGAAAAACATGATGTCCTGTTGTTCTTTGCATTTTTAAGAAGCTCCAGGTGACTTAAGAGGCAAAAAGTTCCTCTGTCCCTCCAAGAAAAGCCATGTGAGTTAGCTAGTGTGTTCTCCATGGAAGTGTTTATAGAATAATGGATTAAGTGATTCAGAATCCATCAGTGAATTAAAGTTACAAAGTTATAGCCGTGTTTACGTAATTCAGGTTATTTATACCAAGTTTAATATAGCCACAGTTTCAATCACTGTTATTTTAACATATTTATTTAAAAATTAAAGAATGTCTTAGGTTGCCTGCCAACTGTATCACAGCCACACCAGTTATCGTGCAAGAGATCAGTCATTCAAATTCAGTGCATGACAAAGTGTAGGGAAAAGAAATATTCCCACAAATGCAAACATTATGAGGAAAGTGCTTCATATGTTGTGATCCACGAAGTCAGCTGGCTGTTTTAACTGAGACATTCACTGCTCTCCCCATGTTTATAAATAGCATTACGAAGGGTGTGTTGTGTGTTCTAAACTACCCCAAGAACACAATTTAAATATTCCACAATTCATGTGTTCGTTTACACATCCCGGGAGAATATAATGCTAAGTTTCAGATTTGGAAGCCTGTAAAACCACACGTTGCCTTGATGGAAACAATTATGGTGAAAGCAAAGCAAGAGCATGGGTGACACCAGAAGTCACAGAGCTCCACCACGCACCAGAGCACAAACGTCCACCTCGCTCACCCAGCTTGTTCAGGAGGGGCTCATGTGTCAAAAATGAACCTGTGCCTCAGCTTCTGTGACAGGTCAATTTGGTTTTAGCACAATGCTGCTGGGGAGTTACCTTCCAGGTTGATCAGGAGAGACAGAAATAAATAGTGAGGGAGAATAAGGAGACGCAATCCAATTAGTCAGGCGGGAGGTGATGTCAAAGGCGAGTTTCAATTACAGCGAGATTATTAACGGTGATCAGCCCTGGATAAACACCCTCAGCCTAATACCAGACATGCAAATACTCTCAGTCTGCCTCTAGACATGCTAATTTAAGCCTGTGTTGAGGAGCTGCTGTAAGGAAGCGTTGGGCACACAATGCCAGGAGGAACCAGCCAGAGCCGCTCGCAGTGGCAAAGCCAACGCGGTTTGCCCTGTTTCAGCAGCCCTGAGGGGATCACACAAGGGATGAGCCAGGAGCTCACCAGCCCTTTTTTGCCTGGGAGTGGTCACTGTGCATAAACCAGGGGAGGAGTGGACACAAGGCTATGGCCTGTCTGGAAATACCACAGGATCCCAGAATGGTTTGGGTTGGAAGAGACCTTAAAGCCCATCCAGTGCCACCCCTGCCATGGCAGGGACACCTCCCACTGTCCCAGGCTGCTCCCAGCCCCAGTGTCCAGCCTGGCCTTGGGCACTGCCAGGGATCCAGGGGCAGCCACAGCTGCTCTGGGCACCCTGTGCCAGGGCCTGCCCACCCTCCCAGGGAGGAATTTCAGTCACACAAAACACAAGCTTGGACAAAAGGAATACAGAAAGCTGAGTACACTGCCAACTAAACTGGAGCCAGTGATATAAACTATGGGTATTTATTTCTCTCATTGCTCCTTGAAGCTTAGTTATCCTCTATTTGACAAAATCTTATTTATCCTCTATTTGACAAAACCTTATTTATCCTCTATTTGACAACTGACTAAATCCACATCAACCAAGCACTGAATTATTTTACGAAGACTTCATGGTTCTCCCTTTTTGCTGATTTCTAAGAATTCCCTTCATATGGTATTCTGCTATAATTGTGCAAAATTATATATAACAGCACTTGAAGGTCTTATAAACGTAAGTTATGTAAATATGGTTATGTAAATAACCAGCTTTGGTAAACTGGTGCTCAAAAGCACATTTGTGAGATTGAGACAACATAAAAAAATTTTGAAATATTAAATATGCCATTAAGGTTCTATCTAAAATAGGAATTTTTCTGCCATAATTTTATTGGCTAGGAAGATAGAAAAATCCATACCTAACTAGCAAAGCTCAGTTGAATAACAACCTAAAATCAGAGTAATCATTGCATAAAAGCCACACGTTGGGCAGTTTAATTTATGCCCTGTGGGGATCCTGTGTAGAGGGATGTTATTCTGCCATTTTAAGTTCCATCTCTCCCAACAACACTGTGGATACATCTGCCTATCCTAACTTTGCAGGAAAATACAGACAATTTTTTTTTAAAGTAATATTGTTACTTCAGTCAATGTTATGGGTTGGAGAGTTAGAATTGATAGATGGTTTTGTCTTGTGTTGTCAATAAATGATGCAGCTTTTTCTGAAGGCAAATTCTTCTTAATAAAAAGAAATTTAATAACACAAAGGTGTTCTAGATGATGTCATCTATTTGATCTATTTGTAGGGAGTTTCATTCTTTGCCATTTTTATGCAATACTAAAAAAAGACACCAAAAATCTGTTTCCAGGTTCCATTTTCTCTTTTAAAAACGATCTAAGACAAAGTGGACCCTTTTTTCTTGACACAATTTCTCATCAATGTGATCTCCTCAGAACAGACAAAGAGGAATTCTTTCCAGTTCTTATGAACAGAGGTTCTCTTTGTTTCAGAAATGTCTCCATTTTACTATTTATATCGTCTTCAGAGTTCTAAACAAATATCAGCATGCCACATAAATTAAGAAGATTAAACAGGGGCAGCACTAAAAAAAGCAAGCCAGGCTTAACCCCGGTGTAAAGGATGAATTAAGCACAGTGACATCAAACAGGAGCAGGAAACTTGGAGAAGCAGTAGGTGATTACTGCCTCTTAATTTATGGGAAGGATTAGAGTGTAAGCATCTGAAGGGGCACACAGAACAGAAGAGGTGCTTCTCTCTGCAGAATGGTTCTGTAGTGCAAGACAAGAGCATCCTCTGCCTGCCCACCTCACTGCAAACACTCATCCCTGGCCATAGGAAGCCTAAAACCTCCTGGTGCTTTAAAACCCTATTTCTCCAATACATAGCAATGAGAAATTCAGCCCTCCCAGTAAATCACATCAAGCTGCCCCTTTTGTCCAACACTGTGCTCCCTTGTTCCTCTCTTTAATATTAAACTTCAGCTCCATGGGGCACCACCACGCTGAGCACCAAGGACTCCAACCTGTGCTCCATCACCCCTGAGCTGACAGGGGCAGTGAAAGCTGGGCCTGGCTGGTGCTGGGCCACGGGGATTTTCCTCTGGGCTGTTGGAGCTGTAGCCAGTGATGGATGGGATCCAGCCTGACCTCCTTCCAGGCTGCCTTAGCAGCTCCCCTCTTGGTGTGACCCCTCTGACATTTCTGGGTTTAAATACGCAATGTGCAGCTAGACTGCTTTCTCTTTCCTCTCCCAATAAGATTAAAGCATGAATGAGGGGAGAATGATTGCTCAAAGGCAGGGCATTTCTGTGATGTTTTGAGACACACCAGAGCACCAGGAATTTGAGATTCTCACTACAGAGCTTTCTACAGACAAGGGTTTCAAAAGGACCCACCAAGAACTGCTGCAAGGAACAGACACAGCTCTATCACTGAGGAGACATGTGCACATCTTTTTTAAAATATTTTTTAAATATTTTTTCCTTTTAATAAATAAATATCCATTTTTGAGACAGCAACTGCCTCTTAAAACTTTCCAAAGGATCTTGTAGGTTCTGAACTAAACCTTCTAGCACAAAGTTCTAAAGGCAGAAGGTACAATATTTTGGCATCTCTGAGGCTGTAGCTGGCTCCAAACTAAACTTTCTCACATGAGAAAATGAAAAGTGACACACAAATTCTTTGCCTTGATCAAAAATTACAATAGCTGCATTGCTTCTCTTCTGGCAGTATGTTACATAAATGTATTAAACCCACATTTTTACCTATTAATTGCAAAGGATATTATTTTATTTTTCTTTCTTTTGGATTCTCCTCATTGAAGCTTCTGGGAGTACTTCAAGAAACAAAGGAAAATTGTTTTTTCCATTTATTAATATAACCCTTCAGTTTTCAACAACATGTTTAGACCAGTAACTGAAATGTTTTGTTTGACCACAGCAAATTCATCCACTCTGATAAACTGCTGCACATACCTTACACTTGTCTCAACGTGCCTGGAACAGTATATGTAAAAATATCCTTAAGAGAGGGGAAAGTGACAGCAAGAGGGAAAAAAAAAAGGGGGCAAGACAGAAGTGACATATTAGAAATGAAAAATGCTACTAAAAAGAAATATATCCTTTCTTGGCACAAATAGGAGGCTTCTTTTTCATTGCCAAAGTCAAGTCAGATTACTTTTCAGAGTTATGCAAACCTCAAAGTTTTGCCTGGAGGAGATCCTGAAAGAGAATTTGAGGAAGGCTCATTCCAATTGCTGCTATTTGATCCACAAAGGAGAAACGCTGCTGGCATCAGCTCAGCACACCCTGGGATGCTCTTGGCCTGTCATCCTTGAAAGACGAGAAGAATCGCTGGTGGGGAAGAGGCAAGTGATCCCCATGCAGGGCTTCCTTCCAGTGAGCCCAGACACAGCACCAGCCTCCACCAGCAGGATTCAAAAGCCACTCTGAAGTTGGTTGGCTACTTTGCATCAGTGCTGCTGTCATCTCCTGTATTTTTTTTTTTAATTATTATTCCATCTCTCGTTACTAATCAGGATCCTTTCGTGCATTTGATAACACACATTATCAGTTTAACTCAACAGCCCCACCAGTTTCTGTGCAAAAAGGTAGAAATGACCTTTTCTTTCCTCAGTCCATGTTCTAGTGCCAGCATGACAGGCTTTTGACTGCAGTGGGATGTGTTTTGTTTGCTTGACATTCCAGCACTTGGCCGTGTGACACCAGGGAAGATGGAAACGATGCTTTTGGCACTTGCATACCTGGGTCATGCTGCAGCTTGCCAGGAGGAAAGGAACAAAACCTGAGCCTGCAGGGACATCCTGTAGTAATGGCCCTTTAATCCAAACAGAGCAATCACTTACCTGTCAGACTGAAAGAATTTAGACAACATTTTAAATAGCTTCTCTGCTTGTCTGTAGCATAATGAGCACAAATCTGCCATTTTCTGCAGCCTCCTACCCCAACAGAGCCCGAGAGCAGCCCCCACACTTTGAGGATTGTGTCAACACAACATCAGTGCTCCTTAAGCAAAGTGGATTTCCCCAGAGCATGTCCCCTGCAACATTTTCTCCTCCCTGACAGAGTGGATCTTCATCATGTCACTGCTTGAGAACATTTTGCAGAGTATAAAGAGCCAAAGGAATTGTTCAATATCCTTATTTATTTTTTATTATGCTTTTAGAATTATTATTCTTTTCTGATTTGCCTTTGCTGTGGTGTACAGCACCAGCTCTAAGACTGCCTGTGTTCACATCATCCCAGGGGCAGCAGCAGGATAAGAATAATGTCCCATTACTGCTGGGGCATTTAATTTGCCTCTGCCAGCTGAGAGATTAGTCCTAGGACTGAGGATTCCAAGAATTCCATGTTTTACAGGACACAGACTCTGCACACCTCTTCTTTCTGCAGCATAACAGAAGGGGGGAGGCTGCCTGAGAGAGCCAACTTGGAGAAGAAAGATTCTCTGACTCCTGTAGGACACTGAAAATACTTGAGCAAATCACAAAAGGTGACCTGAACCCATGGCCCAGAATGGGAGACAGACATTTATCCTGCCTTTTCTTTCTTGCAATGGAATATCACTATAGATCCACAAATACATTTTCTCAAGTCAAAAGAAAACTTCAAATGATTAGACATTTGATCTGGTTCTTAAACCTATCAAAATCCCAGGGTTTGTAAATGGCTCCTCAGCTTCAGATTATCTCTTTAGGCTTTTCAATTTTGTAATTTTGATATTATTCAAACAAAGGGAGATTTTAAATTTTTTTTCTGAGAAATCAGAGGAAAAAGAGTAGAAGCTCAATGATGTGTGTTCAGTGTTCTGTGAAAAGCAAACTTGTAAATATTGCATCCTGGGATAACCTAATTATTACCTTGCAATTATTATTCAATCCAGTCTATCCAGTTCAGCCCTGAAAGGATGAGTTTGCTCCTGACTGTCACTGAGAACTCAATAAAGGTAAAGCCTGATATTTTCTGGGTCAAGCTCTCTGAAAAGAGCTTCTAAAGAGAATGTTGAAAAGTCTCACTCATAGTTTGAGAGCCAGAACCCCATTTACCTTCCACTTCTACAGGACTGAGAAAGTCCCCTAAAGAGTAGCAATGGGTTATTTAAAGACCAAAGTAAATAGATTAAAATGGCTCTTGATTGTGCCAGGGGAGATTTAGACTGGGTATTAGGAAAAATCTCTTCATGGGAAGGGCTGTCCAGCCCTGGCACAGCTGCCCAGGGCAGTGGTGGAGACTCCATCCGTGGAGGGATTCAAAAAGCCCTGTAGATGTGGCACTTGGGGACGTGGTTTAGTGGTGGCCTTGGGAGTGCAGAGGGAATGATTGCACTAAGTGATCTTACAGGTATTTTCTACTCTTTCCACCAGGAGTTTAAGCCCATCAAGATTCAGATCAGCATAGCCAGCTCAGGGCAGAGATGTTTCTCTGTATATCCCATAAGCTTTTGCCGTTGGGGGACATGACTATACTGTGTGTTTGTAGGCCAATAAAACCCAGTACCACACCTCTCCCAGATTCTCTGCAGTTGCTTTTTCCCTCAGAATTTCTCCCACACCAACCATGGATACACAGCCTCCAGTTTGCTTGGATCAGGGGGAGAGAAGTGCCTGGTAAAATATGAAGCAGATATGTGTTGGATCCTGCAGCCAGCATCCAGGGAAAGCCTTCTCACAAAACCAACACCCTCTGTGGTCTGAGACCTCCACAGCTCCAAGCTGCACTCCTGCCATGACTCCAGACCACTGCTGGGATGGGTTTTATAGGGATGCAGTGGCATTAACAACCAGCATCGTACGTAACCGTGACATTTTCCTAAGCTGTTACAGATGGAAGTGAATAAAATCAAACCTTCTCCTAGCACTGAACCCCCTTTGTGGGCACAGGGCTCCCTCAGTGTGAGGCTGTTTATTCTAATTTACTGTGCTCTTGGCTGTGTTCATGAGCATCAGGACACCCAGGGAGAAGGGGCTGTTTTCCTTTAATTTCTCCCGGAGCCTTGGGTTGCAGCAGAAGCTCCCCTGCCTCGCCAAGTGTGCTGTTCCTCATGGCAGCTCATCAGCTGGGAAGGTGTCAACCGTGCTACAACCCAGCAGCAAGTTTATAAAGAAATGTAGAGGGAATAAGAAATTAAAAGACCTAATCTGGAAGAAATGTATGTATTACTCCTGTTACTGAAACACTGGAGACAGGCCAAAACACAGATGAAAGAATAATATGACCTCTAGAAAATTCTGAATAACTGTTGAAGCTAGACCTATTTAAACTTCCAAAGGTGACCTGCCACTATTTTGACCCTAATATAGAGTGAAATGCAACAAAAAAAAATTTAAAAAAAAAAAAAAAAAAAAACAAAAAAAAAAAAAAACCAAAAAAACCCCCCCTGAACCTAAAGGATTTAAAAAAACCCCAACATATTAAATAAAGACAGACTGAAAGACTGGAAGCTGAAGCCACGTAAATTCAAAGTCGAAAATGGGTGATGACTTTTCCTCGGTAGCAGTCAGTCACTGCAAGAACTTCTCATGCATGGTTTCCCCATCACATAGAATTCTTAAACAAAAGCGGATGTCTTTCTAAAACATATCCTTTTGTGGAACAACGCAGTCTGCCCTGGATTACACAGGAAGTCAAATATTCCCTTCTGGCCTTAATCTAGGAATGGTTATATTCTTGTTATATAAAGTTACTTGATCCTATGGAGCAAGTTTGTCTCCTCCCCACTCAAGGTGATGTTTTCAAGACATCAGATGAAACTAGACAAGGTGTGTTTGACAAAAATACGCTGTCAGCTTGACATATGTGAATCACAGCTGTACCTGGGGGGCTCTTGGCACGTAAATCTTGAGACAGAGATCTTAAATCACCCCAGGTAAACAGCCAGTGCTGTGTCACACCCATGGGTGCAGGTGTGCCATCCTGGGCTGTTCTGGAGGGGACATCCACCACGTTTGTCTCTTTTCCCAGTCCTTGTGCTCTGCAGTGATGATGGGGAGGTGATTTCCACTCACACTGGTGTGTGCCCGTCTCATTTGCACGGACAAAACATGACCAACAAATAAATAAGTGCATTTTGTTCCTGCCTTACAGATGTTGTTGCAACAGCTTTGCAGAGAACTTGCAGGTGGGCTTTGGACTCCTGTTGGTTCCCCCTGCAGAGAGACAAACCCTTGCAGGTGTTTCCCACACCGCCGTGGTCACTCTTTTGAAGCGCATCTTTCCCGCTGCTTAAAAACACCCATCCTGGCACCGCTGGTTGTTTTCCTTTGCTTTAACTGCCCACCCACCCCGAGGCAGAGGGTGTTTTATGGTGTTTGGAAAGGTCGTGGGTACAATGCGAGGCTCTGAGCAGCGGGGCTGCCCTCGGAGCGGGAGGCGCGGCGGGGAAAGGTGCCCCAGGGCTGCGGTCGCGTTCCTCGCCCCGAGCTCCCTTCCCACGAGCTCGGCTGTGATGGTTGGCACTGGCTGCTCTCCCACCTGTGGCCCCTCAACTGCACAAACCCCAGCCTGTCTGCAGCTAATTGCAGTGGTAAAGCAGAGGTCACCCCAGTGCTGCACACAGCATCTTATTAAGCGCCGCGTGGTACCTAAAATTAAGACAAATGAATGAAAATTTCCTAAAACACTTCTGTGGTCACCGGCTGTAGAGTTGACGTGAATTTGGTAAGGTTTCCTGGG
Source organism: Rhipidura dahli (assembly GCA_013399225.1). Taxonomy (NCBI): domain Eukaryota; kingdom Metazoa; phylum Chordata; class Aves; order Passeriformes; family Rhipiduridae; genus Rhipidura; species Rhipidura dahli. The sequence continues at coordinate 631,671 of VXAC01007004.1, forward strand.
CTATGAGACTATACTTCCTATACCCTTTTGGAAAAACTTTGAGTTATTTTCATTTTGCTTCTGTAATAATTACTGACAACCCTTGAAGCAGTCAAAATAAAAGAAGCAATGAAAGCAGGGCATAGGAAAAAAAACCCAAAATACTTCCAGCCTAATGGAAGATGGAGGCTGTACATAATTTTCTTCTTAATTTTTATTGTGATCTAATAGCTAAGTTGGACTTTCAAAGTATTCAGAAAGTCAGAGGATTATATTGGACAGTGCTAATCTACTTTCACTAAAATGAATTTTAACTTAATCTCTGGTAATTTTATTATAGAAACTACATAATGCTGGGGTTTTTCTTTTTTCTCCAAGATATGGTTTAGAAGCCACTGTGAGTTATTTGGATGCTGCTCTCCAAACCCTGGGCTTTCACTTTTCAATATCGTCATTCACTGGGTAGGCCAGCACTTGCCAAATTCTAGCCCACTCCTTTAGAAGCAGAGCCCAAAACAGACAGGGCCTCACTCACACCTAATTGCTTTTGGAAAATAAACATTTTACTTCATATTTCCAGCGCTCTGCCTGACAGCAGGGTAGGTCCTGTGCTGCTCATGCATGGAGGGAGATTAACGAGGGTTGGAGAACCCATCAGACCCATCAGACACCAGCTACAAAGGGGTGGGAAGAGCTGCTACCTGGGGTTACCTGTTTGCCTGGACTAGACAATCAGTTTGGCAGAGGATCCCAGCTTTTAAACATTTAATGGCTCGTGCAATAAATCCCACCTCTACTGTGAAGCTTAAAAAGTTCTTTTATTCACAGAAAAGTTTTGCACGGCAACTGTGGAAGAACCAGGGTGCTGCTGACCTCCAGCAATTCTCTACAGCTTCCACAGGACAGCAACCTGTACATTTTTTTTCCTAGTTGCCTGCTAGAAAAAAGAAAGTCTTTCTATTTTTGGTACAATAAATGCCTTGAAGTGAAAATCTTTGTAGCCAAATGCTCTGTAGAGCACGTTCCTGCCATTCTGTGCAGAAATTCTGTGTATTTGCTTCCAGTTAGGTTAATTCTAAGCAGCACTGAGACCTCAGAACGAGGAGTTTTAATGCACTAATGTGTCATGCACGGGAGCCCTGAATTCCCTGGTTTTTATGATTTCCAGTATTGTAGTGGTAATAATAATAGAAGTTTCAGAAGAGCAGCTCTAAGCAGACAAAACCCTTCCAGTCACAATGGATTGGTCAAGGCAGCTACAACAGACTAATGAGTTCAGTCCATATTCCTGAAATTAGGCTGCTAATTAAATATATTTCCTTAATTGTATTATTGATCTGAAAGATGAAGTTCTTATGTATTCCAGAATTTTGTATCTCCTCAGATAATGTCTTAGTTTCTCTGTCATAGTTTCTCTTAGTGAATTTTTCCCCCTAGAAAAAGAATATATGTTGGTAGATTGATGAATAACACTGTTTTCCAATCTCTCTCCTTCATCTTTTTCCCCTGGACACCACAGGTACTCAGGTGGCTTTTATCTTGCTTATATTTTAATTTCTTTTTACCCCAGGCATGGTAGGTGTTTAAATTATAAGATACACTGCCCTAGCCCCTTATTTAGAAGTTTTAAAAATGTTCTTTCACCCACAAAGCACAGGTCAGCTGAATTTGAGATAATTGCCCTTAAGCAAACCCAGCATATTCTACTTTGTTTTGCACCCCTGTTAACAAAATTTTGGATGGGCAGGGAGAAATGTTGAGCTAGGAACAGGAGGTCTGTATTAAAGAAAGAGGGAGATGGAAAAAGAAGGAAGCAAAAATGTAGGAACATTAGAGGTTTGCAGTAAAGTTATAGTAGATAAGGGGGGGAATACAAGAAAATTCTTTGGTAGGTTAAAATATATCAAAATATCTATCTAAAAATATACAGAGCCTTTGGATGGCTCATAAGTTGGCACCTGTGTTCAAACTTTGATAAAAAATATATTGCTTAAATAACAGAGGGACTATATCCTCTAATGCTACTGTAATCAGGCCAGATGAAACTTCATGATCAGGTCTGAGAAACTCTGAATGTAATTATATAGATTTAAAGAATGACAAAACTGAAATGTGGGTTCATGTTTATCCCTACAGAAGAGTAGACTCATTGGAGGTTGTTAGCTTGAAATAAATTTATTCCATGTAACATCACCTCAGACAACTTTGCTCTTTTATAATTGGGCTTAAATTTCAATGAAGTCTTTGGTATAGACACTAGATATGGCTCTCAAATGCTGAAACAGTAAGTGAAATACTTTCAAAATGAGTTTTTGAAACAGTTGGGACCAAAAAAAGATGACTTGTACTCAGATAGTACAAAACCAAATAGAATTGTTTTCACAGGTAGAATCCTTTCTCTTTTCCCAGAGAGGTTTTAATTTGTTCTCTCTACAGCATTGGTGCCTAATCACCTGAATAAAGTCAGCTTTGAACACCAAATAATTAATGAAGCCAAGCCCTCTAACTTCCTGAAGAATCTATTTCCTGCTAAGTGCTCTGCAGAATGATGCCACACTTAAATTGCACTGGAATTGGAGCAACATTTTGCATTTCCCCCCTTTCCCAGCCTCAGGAAAACACCGGCAGGGTCTGCAGCCCTTCACCCTCCCACGAGCTCTGGCACCCCTCAGCAAATTCTTGCTGCTGTCTTGTCTTCAGGGAAAGCCTCAGATGTGCAGGCTTATCTCAGTGATTTAAACCCAGCTACCTAAGGATGTGATGGATTTCCTTTGCTTGCAGCCATCCAGCCAGGAGCAGATGGATATCTCAGGGACCTGCTACAGCTCAGACACAGAGAGGTGCCTGATGCAGAAATCACAGGGTCAGACTCCCAGACCTGTGTTATGTGGGAGGTCAGGCAAGGTGAGCTGGCACTTCAAACCAGGGCATCTGCACTGTAAATCTCAGGGATGGCTGCAGAACTATGACAGGCACCGGGAATTTAATGGAAAGCTTTTGCTTTTTCTTTTTGTCTGAGCTGTAACCCAAGGCTTTGCCTTCCTGCCACATCATTTTGAAAGGAAATTAATTTCCCTGCTCACAAGTTTTACTGAAATTATTTAAAGCAGTTTCTCAGCTACCACTTACTTGAGCATAACAACTTTCTTAACCCCAAAGCTCTCTCATTTCAACACTTTCCTTCAAAAAGGAGCTCCACCTGAAACAAAATTAATTTCTCTACCTTTCAAATCAGAGGTCCCTTTCAGGTTTAATAGTAACCCTGGGGAAGAGGATTTCCCTCTCCTTTTTCCTTTGTATTTCTTATGTTAAGCTTCTTATGTCCCAGAATCTTCTGAGCACCAGGCAAGGACAGCCCCTGCCATATTTAACTTCTGTAAAAGATTCTGTGGAGGAAGAGCAGGCACAGAGGAGGCTGGACCCCACTGTGGGGTCATTTCTGGGCTTGAGGAAGCTCAAAAAGAGAAGGAAACAGCCCTAGAAAAACAAACCTCCAGCTTTGTAACAAAACAAGCCAAGGAAGTGCCAGGTTATCATGACATGGAAACAGCTGAGAAACAGCAAAGGAGCTGACACCTGCAGTGTGGAGAAAAGGGATCATTCCAGACACAGTGCTGGGGGGAAACTGGAGTCGTGTAACTCCTGACAGGAATGGCACCAGGCTGGTTACCTGCTAAAACACAGCTTGGAGAGCTGTGAGCTGTGGGATCCTCACAGCAGCTGCCCGGATTTCTGAGCACTTTAATGAGCATGTTTTCTTCAGTGTTTATTTTCACAGAGTCAGACTGAGCTCATGTTCCAGGAATGAAAGCCTGGCATGGAAGTGGCATATCTGCTAGTTAATGTCAACAGTTGATGTGCAGAGAGAAAACAGGATTGCATATTGTGGTAAAAGATGAGTTACTATTTGCTTTAATTCTCTTTTCTTTGTGTCAGACACATCAAGAGTAAATAGTAAAAGAATTTAATTTTTACTTGAAAAGAAAAAAGAAAAAATACTCTAATAACCCTAATTCTAATACAAGCTGAAGAAAAATGTTATGATATCTACCTAGTAATGAATAGATTGAAAGGTCCTCTGCAGAAGATATCATAATAAAAGACCCCAGTGATTTGCACAGTACTGAACTGTTAAGGAGGGGAGGAACACACTTAACTGTGAATGAACTGGTCTGAAAATCCTCCCTGACTCAAACACAGGCAAGGGCAGATTGAGTTATCACACCAAGGAGGCACAGTGAGTGCCTAAATCTCCCCAGCCATGGAAACCCTGCCCTGTGTGAGCAGCCCAGCTCAGCCCCGTGCTGATCCCATGGATGATCACAGGAGATCACGTTCCAAACCACGATGTCCCAGCTGTGGGAAGAGCTGGGCACTTTGGGCTCCCACTGCTGTAAGGTGGTGATGCTCAGAACCAGCAGGGCTCAGTGCTGGGCTCAGAAACACAGAGATTAATGACACCCACAGTACTTCAGAAACACCTGGGACACATCCCATCCTGGCAGGGAAATGGAACTGCTGACCTAACAGCCTTTTCCACCCCCAGCTTCTGGGGTTTTATGGATTGTCAGTCACACCTAGGGGTGATATTGCTATAAAACCCCAGCCATGCAGGAAAGCTGGCAGGGCAGCTCTGTGGGTTTAGGCTTAGCTGTGTCTGAAAGACTGAAAGGAGGTAGAAGGCTTAAGGATTGGTGTTGACAGTTGCTTTCAAATATATGCAAAGACAAAATCCAGTTACGCAGACAACAAACTCACCGGCAGTTTGGGCTGTGGGACAGATGCAACTGAAAAAAAACAATGAAGGAAAAAGGAAAATAAACCAAATTCCCTCTAAACACCACCTGTGTGGAGGAGAGGCTGGTATGAAAGTGCTGGCAAAGATTTCTCTGTATTGCAGGAGGTCCCAGAGCAAGGCAAGGGCTCTGTACCCACTGCTGGCTCTCAGTTCAGTGGAAGTAATTGAACATGGGTTATCCACACCACCCACCTGGCCACTGTGACCCTGGCACTGGGGCAGAGCTCACTTTTTAATGTTTCTGCATGAGAAGCCTTCTTTGTTTCAAGCACAGCAAGTCTAACAAAGCAATAAAAATAAGTATGAAACAGAGAGACAAAACTGGTTTAATGTCCCCCTCCAAAATGCTGTAATGGGAGAAGGAAATGCTGGAAACCAGGTCTTCAAATGGTACACCACCAACCAACACCCTAAACCTGTGACTGCCCTTTGTCTCACTCCATAATCATCAAGCAGATTTGTTATGTTGTATTTACATGGCATGACATCTGTATTTGTTTTAAATCATGCTCCAGACAAGGGCCACTCAAACTGCAGAGCTGCTGAGCAGTCTGAGGCTCTTTAAATGAGATTTTGGTCCAGGTCCCTCTCCACCACGTTCTCATGTTGGGTGTTCAGAGCTGACATGGCTTTCCCAGGTGTTTCCTACAGGGATAGAGTGTGGAGTGAGCAGTTAATCGTGAGTGCACTGGAGTGTCCTGAGGTCCTTGGGTGAAAGCTGTTAGAGACATTGAAAAAGTGTTTAATAACCAGAGCCCCATGTCCTGAGTGCAGCCTGGGTTCACAGGAGTTCACACACCTCTGAAGGGGGTCTGGCCAAAATGTAAGAAGCTGCAGCTTCAGGAGCTGCACCTTGCTGGGACTCCCTCCCAGGAAAACCAGTGAAAAGTGTGCCCAAAATGCCCTTTAAACAACCCAGGCAGAGCTCTTGGGAGGCAAGCAGATCTCAGAGGGTGGGCAAGGAAATTGCCCTTCAGATCTCCACCCAGGGATCTCTGACCAGGGACACTCAGCTCCAGATTTTCGTTCTGCACACACAAAGTTTGAGTTGCTCACAGTCAACAAAAAAAGAGACATTTTATCACAACCAACTCACATATAAATAACTGGTTTTGGGAATACTTGTAACAACCATCCTCGTGAGAAACTAGACTGGGGGCTTCCAGCTCTCTGGAAATGCACTGGCAACAAAAAATGCCTTTTTTCAGCCTCATTTGCACTATGCTCTCATAAAAGGAAGCTGGACATATGAAGGCATCTTTCCACTGGAGGAGGAGTGAGGATGAGGAGTTTGTTTCTCTCTCTCTATTTTAATCTGAGGGGGGAACAAATTCAGCAGGTCCTTCTCACAAACACAGGGTTTGGGATGGAAGGGACCCTAAAGCCCACCCAGTGCCACCCCTGCCATGGCAGGGACACCTCCCACTGTCCCAGGCTGCTCCCAGCCCCATCCAACCTCACCTGGGACACTTCCAGGGATCCAGGGGCAGCCCCAGCTGCTCTGGGCACCCTGTGCCAGGGCCTTCCCACCCTCACAGGGAATAATTTCTTCCTAATATCTAATCTAAACCTAATCTCTTTCAGCCCACACCTTTTGTTCAGCCACAGTCTGCACCCACTGCTCCCTCCTGCAGGGTGGAGGCTCCCTGCTGCCCTAACCCTAACCCCAACCCTCCTCCTCTACTTTTAAAGGCTGCTGAGCATTACTTGCATGCATTTTTTGCAGTGTGTGATACACTCTTGCCCACCTGCTGCACACAGGTTTCACATCACTTTAGACAGGGCAGCAAACTCCTCTACACAAACTCTGCCATGGCACTGGGCTGACTGGGGATTTTTTCCTACATAAACCCATTAAGTATTAAGAGAAGTTAATCATTAGCTGGCTGGTTGTACATTAAGACAGCCTCCCTCCTTTGTCTCTCAGCGTTATTAAATGCCTTCTGCTTTGAAATGCCACATAAAAGTGATAGATGCCCTTTCCTTAAAAGCCAGGCTCCCAGTCAAGCTATGCTTGGTATTAGTTCAGCCACAAAGAGCCCTCCTTGTTTAAATATAGGAGTCAGAGGCAGATAAGGTGAAGCCAGCCTGGCTGCTGTGCCAGGGCTGCCCTGATAAGGAGCTGCAGGGACAGGGGAGTGCTCCCTGTGCAGGATCCCGACGGATGAGCCACGGCTGGAGACCAGCAAGAGGCACCAACACTGCTCAGCCTGAGGCCAGGGGTGCAAGGGGTCAGGGGTGTTTGTGATAAGCTGGTGGAAGGCTCCTGGCATCTTGAAAGATGGTTTAGAGTGGAAGCTGCTGCTTAAAACAGCTCCAGAAAGAGCAAACCCCACCTGTGTAGGCTGAAAATGGGGCTGTGGGTACCCACGAGTGGAGTTCATCCTTCCAGCTGGGTTTTTGCTTCCAGTTGGGCTTAAACTTCTATTCAACATCTGAGTTCAGAGAGCCTCAGGACTGCTTCCAGAAGCACAGTGTGCTCCTCAAAAAGCACACACACAGAGCTCTAAACAACACATGAGTGAGCAGGGAGGCAGAAAATCAGGGCTGAGCGAGGGAGCAAGCAAATCCCCTTCCCAAATCACTGGGAAAAAAAAGTCTCTCCCCAGAGGAATGATAAACTATATTTTTGCCTAGCAGCTTTTACAAGGTGAAAGTGTTGCTCAGGAGAATAAATGCCTGCTTTGTGTGGCCCCCCTGGAAGCAGGAGGTAGTCAAGTCTGGGCTCAGCTAATGTATAATCTATATTTACACGTCAAAATCCCCCCTTATTTAGGTTCTTGATTTACAGTCCCTAGTTTTCATAAAAGTCAGTCATTCCTAGTGAAAGAATGCAGAGTAGATTTATAGGATCTGCATTATGCCTTAAATCTTAATAGCATTTTTAAAGTATTTTTATGACTCATCCTAAGTAATGTTTTCCCTCTTTTTTTTTTTTTACAAGGCATTACTGTGTAAAACAAAATACAAATCTTTATCCTAAAAACAAGATCCTTTTAACCAACCATGCTGGTATCAACCCTGCTGCAATGCCAAACCTTGTCAGCAATGTCCTTATAAGCCTCTGTTTTCAAGCAGCTCAAATGTAAAATGTGCTTTTCACTAAGGTTTGTCTGATAAGATCTCAACCTGCACGAGCAGTGAATTTGTTTTCACCATCACAGTCAAAATAAATTAAATCTCTGGAGGCTGCTGGGAGGTAGATGAAGGTAAAGGCTCTGATTCTGTGCCTTTTCCCCCACACCAGGCTGCTCCTTGCTTTGATAAAATGTGTGTCAGCTCAGGTTCAGCCCAGCTGAGAGCAGAAATACCCCAAGTCCATTAATCACAGGCACAGCACAAAGGTGCTGGCTGAGCTCATGTGTTTGCACCCAAGGATGGGCTCAGCACTGCAGGGTTGGTTCTTAACCAGCTCCCTCAAAAACTCTCAGCCTTTAGGTAGAAATTTAAATATTGTCAAATGAGTCAATAGTTCAGTGACGTGTCCTAAAGGGGATTTGTAGGGAATCAGTTTCTTAAGCATTTTTTTTTATGAAAACAAGCACCAAGGAGGTTGTGGTGATACGTTTTGGGGGAGACTTTGGAATCATTCCAGAGCCTAACAGGGATCCAGGAGAGCTGGAGATGGACTTGGGACAAGGGTCTGGAGTGACACTGATACCTTTTCCTGGTCTTAAAATCAAGAGGCAAACACCATTAGAAGGGGAAGAGGGATTTTACCTTGGGATTTATTTTAAGGATCCTTAGGTGCACCATGGCCAGATCAAATATACTGCAGTGCACACTCCCCAGAAGATCTGGGATCACACTGTAGGTGTCACTAATTAGCAGATCTATCAAAAATTCCCAAATGAGAGCCTCAAATGAGCCCACTCTCCCCAAGGAACCTTCCCCTGGATGGGTCTATCTCAATTTACAAAATGTGTTCTGGAGAGGCCCTTGGGCTCTGGGCACACTGATCCCTCACTGCAAAGCTTCTCAAATGTTCAGTGTCCCAGCTTGGCAAACAAGCCCAAGAATGTGGGCAAAAAGCACCAAGAATACAGAAATTGTATGAAGATATAAAGAGATTTAAAAGAAAAGGCAAAAAATCATCCTGGCATCAACAGGACAAGGGGAAATGGCTTTAAAGTGAAACAGGGCAGGGCTGGATGGGATCTTGGGCAGGAATTGTTCCCTGGCAGGGTGGGCAGGCCCTGGCACAGGGTGCCCAGAGCAGCTGGGGCTGCCCCTGGATCCCTGGCAGTGCCCAAGGCCAGGCTGGACACTGGGGCTGGGAGCAGCCTGGGACAGTGGGAGGTGTCCCTGCTCATGGCAGGGGTGGCACTGGGTGGGATTTAAGTTCCCCTCCAACCCAAACCATTCTGGGATTCTGTGACTTCAGCTGACACAAACAACAGTGATGGGGACCAAACAAGTGTCCCCAGAGAGCCCTTGGCCACAAGACCAGCTGCCTCCCCCTGTCCTTGCAGCTGTGTGAGGCTCCTGTTCCCAGCTGCACAAAATTCACCTTCAACAAGAGAAGTGGATGAGAAAAGTCAAGAGCCTGGAGTGATCTGCACAATTTTGGGAGAACCAGGAGCTGTGGAGGCAGGAAAGACCAGCTCAACCCTGGTCTGCCAGGAGGAGGCAAAGCCTCTGTGGAGCCACCTGGTCAGGGTCTGTGTGTAGTTTCCAGTGAAATGTCACTTTAATTATGTACATTTTCCTCCAGATTTTTGCCTTCCATATGACTTGTGAAAATGCAGTCATAAACATATCAGAACCCATGTTACAGCTCAGACTAAATTTCAGTATCTTTATTTTACCTTTTATCTTGAGATTTTAGCCTTCTCTTTATGATGAAGGAAATTAAAAAAGGTTTGGGGTTTTTTTGTTTGTTTGATTGATTTTTGGATTTCTTTAAAGAATAGATTCTAACCTCTGGTTACTTAACCTGAAAGTATTCAATGGAAATGGAAAATATCTGTTATACCCTGGGTTACTACCAGCTAGAGTAAGTATACATCAAATACTGCCAATGGAGAAAGAAATATAAGTTGGGAACAGCAAATATTTCCAGTAAATTATAAATATACTTTAGGATATCTTGAATAACATTTCAAAGAACTCAGAATATTCTCAAATTAAACCAAGTATTTACTCTGGATCCAGACTTGCAACCTTCAGGCATATGAGAGTCTCATCCATAGTAACTGGGTTTTGAAGGTAAAGACCACTCAGTTGAGTACACACTTTTAAAGCCTGCTGTTATTCCCTTAAATGCTTTAAAATTAAGAATTTCCATTTACAATAGCATTGGATATGAAAAACAGGTTTTAAAACATCAGCCTCCATTCCAAGCTGGTCAAAATTTACAGATAAAAATCAATATTAAATGCAGCTATTACCCTGGTAAATATTTAAATATTTCAATAATCTTTGTTAAAGTGTATGAAATTTTGTGTAAACAACAATTAAAATCAGTATATACTATGTAGAGGAAAAAAACCCATTAAAATAAACCATCACATTGTGACACTTTATATTAAAAATACCTTCTTCTCAGGGAATTCATGAAATAGCCATAAGGTCTGACCTAATGACTGGTGGAAAATCATATTTTGGATACCTACATAGGACTTTTAAATCCCCCAAAGAGGTCAGCATCAGCAAGTAAATAAACCCAAAATCCCCACCTCCTGCATTCCCAGAGGCAAACAAACACTGCCATTTGTATACCATCACTTAAGCATATTCCAAGAGAAGCATAAATGAAGAAAGAAAAAAGAAAACAGAGCTGAAATTGCCTGCAGACAGCCAGCATTCATGATCCACACCTGCTTTAACAGGTATCAGCTTGAGAGGTGATTATCCAGCACTCAGAGCTCTTGGCTTTGGGCAGCCATGGTTACACAGATGCTGGAGCTGCAGTAGGTGAGGAGACATCCTGAGGCTGTGTGCCAAACACTGCAGCTCTTCAGGCTGCTCCTCCAGACCATCACTTTGCTGCTCTCCAGCAATTTCCAGGGATTAAAGGGGAAACCTGAGTGCAGTTTCTGCCCTTTGCTGCATCTTTGCATCAAACAGGAAACAAATAGGAAACCTGTCCTGTGCTGGGCAGGCAGTGGGGACCACAGCAGCCAGAATTCCTCTCTGCTGTCCTCTGCAAGGGTCCAGCCTCAGACTCTGGCTCCCTTTACCTCCCAGAGATCTCTTACATCAGCTGGAACAGCTCCATCGTGGATAAACACTCTCCCAAAACAGAGCGGGCAAGTGACAAAGTGCTGCCCCCCAAAACCAAAGCTGTACATTCCTGCCTCCTCAGAGAAAGAGAATTGTCTCAAAGGCCACCACTGGTCACATTTTCTCGTGATTTCCAACATCTGGAGTCGAGTGCCTGATAGAAATCTCTCCCTGATAAGGTCGGTGCTGCCCCAAGAGGCTGCGAGGCTCCATCCTTTGAGGTTTCCAGGACCAGACCACAGGAAGCCCTGCACAAGCTGCTGTGGTCCCAGAGCTGACCCTCTCGGAGCAGAAGGTTGGAGCAGAGCTCTCCTGGGGACCCTTCCAGCCTGAATTGCCCTGGAGTGCTGAGAAATCATTCTCCCTCTCTCCCTTGTACTCCTTCTGCCCCCCAGATCAAGCCTTCTCTAGGAATACTTTCATTTGTGCCTTAATATTTTCTTCCAGAAGTCTGCTGACACGGAATTAAAAGTTCATTTTGAGGGGGAATTACTTTATGAGCACTGTCAGCTATCTCACACTTTCACTGTTATTTCATTACTGCCACAATCCTTTCCCCCCCTCCCAAAGCAAGAGCTGCCAGCTCCAGCTTCCAAATGACCATTGTAATGAAACACTTGCTTTTCAAATGTTCATAGAAAAAAGGAAATGTTTTACACCCCCTGGACTTTCCAACAGCTCAGGAGCACACTTCTTCCCCTCTTAACAAGAGTTTCTAATAGTTCAGACGTGTGATCTGTGTGGAGTTCATGGCTGAGCACACTGGGATAACTGGATGCCGACTGAAACTCAAAAGGCGACATCTCTTGAGATAAACTAGAGACTGTCACTTAGACAGGCAGTGAAAATATATTTTTAAGACCATAAAACTAGAGTGTAAGAGACCATGAGATGCCAGTACCTGAACCTTCTGCCCTTGGACAACCAATCTGTGCTGCCTCGGTTCCTTTAAAACCTCTCCAGTATAGATTCCAAAATCTCCCTTAGAAATTTTTCACTCAAGATATAAGGACATTATAACATGCTCTGGTGGTTTTGGGCTGAAATGTGTCCTTTCTTGCTCTATGTTCTATTTTTTTTCCTGTCATGCCTGCACTGTGCAATAGGAGCTTGGACACCGAGTGGCCCTGTGCTAAACAGAGGTGAGCACAATTCTGCCTCACTGCCTGTACTGTGAGGAAACCTATTTCCTGACAGCCTGGGAGCTCTTCATGGAAGTGTTGAGTCTCTTGGCCACTCAGAGCTGAGCATTTATCAGGGAGGAGACAATCAGCAGGGGCAAGCAGGGGCAGGCAATCGGCCTCAGCCACAAAAGCACCCGGGACCTGTCGGAGCACGAGCTGCTGCTGCTCTGGGACTGCATAAACTCACACATTCCTCTCCTGAAAGCTCCTTTTTATTAAGTGTACACCCTGTATGCCTCCCAGCTAGCACTCCCTTGCTGGCTCCATCCAGCTTGGAGTGGGGATGAACCACTTCAGAGGGAGCTGTTGTGGGGATGATGAGAAAGGTGCTCTTGGCTGATGCCTTCTGCTCCCAGCCTCACCCTGCTGGCCCCGCGCTGGCTCGAGGGCTGGGGATCTGGTTGCCCCCGTGCATGAGCACAGCCAGGCATTGCAGAGGGCTGCTGTGAGATTTTGAATCAGCAGAGGCACAGCAGGGCTTCACCCTGAGTTCCCCAGCCCAGCCAGAGAGGCTGTGGGAGTCAGCAGGGAGGGGTTCAGAGCTGGGAGTGATGAGGCAATGGGGGCTCATCCTGATGGGGCAAACAAAGGGTGGTGTGGGCAGTGGCAAAGCAAATACTGCTCAGAGGTTTGTCAGCTTGGTGGCCAGGGGCTCACAGGCACCTCCAGGCTGCTGATGTGACTCTGACACCCTCATCCACTGAGTCCCATCAGAGACGGGGCAATTTCAGGTGTAAGATCTGTTTTTGGAATCAGATGCTAAAGGAAACCTACAGGAAAGATGGAGAGGGATTTTTTACAAGAGAGTGTAGTGACAGAACAAGGGGATATGGCTTCAAACTGAAAGGGAGTAGGTTTAGATTAGATATCAGAAAAAAATCCCTCCCTGTGAGGGTGCTGAGGCCCTGGCACAGGGTTCTCAGAGAAGCCCCATCCCTGGAGGTGTCCAAGGCCAGGCTGGGTTTTAAATCTGGGCTCAAAACATTGCCAGAGGAAAATTATGAGCAGCATCAATCCCCAATAAACTCAATTCTATAAGGATCATCCATGACAATTGTAATATGTTCTACACAGCACATAAAGCAGAGAAAAATGGAACTTAGTGCAGGAAACCAGATCCAGTTTAGAACAAGGTGCTTTGCTAAATGCAGTCTTTGCATTTAATCAATATTAAAATAATTGTCACTGACCTGTTGTGCATTTGTGCATGCCTGAATTAGTGAAGATGAACAGAATTTACCTGTCTGCACTTAGGCAGATGTAGCAAGGGCTTGAGAGGGATTTTTAATTCCTGAACAGCAAATTCTGACCCTGATTCAAAGCCATATATGTACCAAAAAGTTCCCCAGGCCCCACTGACCCATCTACCTGGAAGTTTTTACTGGAAAATTATTCTGCTGCTTACATGCCACAGAATTTTGGTGAATTTTGTGTACTTTTTAAACCAAAGTTGAGCCTAACAACACTGGAAGGATCAGGACCAGCCCAGTGGGCAGTGATTAAGCTGTGTAACCAGGGAGGATTGCAGGGACCAGGGGTAAATCCACTGTGCCCACACCACGTGGGAGCAGAAATTTGGGAGCTGGGTGCCCCTGGCAGTGGAAGATGCTGCTGGGATCAGAGCTTTGGCCAACAGAAACATCCTCAGCTCCACCTCAGGATGGATGGCTACAAGCTGAAGCCAGGCCAGCTCCCTCTGGAAAGGCAGCACACAGGTTTTTAGCAGAAGCTCTAATTTTAAATGAGACTCTAAATGTGGGGAGGGCGTCTAAGAGCCGACCTCCTGCCTGGCCAGAAACAGGGGGCAGGCGTGGGAGCATGTGGCACCTTGGGAGACAAGCTGGCTCTTCTGCCTCAGGAATTCATGTGTATCAAAAATACTTCATTTTTATCCTCTCCCACTGTCCAGAGATGTCAGAAATCAATATAACTGCACAGACTGTCAAGACTCCCTGGGAATTATGTGTATTTTCTCTTTTTCTCTCATACAGAATCCCTCTTTCCTCTGAATAATTACTGCCAGAGCTGAATCAGAGCCTGCCAATGTTGCAGAAAAGAATCCAACCCTTTTCTACAAACTTTCAAAGCAAATATGACTTCACTTTGCTGATTTTTTTTTTCCTTAACTTGCTTACATCCACTGTCATTCGACTCTCTTTGAATAACTTGAATGAATTTGGGGAAGGCGTGGTGCACAAGGAATCTTTGGGCAGACCCTCAGCTGGTGTACAATTGGCTTCAGAAAAGCTCTGCTCAGTTACATCCTGAAGATGCATCACAGAGAATTTGAAAAGCTCTCTTGGGGATTATTCACCTCTTGTGAATGCCACAGTTCCCCCCAGCTACGTCATTTTAAGGGTTTCAGCTGTTAACTCAGAGGGCAGACAATAGGATGGGACAGAGCCCAAGCAATTAACTCTTCCCTTGGTTTTATTACTGAATCCTGAGCTGGACTCCCACAGGGAACCTGTAACGTGTTAGTCCAAGAAAAAAGGGCAGAACTTGAAATAATTAAAAGTTTGGAAGGTGAAATTAAACAGCAACCTATGATTTGCACATGGAAACTTTAAGAAAAAACCCAACAAAACAAAATGAAACCCAAAAGGACATTAACTGAACCCTTTAATCCCAACAAAGTATTCATTCTGAGATAATTACTGCCATAAAACCCTCTGACACTGACAAGAGAACTGTCTTCAACAAGTTACACACGTAAGCAGCTTGGAACTTGAGAGAGGAGCTGGCAAGGATGAAATCCTGCAGAGATGTGAAAAGGAGGGAAGGTTTTGGAGGGAATTGAGCCTTTCAGTGTTGAGTCATTCCTCTGTGAGAACATGTTATCATCTATAAGAGACTGAAAGAGGAAAAGGAGAAAGCCAGCTCCTCCTATAAAAAAGGAAAGGTATAACGAAAAAATTAACAGCAGCAGACTGGACCTTGAAAATCAGGTGGGACAAATGTCAGCAGCACAAGGTGGTTAAAACTGACATCACACAATTCCCTGCTTGTGGTGCATGAAGTGCTGCAATCTAAAAATCTCCCACTGGGGCTCCTCTGCTCTTTCCAGTCACAGCTGAGTTTCTGAGATGCACAAAATTGAGGTTGTCACTGTCCTTTGCTCCAGTCGTGCTCATTTTGGCACTTCCCCAGGGATGCCAGCAGCTCTTGGAGCACAGCAGTGCTCAGTGCCTGCTCCATAAGCACTGGGTTTGGTTTGTATTCCTGGGAAATGACAGCAGCTTTTAATAGAGACAAGGTTGGCTGATATCTTCAATCACCTCTCACCCTCTGTGCACTGGCTAAGAAGCTTTAGACTGACAAACAAACACCCTTGTAAAGATTCCAAGGTCTCTTTTCCTCACCAGGAATATTGTCACAAGCCCCCCAGAAGTCCATTAGTCCTGTGTGTTGTGCCAAGAGCTGTCCTGGGAAAATGCTCCAGTCCATGCTCGTGGTTCTTCCCTACTGCTTGGTTATTCCTGTGTAAGTTCAGATAAAAATGGCTTTTACAGGTTTTTCCTGAACATTCTATATGGCAAAGGAATATATATATATACCCATCAGCAACTCATTTTGTTGATGTGTTTTTAAATGTTTTAACAGTTGAATAGATACATCTCTGTAACAAATGAAAATTTACAACAAAACAATTCGGGTATTTTTCCCTTTTTTCTCATCAAGTGTGATCTTGTACTTTAGAAGTCACAGAAACACTTGATATACAGAGGGGTACTCCTTTAAAAATTAAACTTCATTATTCTTAAAATAGTCTTACTTTAGGAAGGCCAAAAATCAGGCTGCTTGTTCCCATGGGCCTCCTGGCCTTTCCAGCAGCCAGGGATGAACCGTGGCATTTTTACTTACCTGGGAAAAAGCCTTTAGAAAGGCACCTTTAGAAATCCTCACCAAGGGGGCACTGATAAATATGAAAAGCCATGAGAAATATATGCTTAAAAAAGAAGATTAAATGGACTCTAAAAGAGTAGATATTCCTGAGAAGAGCTGACAAACCCCCGGACACAGCCAGAGCTGTGAGCACAGACCAGGGGGACTGAAGCAGCCTGGCCAGCAGTGGCCCAGCTTTGCTGTTGGGAGAGGGAAATTAATTTCTCTTATAAGAGCAGAGCTAAGCAAAGACTGCATCAGTGAATGCAGAATTGCTACTGGGAGGGAGCTCCCCTGGCAGTGCCAGTGTTTGCATCATCTTTATTTATGTGAGCAATTTATCCCTCTCCTGGGGTGCAAGGGCTGTCAGTGGGAGCTGCCTTTGGGCTGAACCTGCAAGGAAGGGAGTCAGCAGCACTCAGAGCATCTCAAGGAGCCAGCAGCACCCAGAACTCAGAGCATCTCAGGGAGTCAGCCACACTCAGAGCATCTCACCCCAAACTCCTGGGAGAACCAGCCCAAGGATGGGACAAAGCAGCCCCCGAACCCAGGGGATGTGGGGGCACTTTTAGGCAACCTGTGCCAGGGCATCTCTCCTTGGGGGAACTGTCAGGGTAAAGGTGAGGGTCCTGTCAATATCAGATTCTTTGTTCTCCTTGTTTTCCTGCCAGTTCTGACCATAAAGAGCTGGATGCAGCAGGGGAGGTGCTTTGGTGCAGGCACAAGGGGAACCCTCCTGTGCCTGCCCTCCACGGGGACACACCCAGGGTTTGAACAAATCCCCATCCTTTGCAGAGCTGGGCCTCGAGAACTGGCACCACCAAGGACTCTCATCACTGGGTACAGGCATTAGGTGCTCCTACCAAAGGATCAAACCCACTTCTGTGTTTGCTTTCCAGCTGCAAATGCAGAGGTTGCTTCCTGTGCTGAGCTAAAACTGCTCTGGGCTCAGAATTACCTCGAGTGGGGCTTCAAGCACCATGGCAAGTGCCCACTGAAAGAGAAATCACTCAGCTGGGTATCCCCTCAGAGGGGATGCTGTGAAGCTCATGGGAGAGTTTAGTGCCCTGTGCAAGAGTCATAAGTTTTAATAACAATAATAAAGGATTATTCCAGCATATTTGTTGTCTGAACCACACCAGTGTCTCTGCCCAGTTGAGTTCCCAGTAGATGTTAGTTTACTTGAATATGCTAAAATCATACAAAATTCACAGACAACAACTTGCTGCTCACCAGAGACACCCACACCAGCAGGTGCTGAGACTTATACCTTTGAAACCCAGCAGGAAGAACTTTTCCTGTCATAACATTTCAGTGCTTTTTTCTTCTTCCCACACAAAACAGACACGGAGGAGAAGGTGCTGTGATCTCTGCTGGTACCCAGGAGTGCTGCCAGCACTTTACTGGGCATTATTGGCACAAGCATCCTCTGACCCCCAGGTTAATGCAGAAAGAGTTTTCCTTCTGCTGCTCCAGCACAGGACACACTGTGTCATATTTTACAGATTTATGATACTTTTACATCATATTTGCCACCCCCAAAGATCCCCAGCTGCAGCTTTGCAATTCTGTGTGGGCACTAGATCTGCTCTCAGCACTTTCTAGGAAGCAAATCTCCCCTTTGCTCTAAATAATTAAGAGGCAAACCTTCAGCACAGAACTAAACTGAACCAGAATTCACCACAACCAAGTTCTAAAGCCAACCCCACCTTTCTGGCATTAGGTGCAAAATAAAGTTTTAAAGCACACATATTAAAGCATTTTCAAGCATTTCCTACTTGCCAAATCAGAACAGATTTCAAGTCAGGTGTGACCTTGTGTTTAATGGTGACCTGAGCTCCTACTTTTATAAGAAAACTGGACACTCTCAGTGCCCTTCTTTCCTTTCCTGCAGCTATTTTTAGCTGATGCTAAAATCCATATCTGAGGTCATTCCTGCCTGGTGGTGCCTGGGAGCTGTCACTGCTTCAGGACTGAAAGAAGGAGAGAAAAACCCGCTTCCCTTGGCCGAGGTGATTTCAGTGCTCTGCTCCCAACCCTCTCCATTCGCTGAGCTCTGCTGCCCTCTCCTGCAGCAGCCTGAAACTCCCAGGATTGCAGTGAAATAATTCCGTGTTAAAGCTGCTGATGGTGGGGTGGTTAAACCCCGAGGGGATGGGGAAAGAGATTTAGGAGTAGGGAAAACTGAAGCTGAAAAGGGAAGGTGCTCATGACAGCTTATTGAATACAGCAAGGGGCAAAATAATGATAATTGCATTAATGCTAAAATGATAATAATGATAATGCTAGCAGTGGTAATAATTATAATAAAAATAATAAGAGAAATGGTAATAAATTAAATAATAATATAATCATTAAGGTTGTAAAAGACATCCAAGATCATCATGTCCAGCCTTTGACTTAATACCAACACGCCCACCAATCCAGGTTGTCCCCAGGTGCCACATCCACCTGTTTTTTAGCACTTCCAGGGATGGTGACACCACCAGTTCACTGAGGAGCCAGTTCTAGTGCTTCCTCATTCTTGCAGTGAAGAAATTATTCCTAATATCCAACCTGACTGTCCCCTGGTGTAACTTGAGGCTGTTCCCTCTCCTCCTGTCCCTGTTCCCTGGCAGCAGAGCCCGACCCCCCCTGGCTGTCCCCTCCTGTCAGGGAGCTGTGCAGAGCCACAAGGTCCCCCCTGAGCCTCCTTTGCTCCAGGCTGAGCCCCTTCCCAGCTCCCTCATCCACTCTTCCTGGGAATTAAGCCCCTGAATTCATTTAAGATATTATCACAAAGCACTGGACTTTGACAGAAACACAAACATTTAAAAAGTTCATCAAACATGAAAATGTGTTGGAATGGGAAAGAGAAAAATGTGCTTTGCAAATAATCTTGTGGCCGAGGGATTTGCCTGCAAAGCAGTCAGAAAGGATAAACAGATCAGTTCAGTTCAGTTCAAAGAATGTGCCTTGGCTTTTTGATGAGAGGGTTGTGGCATAAAATAAGAATAAACTCCCTCCACACTGGCTTACTCTGACTGGGAGAAAAGGCTGCTACCAGGAAACATTGCACCCAGGTGATCTCTGACCAACCCTCCCTGCTCTCTTTCCCCATGAGCAAGGCTGCTTTTCCTTGCCATGCATCAATCTGCCTTTCAGCTGCCCCTTAATCAAAGCCAGGCTTAGCTCTGCAGTGGAAAGAGAAAGCAGATGCTGAGGCAAACCACAGAGCACAACTGGAAGAAACAGTCAGAAGAAAAGGCTCCTTGGCTTGATAACGGTTTAAGAACAATTTTTCTTGAGGGAAAGGAGACAAAAAAATCTCCATTTTGGTACAGCTTGGAAAAATGGCCATGCCTGCCTTCTTTTCCCAAATGTAGGAAGCATGAGCTGGTTTGTACAGCATTTTGCATGGGCCAGCTCCTGTTTAGTTGGGCAACATAGAAAAGGCAAAAAAAAAAAATCAATGCTGACAATTTGAAAACCAATCTTCAGATTCTGAAAATGAATTTTTTATGCTGAAAGGAATTAAGAAACAAGCAAACAAGTACTCCAAATCTGTTCTAGGGAGGGATTGTATGCAAACAACCAGAGATTGAGATCCAGTATTGCCATCTCTGTAGGTACCAGGTAAAACTCCAGATGCAATAAATGATTGAAATAGAACATGGTAGGATAAAAAAGACTCAGATTTGGGGGGCTGTTTGGTTTTTATGGTTGGTTGGTTTTTTGGGTTTTGTTTCTGGTTTTTTCGTTGTTCTTGTTTTTGGGATTTTTTTTTGTTTGGGTTGTTTTGGTTTTTTTTTGGGTGGGGTTTTTTAGTGTTTATTGGCATTTTTTGGTTTGTTTTGGGTTTTGTTGTTGGGGTTACTTTTTTGGTGTGTGTTTTGGGATTCTCATTTTCCTTTTAATGATTTCCAGCTACTGCTGGTACCCACCATGAACATCTGATTACACCACACCCAGTGCAAGCGATTGCTCTGGTAACTTCAAACCCAGAGGCTGCAAGTCAGATTTTGTAATTCAGAGCAAACCCCAAGCCCCTCCCATCTTTCTTTCTCCCCAGAAGTCTCAAACCCAGGGTTTCATGTGTGCACAGGAGCCCGTGAAGCCAAGATCCAAACCCTCACATCAGTGTTCACTCCCTGTGCCTGAGTCAGCTCCTGCTGAAGCAGCCCAGGGAACTGCAGAATGTTGATCTGAAAAATCCATAAAGACCTTAAAACAAACCCCATTATTTTCCAGCCAGCTCCAGAGCTCTCTCATGACACTGCCAGACCAGCACAATGTGGGTGAGGATGTGTGGAGAGGGGTTTGGGAGGTGGATGTGGGCAGACATTGGATATTCCCAAAGAGCTGCAGAGAGATGATGGATCACTGCAAGAATTAAGGGCACAACATGTTCCTGTCAGTCAGGGGGAGCAGGCCAATCAATGCTTTTTATTTTGGGGAGAACTGGCTTCTCTCAGCTCATCCAGGAGAAATTGCAGAGCATTGCTGGGGTGTTCTTGGCTCAGAGGAGAGGGGGATGCTCAGAGAATCCTTCCTCCATCCAGTGGCTTTGGCTCGGGGCTGCAACCCTCCCAAGCAGGGGGGTTCTGCCCAGGCTCCTCTCTCCAGCCACAAACACCAGCCAAGAGCCCAGCTCAGCCTCTGCCTGTGGCCCCAAACCAGGAGCAGAGCAAAGGACACCCACCCAGAGCAGCATCAGCAGCCCCTGAACCTCCTCAACCAGAAAAACCCTGCCTGCTTCTCCTGAGAGGCCAAGAAAAGCCTCTCTGCTTCTGTTTTCAGTCAACAGGGGCCAAAAAGGATTCTGAAGTTGATTATGAGGAAAGATCAACTTATTCTTAAAATACTTATTTATGTTCACATGACAGTGTGCATAATTGTCTGGTTACAAAAATCCTTCCTCAGGCAGGGCAAGGAATGGAATTCCCATGTCACGAGGAGCAGCTAAACTGCTACTTTACAGGCTGCACACCAATGTCTAGGATGTCCTTATCCCCCCAAAATTAAGTTGGGATAGTTTCTTCACAAGGATTTTTTTGGGCAAATGGAATTCTGTTAAAGAGGATAAATATTTATTATTATTATCATTATCATCATATTTTCCACCTCCAAAGATCCCCAGCTGCCTTTCAAACATTAGGTCCACGGCTGTAATCCCAAGGCACTCTTCTTCTGGAAGAAAAGTGGTTGGTTACCAAACCACTGAGGAAAAAGTTCATTTAGGAGCTGGGAAGATAAGACCAAAACTGCCCTGAAAAAAAAGACATCTGCAGCAGCAACTTTGCTGTTTTTTCCTAGCACAAGCAAATGCTGGAGCTGAAGCAACAGAAAAGAATTACCCAGTAAATCCAGAGAAGAGATACAGAACTCCAGAGAAGCTCAAAACTTTCTGAAGCAGCTGGTCCTGCAGTTACATAAAACACCAGATGAACTTGCCTCTTACATAAAGCATTACTAGAGAGAGAAACCAAAGAGGTGTAAAAGAGGTGTGTGGGTAAAAGCTCACAAACAACGCTGGAAAAAAGTATTTCCAAAGGGTCACCAAAATACACTGTTATTCACGAGCCTGTGGTTGGATTCCAAAAGCAGGGGAAAAAAAATTTACTCAGTAGGGCCATAAATATGAAACCAGTTTGAAAAAATGACCACACAAAACAAAAGCACAAAGATGACCTTTTTGCAACTGGAATTTGTTGCCTGTAGCTTTTTATTAGTTACAGCAAGTGAAATAAAAGCCAGACAAGTCTACTATAACTCTGTTATCTTCTGCTCCACCAGGGTGAAAAGCAATAACACTGCACTTTTTAAAAACCACCTGTTGGCTTCTGTTTTGCCCAGTGGAAAACACCATCACTCAATAAACCTCTGGAAAGCAGCCACTGAAACAGAGCTTGCCAGGGGAAACCTCCCTGACCTGCAGCCACTCTTTGCTAAACGAAGTAGCCATGACAATGACATGAGGGAAAAAAATAAAAAAGTATTTTCAACTTGAGGATCTGATTTCCAGAAAGAAAACCTTTAAGTTGGGCCAAGAAAGTCACACTGGAGAAGAATTTAACAGCCTTGCCTTCACCAAGGTTTGGTCTGACAGGAACTTTGGCTTTCCCTGCAGCCTCTGCTCATGAGCTGTTCCCTTCCCACCAGCCACAATTTCTCCTTTTGCTGCTGCATTAGCAGGGAAGGAGAAAATAGGAAGGTGGAGAGGGAAGTTTAACCTATGAAAGGGGACCAACAATTTCAATGAAAAGCATGGAAATAAGTCTGGTATCACCTCACTGTTATTGCTTTAAGATTTACAAGACTGAAATGAACTTTACCACAGCAGCTTCTGTGACTGCATTTTGAAGATGCTGCTTTGCTCCTCTGGGGATCCACACTTTTCCTTCTCTTCCACAACTGTTATGTGCAAGCCAGAAAGCCATTTAAATGTCAAAACAAAAAACCAAACAAACAAACAAAAAACCAAAACAAACCCACACCAATAAAAAATTAAACACGAAGATATTCTAAAATATATATATATATAAAAAAACCATCTAGATGCTCTATTTCAGCTGCATTTGATGTTTTCTGCTTTTACTCTGCCAGAGCAGATGGAATCAGATGGATGAGGTGCCAGCTATAATCCCTCAAAGTGTGCCTATGACTTCCACCTGGATGTAAACTTCTACCCTTTCCAGTTATTTCCCCTTTTAATTGGTCCTTCCACACCCAGCTCGTTACAACTTAATTTGTTCAGATGGGCTGAGGAGCCAGAACAAGAGAGAACAAGGCAGAGTTCTCCCTTACAGGAGGTTGGGAGCCTCCTGATGATCAGTTCTTTAGAACAGTCTGTATTTATGCAACTCCAGCCCCTGTTTGTTTCTGTGGAAATTTGCAGGGAATCAGTTAAATTGTCAGTTGAGTTGTCAGGATGTGCTTTGGTAGGAGGGCTTAACTTACTACACACAATAAATACTTGTCAGAAATATGTCATGCAGGCATGAATAAATACATGCCAGGCCTGTTTCAAAAGGTGGATGTTGTCTTCTGATTAAAGGAGAAAAATATGAGAGGGAGGAAAGGAGAGTACTTTGCACATGGACAGCAAAGTTTGAGTGCATCCACTGCCCATCCTTAGGGAAGCCAGGATTCACATCTGCAAAGAAAGTTTGTACAGTGCTTCCTCAGAAAAGAGCTTTAACGAGTCCAAATCCACCAGTCTGCTTCTTAAAAAATTATTTTCAGGTTTTTAAGGCATTTCTTGTCCCATTGCATCAACAGGAGTGGACAAAATGCCCTTTTCCTGTGAGGTAACTGTGAGATCCCAGCTACACATAGCAATGCCACTAACTCATGAAAGGGGATGTGAAGTTGGGAAAGAATTGGAATTATCTTGAGAAATGAACAGATATTGACCTTGCAATTTAATCTTTTAGTACTCCAACCTTTAGAGAGGTGAGAACTCAGCTCAGCTGAACCCCTCTGTGAATGCTCCTGCATTAAAGCTGTCACTTTTAAGCAAAAATGCTTTTGCCTTGAGTATCTGCAAACGCCTCACCGGCATCCACCTCCTGGTTTTGTTTTGCCATTCTCCCATTCCTACAGAAACCTTTTAAACACTCTTTCCCCATCCTTATCTATCCCAAACCTTATCTTTCCCCTTCCTCATCTCCAGTGTTTAAGTAGAAACTGAACCCTAATATTAGAATTCCCAGCTCAAAAGTATCAGTAGGTCAGTATCAGTCTCATTAAAGAATTTTATGCCACTGCTTGGATCTATGGGTATAAGGCTTTTTACCCTGAACTCATTAATGAGTGGTTCACATAAATATCAAAGTTGTGATGAATTATTCTGAGGAAAAAAGTAAGTTAATAAATAAATAAATAAATAAATATTTTTAAAACCCAACCCTAAACCCTACCCTTTTCCAAGCCATTATTATTATTAATTTATTATTTATTTATTATTTATTATTATTATGCTTCTCACCAGCAGTTAAATTTTTAGTCGAGCTTTTAGAACACAATTTTGGGCAGCAAGTGATCATTCAAACCAAATTCACTCCCCATTAAAGAATCTGTGATTGTCCTCGTTTTCTGTCTCCAGAGTCAGCTGCACCAAAAAATGATCTCTGATTATTTGCTCAGACACTCAACATCAGCATTCTGGGCCAGGTTCCTTGATGTATAATAAATGCCTCTCCCTGGCTGCAGTGTCTCTAAATTGGCAGACTGTGTTTTAATGGAAGCAAATTATAAATAATTTGCAATATTGCACTGATCATTTTTACACTGCAATCAAGTATTTCATGTTGTCATTTTCCCTAATTATTCCCCCTGAATCAATTCTATGTCTGTGTGTGTATATATACACATCCACACACCATTAAACTGAATTTTTTGAGAAATACTTCAGAAACTGACCCAAGTTAGGCAACTTTAGACACTGTTGGTCAATATGTTTACTTTACAGGCTGCCTCTATTGCAAAGAACATCATGATCCAATTAAAACCCTAATTAGGGCCTGCCATTGCTAAATCTAAGCTGAAAGACCATTTTCTTGACTTTCCACTGATAGAATAAGTAAATCCATTATCATAAAACTGAAATAATTAATGGACTTTTTTAAAGAATCACATCAGGAATTGAGAAGAAATAAGCCCATTTTTAAAATTCAGCACTGCCAAAAGAGTCCCATGACAATATTTACCAGAAGCTTCCCTCAAGTTGTACAACCACCAGTGGAATGTGAGCACACAGATGCTGAGAGAAAATGCCCTTGGGACTGACTGAGCTCCAGAGATGTACAAATTTCAGATGCTTCACTGAACTGAAGACAATTTATGCATCCCTGCAGACTCAATCTTATCCCTTTTTTATTTTTGTTAGTCATGGAAGCCCAAAATTATTCATATCAAATAATGAGAGGGGTAACCAGCACTAGTTATGCTGTGAGATTTTCTCCAACTAGAAGTTCCTCATCTAGACAACCTAAATGCCCCAAAACCTCCTCATTTCCAAAGGTCCTGGCCTTTTGCAAATGAATCTTTAAACAGCTACTGAATCCTCTGCTCTGCTAATCAAACATCACAGTTAATTAATACAAGGCTGGTGTTCAAAGACAAATAAATGCCCAAAGAATCTCTGTTTGTTGACCTGCAAACACAATTCCCACCATTCCCTCATTGCCAAGGGTGGTCACACACAGGTTCCAGAGTTCTGGCTTCACTGCCAACAGAAGCTTCAAAATGCAAAACTGAGAAAATAGAGACTCTAAACTCTGTGGCTACTTGAAGTATTATTCACAGTGCTTTGAAGAAGCAATCCTCAAAGGGGTTTAAAGGAGTCAAAATCATATTTATTTTAAAAAATCATTCAGTTCACTTTGGAGCTTCTGAGAACAGAAAAGGGAAAGGGTTTCTTTGGTCACTTATTTCCCTGCTTTTCAAAGCTCAGGATGTGCAGACCATGTCCTGCTCTAATTTAACCCATACAAATTTAAGTTTGCTGCTGAAGCCTGGGAATTAATGCTGCTCAAACACAATGTTTCATTAGAATTAATATGGAAAATGTGACTCATGTAAAAAGGATAATCACTTCCTCTATTAAACCCAGCCCTGAGCATTGTTCCTGTCCAGAAGGCAAAATGACAACAGTTGCACAACCACACTCAATTCCAGGGCAACAGATGATAGGTTTGTATTAAATCAAGACACACAGAGATTTTAAAAATATTTTTATTATTGTGATGAGACTGCAGTATTATCTAAATAAACTTTTGAATCACTATTACACTTTATTTGACTCATAAAGGTTCCAGTTGGGAATGCCACAAAGTATTCTGCAACCTGCACACTTAAAAGTTTATAGAAACATTCAGTATTAAAAGGCCTTTGCAATATGGGTTTCTTTAAAAAACATCAGAGTTATAAATCCAAGAGTATACTGAAGTAGATTTATTTCAGACAAAACAGACTGACAAACAACTCCATGACCTGTCAAAGAACAAGTCTGGTGTGCTCAGAGCAAGTCTGTGGGAGCCTTGTCCACAAGTGCTGCTACAAAAGCAAGAGCAGGGATTGAGGAGAGTTGTAGCAGTCAGTGTGAGCCAGAATTCAGGCCACTGCTAGTGACAGTTAATTTTGATTAATTCTCTTGCTCACTTTAAAGCTTAAGGCAAATTTCCTTGTATACTCATTTTCCCAAGCTGAAGCAACTACATAAGCACAGTTCACACTACACTCAACAAAAGGTATTTGATGGTTATTTATGTAAGATGTGGCAAGAACAAATACAACACACTACAGTTGTAACTGTTACTTTTCTGTTTCGAATGATGAAACTCCCCTTTTCAGCTTGTACACAAAAAGATTTGGAAAGCCTACCCTTTTCAATTTTATCAGAAATGTTACTTTAGATTTGAACCAAAAGTTTTCTGGAGCTGCTGATGTCCAAAAGCTGATGGGAGTTCTCAGCACATATCCACAAATGCTTGAACAAAAGCAGAATCCAGTGCACTGTTATTGTAAGTAGACAAGACACAAATTACATTCAAATGAGAGACATTTTACAAGATTCTTTTCACTGCAACAAACTCAACTTCAGCAGCTCCAACAAGCTGGGAAAAAGAAGAATTAAGGTTTTCAGGCTAAATGCAACAGTTTGCAAGGGCAATGTACCATCAGCACCCACTCCTCAGCTGCAGCATTTCTCATCAGGAATACACAGAAAAGACACATCTGACATTAGAAACAACAATGCAAACAAGTCCTTAAATACTGAAATACTGGCACAAAAATGGGAAAGAGGTTTTTGGTGGCATCCTTGTGTATGTGGACCATAAGATAAGTTAGCAGGAGACGTATCTCATGAAAAAGCCATTGTTTTGGCTTTGCACAATGCTTTTTTTCATCTACATTCAATAACAAGTCAGTGCCTGGGGACAGCACCAGCAACGTCCTGGCCCTGCTGCAGGAGGCCACCTTGCTGCTCTGGAGGTACAACCTTCTCCTATCCTTTGACAGGCAGAATTTAGTCCCCAGGGTGTGCAGGGAGTGCACATTCTAAAATAAAATGGAGTATAACAGTCCCTTAACTGAAAAAAAAGTGACATTTCATGGATTTCTGGAATGTTAGGAGAGCAACATTTCTAAGTGAAACTGTCAAAGATTCCATCCCAGACAGTTATGGAAATGACAACACAGTGAACTGATTTAAATTAATAGTAATTTTAAACAAGAAATTGGACTGACAAAACATGATGTTCCAGGAAAGAACTGTGTGCTTTATGATCTCTATTTATTTTTAAATATATTTATATTTTTACAGTACAGACTCAATCATTTATACATATAAATACAACAGCACTGAAGTCCTATTAAGATTTGATTTTTAGAAGTAAATGGACCAGACTTTTACACAGGAATGGAAGCCTTTCAGCACATTTTTCAATTTGATTTCTGCTACAGTTGAAAAAGTAGAAATATTATTGTATAATTATCATAAGTTTCTTTCCCCTCCTATGAAAGTGAAGACAAATTTAACAAAAAGCAACACCACAGTTCTTAATCCTGACTTTGACCACATTTAACAGCATTTGCTCAAATCACACAGACCAGCTATTACAGTGATTCAAGAGAGAAATGTATTTTCAACCAGTGGAGTCCCAGTCTGACAGACAACCTCATAAACATGGAATTCTCACTCCTGTGCCACCTCCTCCTTCGGCTGTTTGAGTTCAGTCAGAAGCTCCTTCCCAGTTTCTCCTGCCTTTGAGGCAAAGAGAACAGCTCCCTCCTTGAAGCCCAGGAGCTTCAAGCTTCTGGCATAATCTGCATACACAGCATGGATCAATTTATGTAAATGAAGCATTAAGGAAAACACAAATTAATAGCAAAATGAAAAAAAAACTCAGAATCCTTTTTTCCCCTTTCTTATTCTTGGCTCTCCCAAGGTGAAAATGCTGAACATTGCTACCAATTGTGCTAATCCATTATTTTTTCAGCACAAATAAGAAGAAAAAAGTTGCTTTAAATGCTACTTTTGAATGCATATTAGTATTTATAAAGCATCATGCAGAGTGCTATAAACTAAACCAGACATGTTGCAGATATGCTTAGGTAGCTATCATGATACAATGGCATAACTTGCAACAGAAATTTCAATATCACAAAGATTTTTTTGTTAATTAGACCTGGAGCTATCTACTTGACTTATTACTGGCTTTTTTCACATACAAGCTGACATAAGTGATGACTCCATGGAACAGGATCAGGTATTATTTACAAATGCATCATTATTTATTACATATAATACAAAAATCTGTGCAACTAATCAGCTTTCCAGAACACCAGGTCAGATGTGAAGATTCTGGTGAGCAAAGAGGATTTCAGGAAAAGGATATTTGTATCATCATTAACTTCAAATGCCCCGTACTTCAGACAAGCTTCTACAAATAAAGCTGCTCTATCAAAGTACCTCATACTGTTGAATGGGAAAAAAAAGAGAATATTTTGTTAGGATACAAACCAGAAAAGCATTCCAGGATATCCCACCAAAACACTTGCACAGAGGCTTTCTAAAACATTTTACATCTCCCCTTCTTCCTTGCATTCAAGAACTGACACTTGCTATAAATTTTTTTGAAAGATCAGGGCTGAAGTTACTCAGAAAAAATCATAGATACTACAAATCATTACTGCTTGGTCCACAGGTGCTGGAAATCTTAAAGCCTGCAGTAAACTGAAACATCAGTTGCAGCCCACAGGTTAAAATTAATTAAAGAAAAACGTGCTAAAATAGAAACAGGTGTCAGAAACAATTCTGGCCCAGAGAAAACACAGGCTGTGCTGTTTCACCTTTACCTGTGCAACATCTCTGCAACTTTTGTGAAGCAGCCAAGAGACAGGAGGACAAGGATGGCCTTGGATTTCTGGTTGACCTGCGGGGAGCAGAGGTGATCGACCCAGCGCCGGAGCACATCGGCGCACTCCTCCGAGCTCAGACGGACCTGCGGGAGACACCAGAGCCTGGGGTGAGCTCCCAGCTCCACTAACAGACAGCAGGCTGCTTCTGCTTCACTCTCTTCAGGGCAGTACTCTGGGCAGAAGCATCTGAAACCAGCAGTTTTTAATAAAAAGTATACATATTCCTTAACATGACAAAGGAAAATCAGAAATATGTGGGTATAACAATACTCCACTCGGGTCACTCCATTTATAGATAGGATTAACATTACTTCTACCCCAAGTTTTTCTAAATCAAGAAGTTAGAAATCTTCATCCTTTACTGAAGACTTCAGGACAAAACATCTTTATTTTTCTTAAAAGCAGGATTCACTCACTTAGAAAATCTAACTACAACTTTTTCCAGGCTGTCTTCAGGCAACATAACAGAAATTTTACTTAAAAGATGCTGAAAAATCCTTACTGACTCCTGCCCACTTATAATGCAGAGGATTAATTCTGTGTCTGGCTAGTTTTGCTGTAATTATGTCTGCATATCAAAACAGAAGGTGATGCAAATTTACGTGCTGATTTTGAAATCAGCTCACACACTACATGGAGCTCCACACAGAGTCACTGCTCAGTTACTTATCCACATCCAGGAGTGGGTTTTTGTAGTTTATTACAAACTTGGTGCAGATGCAGCTATTTGGACCTTCCCAAACCACTGCTGAAAAATCAGGAAATTGAGTATTCCAAGCTTTTTTAGGCCCCAATCCTGTAATGTGGACAGCAAAGGCAGACCTGTGTGGTCAGAAGGCTGAGGAACCTGTCAGCGCTGATTGAATGGACCAGCTTCTTGTAGCTGAATGGTAATTCCAATTGATGTTTCAGTTATTTAGGGAACTCCAGCACCCTCCTCAGCCTTCCTAAGCACAGATGCCAAGCAGGTGGTGGGTGTTACCAGCCTGGGAAGTGAGGAGCTGCACACCTTGGCCAGCCACGCTGCGCGGTTCCACTCGCCGTAGGTCTGCAGGTAGCGACAGGCGTCTGCAGCCTTGTCGATCAGACACAGCAGCTGCACCCCCTCTGGAACAGAAAAATGCACTCCACTCAGAAAGTTCAGGGAAAAAAGAGTTGTTATTTAAGTGTGGAAAAGGATCTCCACATCCTCAGCACATGAAGATGTTGAGACTGCTCTCCATGTAACCTAGGTGCCAGTTACTGGAGCTCCGTCCCAGGCTACAGAGGCCACACAGAGCTCTCATTTGTCTCTGTTCTAAACACAAATTTAGGGGTTCACAGAACTTCTCATCATAAAGAGATAATCATCTTTGTAAATCAAACACATAGATTTCATAGGTAATAATCCTTTATTTAAAATTAATGCTTCCCACAGTGTAATTATTAACAGTCTACAGAGTGGGAAGTATTTTTTCCAGGCAAGTACAGACTTTTAAACTTTCTCTGCATGTCTGAGTATTTCAGTTATATGGTGAACAGCTCTTGCATTAAGCAAGATTACCCTGTACTTGTAGAAAACATGTATTTTGAAACAGGTTCTAAGCTGACAAGGAAACTAAGTCTGCATTTCATCTCTTGCTATAGGACACCAAATTTTAGTTAATTCTTGAATTAGAAAAGTGGAAAATACATATTATGTGCTCAGCCTCTTTTTGTGCAAACAACTGCTAAAAGATTTACTCCAGAAGTAACTTTTCCAATCAAAATGAATCAAGACAAGCTGGATTTTATAACTCAGTTACTGATCATTTTTGTTTTGGCTCCTCTGGGTAGCATCCCCTACAGACATGCAACCTGTAAGATCTATTACAGCAGGATTCACTCAACAGGCATCATTAAAAATGATGAGAATTACTAGTTTATAAGCAAAGAAAAAGAGATATTTTACCTGCAAGCTTCCCATTGGCTATCATGTTGGTTGCCACCAGTTTAATGGTGCTTTGGGATGGCCCTGATGAGGTGACAGTTGTGACCAAGCAAGCTTTGAGTGAATCACAGTAATAATGTGCATTCTCTGAACTGGTTTCTAGCAGTAGTTGCACTGCTCTGTCAGTCTGGCAAGAGAAGAAAAACATAGCTTTAACCACAACACAATAATTTTGTTTAAAAGCCTTTCTATTTTTACCCTTTTTAAGACATGGAACAAATAACAATGAAAGTTATTCTAAAACAGGCTGCAAAAATATCTCCCAGTCTAGTAATGACCAAGTTTCAATAAGGCACTTGTAATAAGGATAGCGTTGAAAAGCCATCATGAATTTAACATACTAAGAATGCAAAAACTGTGCTCTGGGTTAATACAAGTAGGAAATAAACAAATATAGTTAGGAAAAGCTTTACTTGAACAGGCTAAGCAGACAAAACAGACAGGGAAGAAGAATAAAAAATTCAAATATTACCCACAAACCTGGCCCAAGAGAAGAAGCTGATCAGCACATTTCCTGGTATGATCATATGTTGATCTCTTCACTTCCTGGAGATTTACCCTTTCCAGCTGGAATTTCTGGACAAAGAAGGAAAAATATTTTAAATGTAAGCCTACCATAAGAAATAAAACCAGGCATTTAAAAGATATGTAAATGTCTTGCCAGTTTCTGGAACACCCTCTATTTTTAAGCACTAGGAATGTTTTAATCCAGACTGGTACGTTACTAATAAAAGTGAAATATGTACAGGGAAGAAAGTGTTTATTGTGCTGATGACATTCATATTAAATTTGCTTTTGAACTCTTTGGCCTACCTGGAAGTAAGAATTTTCACACAGTATGTCATAGCATATATCCAGAGGATTAACCAACTGCTCCTGAAGGACAGTTGTGTCTGCTTTTGCAGGCTTTTCCTGGCATAAGCTGTGCAAATAGTGGGCAGCAATAGTCCAGAAATGCAGTTCAGATTCATCCCCATACAGCCTGAGAAGATACAAAGCAAGATGTGGAAAAGGTTTGTATTCTTTCATATGCCACATAAAAATATGATCTATTTTGTTTTCTCAAGGGCTGTGCATTCCTGTGGACACCACAAGTACCTGGCATCATCAGTGGGACAAACGACAAGGGAAGATTAAGGAATGACAGTCAGCAAGGTAACAGTAATTAAACTCCAGGAATGCTCAGCATAAAAACATGTGGAAATTGATATTTATTATTCTTATTTTACACTTAGTCACTGATGTCCTCTTTCAACCACAAGTTACTAAGTTTGAAAACTGTCTCTGAATACAGACAGTAAAATTAGCTCAGTTTAGGCAGAAGAACCACAAAGAACAAATACACTTGAAATAAACCCCAGGCCTTCCCCTGTTTGTACAGAACTATTGTGAAGTTCTAAATGACATTTTCGGGCATGAACAACTAAATGTAACGTGGCTGCCACAACTGCAGTTATGGAAGTGCCATCAAGACTGAGGGAAGTTCCCTGTATCCAGCAAACAAATAAAACTGTGTTTCAGTGAGGTAACATTTCCATTTTGGTCCTAAAAACACTCTAATATATGGGTAAAAAAGTTATTTAGGGACTGCCCTGAGTTAAAGGACAATTGGGTGAGTACCTAAACTTCATTAAAAGCATCAGGATTTTCCTAGGAAACATTCCCTGTATTTATCTGAATCTCTACTACCTGGCAACCAGGAGACATCTCTGCAGGAGAGTAAAATCTGGATCAAGTAGAAGTTTCTTTATGTCACTGCAAAAGAGAAAGTGTTAAAGAATCTGTAAAATGCTGTGCAGGCTTTTTTGTTTGGTTGGTTTTGAGCACAAATAAGATATATCACATACAAACTGAAAAAAATCAAACCCCAAAATACACAATTTCTTTTCTGAAAGGAGAAAATACATCTATGAAGACAATTACAATATAATTATATATAATTTGAAATAAAACTGATGTCAAGGAGCAAATGCAATGAGTCCATCAGGAACTCCTTATCCTTGCAATATAAGGAATCACCACCAGGGTGTATGCAAAGCTGTCAATTAGTCTGCAGTAACCCTGCTAATTACAATATTAATTCAATTACAAATAATCTTGCAGCTATGTAGTATTATAGCAGAAGGGATGCACATGCACGAATTTATATTTTCACAGATGTTTCAAACTGGATAAAAGTATGTTGTTACCTCCTCCATCCTACTACATGAAAAAACAAAAGAAAAATGGAATAAACTGTAATTGTCATGGTTTAAATGGAATTCCAAAATCTGTTCTCTTTATAAGCAGAGAAATGTGCATCAACATTGCTCTGGAATTATATCCTCAACAAAGGATTTTTAGAATAGTCTTTTCTTCCTCAGAGCTCAAATATCCTAACAAACCTTGGAGTTTTTAAGTAGCAGTGTCCAATGCAGCCTGGATCACCATAAAGAGCCCTAAATCCCTGAGAAATACTGCCTAAAACATTCCAAATGCTCACAGGTCAGTTGTAAATCATGTACTGACCCTATCAGTACCTTTAAAGCACCAACTTTAAAATTACATAAAAATAAGATAAAAATTAACATTTTTTATAATAGAAACTGTCATTGCTCAAGCTTATCTTCTTCATTAACTGTGAATTCACAATTAATTTAACTTCAGATTTTTTGCCTTCTCAGAATTCCATAGCTAACACAAGTAATAATAGGAAAATTCTTACTTGGACAATGAATTCAACTGCTCTTGAAGAAGGTTTTTAATATTTTCATTCTCTGGATAATCACTGGATTAAAATAAAAAAGGAAAAAATAGAGGTTTTCTACATTACCAAAATTATTATCTGAATTATCTGAAATGGAAGAGCACTACTTGTAGGAGAAAAACATAAGCAGATACACGGAAACAATCTTTCACATTCTTTTGGTAAGCCATTCCTGCAGGATTCCTTATCCAGTTACCAATTCCAAAATAGCAGTGAAAGACTGAGTTTGCTTTCACTCAACCTCACAGTCAGCACCAACCTTTCTTTTCCCATTTTTTTTTTCTTCATTAACATTAAAATTAGTGAAAATGGCAATGCCTGGAGCATTATTGTGTGACCACGAGCACAATACAGGACACAGAAATGTGCTCTGTGATGATGTGAATGTGGCTCTCCAGGAGTACACACAGGCCTATCAGCATATCAGGGTATCTCTTCCAGTTACACTTTAGGAACAATTCTGACTGCTGCATTAACTTCTAGAAAAAAGAGAACACACAGTTTTTCTCAGGAGTAATATAATGTCATAAAAATATTGCCAGTACTTAAAGCAGACTGAAGTTTTTAATAGCCAAATGCTATTGAAAGCCAGAAGAAATACCTGACCTTAGAGCCTTATCTATTTATTATTTCTAGTAATAAATAGTGAACTAATTATATTTTTGACTGTCCCCAAGAGTGAGGAAACTTATACATCTAACAGTTATTTACAAAGAAAGACTAATAAAAGATGTAGGTTTTAAAAAATAATAGTATGTTATATATAGATCTATGTTCCTTCTTACATGTCCATAATATTTAGAGAGTATTTCTCATCCCACGGTTGATGCAGCAGGAATGCTTTTAAAGCTAATGAAGCTCTTGGAACAAGCAGGTAGGGACACCAGACAGGTTCTGAAATAAAAGAAAAAGATTCACTGTCGAGAGGCTCACGTGGAATAATGCTGTGTTCAGGAATCAGAAAATGTACCTTCAGAAAATATACCAGCATGAAATGTACCACAGAAAACTTACACCAGAAGATGTACCAGCAGAAAATGCATCACAGAAAGTGCACCACAATGTACCAGCAGAAAATGTACACCAGAAGATGTACCAGCAGAAAATGCATCACAGAAAGTGCACCACAATGTACCAGCAGAAAATGTACACCAGAAGATGTACCAGCAGAAAATGCACCACAGAAAATGTACCACCAAAAACGAGGAAAATCATAAATAAATCTTTTCACACACCCAGCAGAGGCTGCTAGACAGAAAAGCTTATCTCTACACTCAAGCAAAAATATTTCACAGAAGGTAGAGGTTTATCAACCATGCTCAAATGAGAATTTCAAGACATTCCATAGTGAATTTAGCCATAGACTCTCCTGCAATGCATTACACTGGCATTAGGCAGAGCTGGATACAATGATTATTGCTACTGCATGGGCATGGTGCAAAGTAGGTAAAGCTGTATTCAAATGTATCATAAAGCATGATTAGTTTTGCTTTGTCCCCACAGTTCCTACAGTATAATACAAGGATTAAACCCCATCATCTGGAAAGGATGGTGGGAAGTTTAATAAGATGCAAATTATACATGAAGTGCTGTCACACAAACGTAAAAGTCAGTAAGTCTGTACTCAGTACAAGGTGTGGGTAACAGGCAGGAAATGTTACCCAGTGACTTAGGAGTGAAACAAGTACCAAATCTGGCTCCATTATTAAATATTCACAATTCCCTCTATTTCATATGCAGTGAGTTATGTAGGACTCTTGTAAATGTGATTTGGTAATTAAAACATTACTACAGAGCAGAAGCAGAAGGACAGCTAAATCACAGGCACCCTTACAGCAGGCACAGTTTTAATTTCAGTGTGCTTGGGTTTACAACATTCATCTTTATAACTTAATATTGCAGAACAGTCATTTGATAGCAAAAATGGCTGTGATAAATGACAAGTTTCCTCAAATAAACCCACAGCACAGCTCCCCACATAACAGTTTGTTACATGTGTCTTAGACTCTGCTGTGTTTTAAGGGAATCTTTTAAGGAAATTTTATGAGTAAAGGTAGGATTGACTCAAAAGACAACAAGAGCAGTTATTTGGAACATTAGTAATAATAAATACAAAAAAAAATGTAGCTTAGTTAACTGGTTAAATATTTAAATTCCCTTCTTAAACATATGGCTAAAAAGGCAAAGAGCACTAATATTGCTGCTTTAAAGGTCAGTTTGAAAAGCAATGAATCAGTCTGCAAACAGCTGAAAAATCAGAACATCTTCACACATCAACAAATGTTTCAATATCATGTAATGAGTATCAGTGATGCAGGTAGTGACGCCTAATTGATGTGCCAATATTTTCTAAGCCAGCTTGCCAGATATCTCTACAAAATGCTCTTCTTTTGTTCATTTATATTTCAATTAAGATATTAAAAAGTGTATGTAATTTAGGAGATAAAACTTGTATTAAAAAAATCCATCCATATGACCTAAGCATAAAAAAATTACCTTTTCCTACAAAAAGCAGCAGAGAGGCATCAAAATCTCCACCTGTGACAATTCCCTGCTCCAAGAGAAGTGCTGAGCTCCACCTTTGAGCCAGGAGTGCAGAAGTATCAAGCAGTGGATAGCAAAAAAGACATGACCATACCTATTAAATCCTGCTCATCCATCCTGAAACAGGAGGGTTTCATGGATAAGTCCAGCACTCGGATGCATCCATCATCTGATGCCAGCACCACTTTGTCTGACGTGCACCAGTCCACATCCAAGATCCTGAAATTCACGTTTCTCCCACTTCTTAAACTGCTCACCATTTGCACCTGGAAAAGTTCAGTTATTTTTTATTTTTAGCAGCCTCTCCATCACACAGTGTAAGGCTGTGTCACACGGCCAGGAGGCACAGCACAAAATTCACAGTGAAAGGTGAAGTTGTCCATAAATCATTTCAAAAAGGGTCTTTTCTGGGGAGTAGGGAATTTAGAAACCTTGGAGTAGGTCACATGGTAGCCCTGAAACAATACTATTTCCCAATTTAGAGCTGAGGAAAGATCCTTTTGAGCACAAAGTACAGCTGCCTTTTCGTTATCTTTTTTAACAGGACAGGATTAGATGTATAATAGAACTGAGACTATAAAATATTACTGCAGATATTCTGAAAGACTTTCAACAGAAAATGTGAATTTAATTTTAAATGCTTTCATGTAGGAAACTCCTTTATCCTGGAAAAAATAAAGGAGGGAACAGCTACAGGAGTATCTTGTGGTATCAAAACTATTCAATTGTGCTTCAAGGAGAGACTCACTGGGTAATATCCTGCTCTGCTTATGGAATTCACAGTAGTTGTTCATAACTGCTGTCCAATTCTTATCATCAGTTTCATATTGAAGTAGTTAAGTGTCTGAGTTTGAAGCTGGTGCTCAGTACAAAGGGAAGAGGAAAAAAATTAAATTTCTGTTTCATACCCTGATATCCTGACCTTATTCTGGGGGCTAAGTTAAAACAGTACAATTATTTTTCCTTCCCCACAGTACTATAATCCCCTGAAAGAGCTACAAAGCAAACCCCAGAAGGTTTGTGAACACAACTACTACAGAGCTCTGAGTAAGAAGAGAAGCTAAACAATGTCAGTGAGCAAGTGTCTGCTTTTCTGGTATTCCCTAACAAATTAAAGCTACTCTTGACCATACACAGAAAGAACCTGCAGTAAAAGCAACCTCATGTCCACATATTGGGGACCCCTCCTTAAATTTTCAAGGTCTGCCTCAAAACCATTACAGGAAGATGACAAAGAGGATCTCAGACACAATGCCAGCTTTAAGAGTGAAAGACACTTCTCACTGCTGGCAGCTTAAAGGTGCTTTATAGGGAGTAAAAGCCTTCTAAGAAAAGCCATATGGCTTTATCATACAACTGTCAGTAAGAAATCATGGCTCAGTAAAAATGAACCCCTCATGCTGATTTTCAGACGTGATGTGTGTGCTTTGAAGAGAAGTGCCTATCACACCCACAGTCACTTACCTCTTTTGAATCCCAGATTTCTGCCCCATCGTTGTACATTGCAAGAAGTTTTTGGTTTCCTTTCCCTGGGGCAAACCGTATTTTCTTCACCCAGCTCCGGTGTGTAGGAATCCCCCTAAGGAAAGGCAAGAGCAGGATCCATCATTCTGTACCCAATATTGTAGGAAACTGAATCCTTTCCATGAACTTTGCAGATCCTGGCATTGCACAGACTGAGGAAGAGAACAGTCTTTCTATACACTCACACACAAATGGATGCCCAGATCATTCAAACTAAAATGATGAAATGCTTGGAATAAAAATGACAATATTTAATGTTTTACCAGAAGCCACTGCAGATTTAAGGTAAAAAAGGTATCTAGCTGGTTTTAAAACCTTGATTAAATGCTAATTCTTCTGAAAACACAAAAGATTAAATGTAGAGAACTGCAACACAGTAGACATTTTCTCAATTTTTATTTCAAAATGCTTGTATTTTTCCCTGCAAAGGAAAAGACCAAAAATGTGTTTGTGAAGAATGAAATTGAGGAAGGAGGAAAACATTCCACATTCTAATCATCTCATGTTTGACAGACTTAATCTGCTTTCATACCTGGATACTCTAGCTTTCAAATCCCAGAAATTCAAGTTTCCATCAACATCTCCAAGAACCAGGATATCCCCTTTCCAGGCAATACAAGTAATGCTACCCATACTTCCCTGAAAATGTTTAAGAAGCAGAAAAAATCTTGTGATTAATAGACCCAAACATATAAACAAATATTTCAACAATAATTTTAAAAAATTTATATTACATGATAGACCAAACTCTACTCAGTTAAAACAGAAAAAAATATTGATAAGATTGTGAAAACAGAATTGCTATGGGTTTTGAAGATGGAATTCATATTTCAGATTTCAAAGTTCTGCATTAGTGACCACTTGCTGCTACAAAGCTTATCCCTGATTTTTTTCTGGCAATCAAAGCTAAGCAGAAAATGAAAGCATCAATGATAAAGAAAAATTGGAACTCACATCTGGAGGAATTCTTGCACTATCTTTTACTGAGTTTCCCTCTACTGTGAGATGATAAACCTGCCCATCAGCACCTGTAAACACAAAGTGCTCTCTGGCAGAGATGTTCTGGCTCAGCTCTGATTTACTTTCAGCTTCCTGCAACAAGCTTTAAAAAGAACATAATGAGACACAATTATTTCTTTCTTGAAATCAGAATTGCAAGACAAATTCTACTTAATGCACAGAGACAGCACCAAAAAAAAGCCTATATCCTTCTAAACACATTTAACAGTTAACTATTTATTACTTCCACTCTCGTGGAAATGTCCAAGGGCAAACAACAGTTTCACTTAAAGAACCAGGTAACCTGGAAATGGTCTGCTACAGACACACCTGAGAGAAGCATGTACATCAAAGTACATCAAAAAAACAAAAGGGAGGCCCATAAAGTTGCTTTGCTTGCTGTGTACTCAAGGATCAGTTCCAGAATATTCTGTTCCATAGAACATGGAGGAGAAACATGGTGGAGAAACAACAGTTGCTGTAGCACAGGGCTCCATCAGAAGGAGGGGTACCTGATCACAGAGGATTCCACACTGCTGACTTCAGTGTCTGATGCCACTGTCTGCCGGGCCATGGCCTCCCTGGCTGCCAACTGCTTCTTCCTCAGGCTTTTTAAGTTATGGGAAGGTGACCACTCCTGTGAAAATAGCCCAGGAAAAATGGAAAGGACAAAGGTTTATTCCCTGAATTTACTGGGACTTTATAATAATTTCCAAGATTGCTTTCTGTAATACCTCCCTCCATCACCCAAGAGGCAGAGCAGATTTTTTCACCAAAACCTCCTTTTTTCCTGCTTCCATTTGGTGACAGATGAAATGTTAAAGTGCTTCTCTGTATATGCTACAGCTACAGTAACATTTGCTTTAATACTGTTCAAGGATTTTTATACTGCCTCAATGTATTACATTTATTAAAGAGTAACAGCATTTATTCCTTACCAAAGCGGTGGCTGTAGGGAAGTTTTTAGACATTTCTCTGAGCAGAGTGCATGTTCTGACATCCCAGATCTCCAGTGGTTTGTCTTTAAATACCACAGCTAGATACTGCCTGAAACAAATGGGAATTCACTCCAGCAAGAGTCATTTGAGCATTTCACTTCACACATGTTGTTCACACCAGCACTCTGGAGACTTCCAAAAACTCAGAGGAAGCAGAGCAAATTAAATCCCCCTCTGAAACTCGTGATTTTCTCGAGTTACTGAGGAGCAAAAGAATGCCTGAAAAAGAGTTCTCTTCAAAGCTAACAGAATTATATATTTCTGACAGGTGGTTCTGCACAATTACTGTGGAGGAGACAAGGGGAGTAATTCAGAGAGAGCAGCAGCACCTCTGATCTCACCATGTTCAGCCTGAGTCACTGACTGCACCAAACACCAAAGACACACCACGACTGCAGGCTGGACAGGCTTTTTTCTCTCCTGCACATGCATGCATTCCTACTCCAGGGATAAATGAGCACAAAATCATCTCACACTAAGCCACTTGTCAGTCATGTCTTCAGACTGCTCATCTGTGGAGCTGGATGAGTGTACACACCTTTTATCTACCACTCTTCACATTCAACTTGGAAAGAGAGAGGCTGTGCAGCCATTTGTCCTCTCAGGCACTGCATTCATCTCTGCAAGGGAACCTCCTTTCTTGTCTCACTCAACACTCTCCAGACTCTCCATCTAAGCCCATGGCTGTTCTTAATTTTTAATGCATTATTAAGAATATTATGTGATTGAACTCTTCCAAATTCTCTGGAACTCCTACATAAAAAAAATATTCCTGTGCAACTTAAAGGACATTAATTTTTTTCCTCCACTGTAAAGAAAAAGCTTTTAAGATTTAGGACAATGCCCTATTAAATTCAACACCATTTTAATTTCATTTATACAAGAAAGTGAAGTAATTTTCCAGACTACTGTGATTATTCTTTTTGCTACTATGAAGACCAGAGGCTCCTGTCACAGGCCTGAGCCCAAAATAATGAGAACTTGAAGCAATTTGGTCATTTATCAGCTGACTTTTCAAACAACTTTCTCTCACATCTGGTTTTCCAGCAGACAATTATTATAAAGGTGTGAAATACTTACAGAAGCTAAATAAATGTGAATAACCATCCACTCTTTAATTAACTCCCTGGTTTTAAATAAGGCTTAAGTTAAGGAAAAGATAATTAACTCATAACATAACAGAATGAAAGTGGAAGTGGAAAAAACCAGTTCAGCACTTTTATTTGCCTTAATATAATCAAAATGCCTGCTCAGTAAACACAATTCCTGTAAGAAATAAAATATTAATTACTGATCTTGCAATATGATTGGTTCCTGAAGTGACAAAGTCAACCACGGAAGCATTCACAGCTTTTGCACTTGGAATTAATATTCTGAAGCACTTCCCTCTTGATGCTGTTGGATATTTTTCTTTACACTCTGAAGTGCTTTTTTTCTTGGAATGTGTACATTACCATGAGGATTTTCATGCAGCACAGTAAAATTTATAAACTTCCCAAGGCTGGTGCACTTACTTCAAATGAGACACCTTAATCATTTCAATGGCTGGCTCGTCGTTGCCTCGTTCCCCACGGAATGCAATGCTCCTGCCTGGAGCACAAAACCAGGAGGGACAACAGAAACAGTCAATAAACTGAACAGAAACAGAGAAACAGTTTATAAACTATTCTGTTTGCAAGCAGAACCAGTTTACAAACAAACCAGAACCAAATCACCTGTCATCTCTACTACTGCTCTGGTCATTGCCAAAGTTTCCCTGCATTCCATTTCACTGCACTTCAAAGTTTACATTAAATAGAATGTAACTCTATT
This sequence comes from Rhipidura dahli, assembly GCA_013399225.1. Classification (NCBI taxonomy): domain Eukaryota; kingdom Metazoa; phylum Chordata; class Aves; order Passeriformes; family Rhipiduridae; genus Rhipidura; species Rhipidura dahli. The sequence continues at coordinate 673,240 of VXAC01007004.1, forward strand.
GTCAAATCTAACACCTGACTCACTTCCAGAGAACAACAACTCAAATGGATGCATCAGGATAAGATAAATATCAAGAGAGAGTTCAAAGAGTTACTATTTTCCACTCAAAACCAATGAGATTCTCTCTGTTCCCCAAGAAGGAAATTCATTAATAGATTTCTAGTTTGATAAGAGAAATTAACTCTGCCATAACCTAAGTCTGATAGTATTTCATGGTGAGCTACATTCTACACTTACCAGAACCATTCTCCCTTTCTTTCCAGCTAAAAGAGTAAATCCTAAGAATTTATAATCTTATCCCCAACAAAATTTTCATCCACTAAGAGGAAGTGTTGCTGAATTATAGGTGTTACAGATATCACTAAAATAAATAATGATCTACAAACAGCATCTTCTATACAAGTTCCATTCTCCTTATCTTTCTAGGAAGATTCAAGATAGAAACTTTAGCTCCTCTTGTAGCCCACAGCTAAATTACTTAAGCCAATTACATGAATCAATCTAGTTATCAAGAACATTAGTTAGAGCTCTCATGCCAGAGGCTACAGGAAATCTTTCACCTCTATTTTCAACATCTTAAGAATTTTCTTTCATATTTTTATTCAGAAATGTACATGTGAATTTTTTTCAAAGTAAATCGGAATCAGCACAGTTTTCCTAGGCCTAAAATAGGAAGTTGGGCTCCTAAGTAAGGGAAGAAGCAAAACTCAAACAGTTAAATTGCTGTGCTTTCCCTGAAAGCTTTAAAAGAGGAAATGTACCATTTTTAACCAAACCAAATGCTGAGGTCTCATATATTCACGTTTACTCAAAACTTGGTTGCCTGCAGAAATACTGAACCTTTTATGACTTCTGTCTAGAAATGTTCTATACTGATTACAAATGTTCTATACTTTCATTACAAGCTGAATGAAAAATCAGATTCCCATTTTACATGAGAATAATTTCCCAATGCACGTATCTTTTCTGTTTTGATTTTAAACAGATGAACAAAAGGCATTGTATGAAAAAAAATTACAATTATATTATTCTACAAGAATAACTCTCTGTGCAGCACCCTGGAAATACAACAATTGAGGTTTTTCCATAAACTTACAAAAACTCAATAAAAAAAATCACTTTACATAAAGCAATTCAGAATTAGCTGTGTGTTACAAGATTCAGGCTCTTCAATTAGAAATTAAATGGCTCCAGGTTTTCACAATCAAAAATGATTTAAAATTATTGAAGTGCTTCCTGTTCTGGGCTGTCTAATTTCCCCAGTTCTCTCTCCTTGTATTGTGCAAACATTCAGTTCATTACAAATATGTTTCTCCTCCTTTATAAGGCCAAAATAGCTGAAAAAACACATGTAACCTGTTAGTTTTGCTATCAACAGTATCTTTTAAACTGTTATTTATTTTTTAACCTTTCTAATTCTTTATAAAAGTATCAGCTTTTATTGTTTAAAATCCATTTCCCACTGATTCACACTCGAATCCTGACCATGTGCCTGGCTTGTGGTTGAAACAAAGCACAATAAAAGGTTCAGGTGCTTTTTCAGGTGCACACAAAACAGCACGTGCAGACTGTGACAAAACACAGTAGGAAATATGGAAATAAATTAGATTTGTGAACAAAATCCAGCACTAATACCCTGTGTGGCTGCTTCTAGAGCCCCTGCTGACACTTATTATTCTTTTAGTAAGTCCAAGATGTTTTTGCAAAGGTGTTGGTTCAAGCCTGTCTGCAGAGTTCCAGACAAAAGACATCTTGAGGCTTCACAGAGAAGAGAAGGATCAATTAAAGCTCCTCTTTATTATTTTATTTTGTCATGACAACAGAAGGAATTAAAATAAAAATAGTCAGAAGTTATCACTCCCCAGCAAATCTGTCAGCTCCTGGAGCAGATTTCTCAGGAAACACAAACCTGTTGGAAGGTCCACCAGCTGCAGCTCATTCCTGACCAGTCCCAGATTGTTGGGTGTTGATGTGGCAAAGGAAATGAACCCAGTCAAGCTTATCCACTCAATTCCCCTGGGATCAGAAGGAAATATATAGAGCATATCAGCCAAAATATTTGAATGGCTAGGAAGTAGTTTGAATTGAAGTACAATTTTTTTTATGTATATTCTTCAAAAAGCCAGCACAGATGTAATTTTCTAGACCTTCTGGAAACATCACATTTAAGCATAAAAAGAAGCCACACATTAAGAACTATGATGCGAGTATAAAGTTACTGAATTAAATTTAAGAGCAGCTTTCTTTTTAGACTGTATTAGTCCTTTGGTTAAATAGAAAATGCAGGGAGGAACACTTAACTTTTGCAAAAATGAGCTTTTACAGATCCTCAGCAGCAGAGTAGATTAAAAGTCATGCTCTGATCAAATCAGTGGTTACTATCAAACAACTCCAATTGTAAAAAGTATTTATGTTTTACTGTCAGTAAATCCAACTCACACTGTATTAAGCAGATGTTTCTTAAATGCAATGGAGATGGGTGAAACTAAAAAGCACTCCCATAATACTTTGCACATACAATTTACAGCCATATTTATTCTTTTAGTTCAAGCTTTAAACACATGGGAAGCTTTATTCCTAAGGCCTCAAGGAAAGTTAAAAAATTTTGGGCCCAGTCTTTTTCCCAGTAGAACCTATGGAAGTTCAACCATTAACTTCAATCAAAATGAGAACTATTCAATTATTAATTGAAACATCACAGACATGATTGAATAGAAATCTGCAACTGCAGTAAGGGGTGACATTGCAAGTCTCCAAAGGGTCAAAATCCAGAGAGGTTTCTGAAAAGGAAGAAATGTGAATTCTGACACCATTTCCATTTATCTGTTACTCAGCTATGTTTTATAGAAAAAGTCCACTCCTAATGCATTGTTACTGTTGATATTGTTCTCCACTCTCCTTCAAAGATGTGAAGCATTTTCTACACCTCTTTCATCAGCTCACATTTAACAGGGCAAGTCCTTTTTCTCTGCTGCTGCCTGGCCATCTGTCAATACCAATGAAAATCTACAGAAACCCAAGACACTCATAATCAAAAGGAAAACTTAGCTCAGCTAACTGCTTGCACCTGAAACAACAGAATTTTTGTCACTGTCAAACACAGAAACTGAGAATCTGAAGACAGCAGTTTGAATTTTAGTGACAGAAAGAAGAAATGGCTTCCCTACTGAAATAGCCATAATTTCCTCATAAAAGTCACCTTTGCCTACCAGAATTAAGGGTTACATTCAGCTGCCAACCGCTTCCCAGATTGAACCCATTCTTTTAAAATGTAATGTTTAGGGATTCTATACATTCAGCTTGCCTCAGTTACTTCAGGAGTGAGACTCAGTTGCTTTGATTAATGTTTCCAATGCAAACAAATTACAAAGTGCACTGAAGTGGATAAAAACACAGATTACATTTCTAGTTGGGAATAGATTGTTGTGACTTTACGACATGGCAGCTGCTACTTAAATTTAAGGATTAAAAGAAAAAGAGAAAGGCAAAGTGGGAAATAAAACCATATGTGCTACCAGTGTGCTGGTAGATATTTTTCATTTTAATTCCTCTATTCAGGGAAAGTTTTTTTAAGGAGGTGATGACTGTTTGCAAAGCAGTTTCCCAAAGAGCAGTCAGCTGAAATTCAAATGCTAAAACGGCTTCAATTCAACTGCTAAAATTTGGATGTAATGTAGTAATTTTCAAGTTGTGCCTGCAGGCCATAGACATTCTTGTTACAGTCAGTGAGATTTTAATTTTAAAAACAAAAGCTGTTGCAGCCTTGAACTTGCTGAGCTTCAGTGAAAAAGAATGAGCAGCACTGCTCCAGTCACAGCTTTTGAGCTCTCAGAAGAAGCAAAAGCAGCACTGAGAGCTGCAAATGTGCCACTGAACACAGTAAAGCTGCACTGCAGGCATTTTATTTGCATGTCTCAAACATATTCTTCTCTGCACTGAAGATGTTTTATTACCTCCTGTCCACAGGTATCAGACTTGGTTATTTCATGGTTCTTCCAGTGTCTCTTAGTAATAAGAATGATTTGTATTTCTCTCTGTCTTGAAGGAATCCTGACCTCCTGCTCCCAGTTTCTGCCAGGCAGCACAGGCCATAGCTCCCTTCTTGATTTTCCCACCCGCTTATGCTCCTGGCACTGGCCTGATTGATTTTCCTTCTGTGTGCTTTGAAGCCTTTCTGCTGCTTCTTGCCTCAATCTCCTTATAAAAATAAAATTAAACTCAACAGAAAAGTATCCAAACCAGTCAGTGGCCATTAACTTGGAACACTGAATTTGTAAAGAACAGTTGCCTTATTTTTATTACATTCTCTTCTTAAATACAGAGCACTGAAAACTCTGCTGGCCTTGAGTTACAATTTCAGGGTATTCTCAATTACACACTAAAATAATGATGGTCCCTGAAGGTGTTCTTTCAGATAAAATAGAAACATTGGCATTATTCAGTCTATCCACATTGTAGAGGTAAAGTAAGAATCCCCAGTGAAAGAAAAACTTTTGCACTCCATGAAAATCAATTAAAAAAAGAAAAGAACCCCCATGCCTTAATCTAAATTGCTTGAAGCATTCCCTTGAACTTGGACAAATTATGTAGAAAGTCATTCAGATAATTAAGGAAACTCTAACAAATATTTAAAAGACTTACCCTGATAACAGCTTCTGGCTAAATAAAATTCACAAACATTTTATAAGAGTTCTACAAAGACTTGTTGAGGACATTTGCCAGAAAGGCAATGTATTCTTAAAGTTTCTCAAAAGCTGCAAACTCTTTACAAAGTGAAAAGCCCAAACTAATAATACTAATAATGCACAAAGCTTTTTTTCCAGTGTATTTATTTCCTCCTCTCTCTCCATCTTATTCTTTTTTTGAAATGTGAGTAGTGTAGAACTCATTTGGAGTTCTGTAATCACTTTAATAAAAAAGGACTCTCTTCTTGTGGTGCATAACAGAAAGAAAATAATTGCATATGTAGGTAACAGCATGAAACCAAGAGATTCAAATGGTTTAGAAGAGAAAGGGCAATTCTATTCTTACAAGTAATCACACCACAAACATAAACAAAGTTACTTAATTTGGGTGGTAGCTTCCAAGCAGGTTTCCACAGTGAACTCCCAGAGCTGCCTGCTCTCAGTAACCTGTACTTTCCTTAACTTCTTGCAGAATGCACAGAAAAATGCAGACCTTAACCAGATGAAGGCTTCATGACACAATTCTGATATAAGTTTTTCCAAATATTAGTACGAGAAATAAATATTTTATTTTTATGCATCAGTCTGTCTGGAAATATGTATCCAGCAAGCACCACCTTGAATATCTGTGCCATTAGTTATCCAAAAAGTTCTGCCATTGTGCACACACAAGCACACAGCACAAAAGCTTTAAAACTTCCTCTGCTCCTTCCTGGGATGGATAAATACTGATTCCTATAGTCCTTAAAATCTTTCAATGTAAAATTATCTTTACTTCACTTTGGACTAGAACTGTCTCAACAGCAATTTCATCCTCAAAGGGAGAAAATAAATAAGCCCTGACATACAAACTAGAATTATTTCAAAGGACTCAATCCCAATAGCTATAAATAAGACACTGAAATAAAGTTTCTGGTCTTAAAAAGACTTCTTTGTCCTGCAGTGCATTGAAGAGACTGGAAGTAGTTGATATGCATCCCAGATCAGCAGGCACAGATGCAATTCCAGTATTTCTTTCAATGTAATTTTCATTACAGTTTTCTCAGTGTTACAGCTCACACACAGCAAAGGCACTGTCAGGGTACAGCACTCAACAGGCAATTTGCCTGATTTCATTAACAGCAAGGCAAGACACCCACACTGCTGGGTAACACCACCCAGGTGTTCCAGTATTTGTTCCCTAGAAGGATTATAGCAGGAATCAAAATGAAAATCTTACTTGACTTCACAGGAATGGATGCTTAACTCTTTGTGGAGGAGTCCACTTGTAAGGTGAAACACCAGGACTGAGCCATTGCTGGTACCTATAAAAATTGGTTAAAAAATATAGGCACACATTTTATTCTTTTCTTCCATACTTTAGTGAAAATGCAGCATTCTGCAGCTATTTCTGTCTATCTTATTTTTAGATACCTGTAACTATTATATTTTACAGGTTTAGGAAAACTATTTTAATGTCTAGCACTTAAATCCCACATATTAAACCCTCTGCAGCCACTGATATCCACTTGGATCAAGACATTTTCCCAAACCTTTTTGTAGAGGCTGTAGAAAATCTGATTATTCTTCTTGCATTTCCACAACACACCCACCCAACTGCAGAAGAAAGGAATATTTCTTTTTACTTTGATTACTGGAGATGAGTAAATGCCTCAAGGAAATGTTTTAACTGTTATCCCTCAATAATGCATGGGGAGAATCCTGGGTAGATTTCATGGAATCCTTAAAGCAATTCTGCTTTCTCATCCCTGAAATAATGACTTCTTTCATATTAGAAATCAGTAACTTAGTAGCTTTGGGCTTCAATTACATCAAAAACCTTCTGAAACACTGAAACTTAAAGTTTTCCATTAGACGCTACTTTATATTTGTATCAACTTTATGAAATACAACAAGGGATACCTAAGGGTCATTCAGGTATGTTAAATTTGCAAAGACCTTGCTGTAAATCCCTTTGCAAATAGGGAACCTATTTGTTCCCTTATCTTTCTATTTCACCTGTTTTAACAGTTACAGCTCATGGAAAAGCACAAGTTACATTTTAGCAGCATCACATCACTTCCTGATAAATTGCCTGTGGTTTAGAGCACAACTCTGGCAGAGGATGCCAAAACAAATGAGGTTTAAATAGGGAGAACTTTAAGTTAATAAATCAGGTGCTCACAGGCAACTCTTGTAATATCTAGATGAGTTTAAGTACATTTGTGGTAAGACAGAATAGATTCATCCAGGAAAAATAACGTTCTGCGAGTGTAATTTTAGAAACTCACATCAGAGCAAAAATAAATCCTCTGTAAAGTTCATTTACTTATTCCAGGAATGCAGGGCTGCAGAAGTCAGTATCTCCTGACATTGAGAATGAAGTGAGAGCAACATGTCAAATGCTGAGTGTATCAACAGACCAATATTGCAGTAAATGACAGGATAAACACAAATTTGCTTTATACAGCATTTTTCGGGTAGCATTGCTTAAATCCAAGGCAGGAAAAAAGAACCCAAAGATTCACAGAACCGAAGGTCACCATTTGCAATGGATCAACAGATAATTTTTTTTTTATTAGCAACTATATTTGCATTTAATACTGAATATATTCTTTTCAAGGCACTCACCAACAGCAAGGATGGGCTCATACTGTTTGATGTTTTTGGTTGTGAGGGGTGGGCACATGCGGATGGCGAAGGGAGGCAGAGGCAGCCCTGACAGGAGTCCTGTCAGCAGGAACTTGAGGTGCACTTCCTGCAGAAATGAATTCCTTAACTCTTCCCCAGCGCTTGCACCTTGCCCTGCTTAAAAATGAAAGCTCTTGTCAGTATGAGATTTGGAACTGGAGATGTTATGGAAAATTTTCAGACAGAATTTTATGTAATAAAAGTTACAAACAATGCTTAAGACTCATTTTTTGTATGAAGGAACTTTTTGGAAGAATGGTTGCCATCTAGATTTCACAAAGATGGGATGTGTCAGATAAATTGGCTTCTACGTTTCGTATCAAGAAACCAAAGTGTTCTAGCCAAATTTCATTTTAAAATACTTTTTTCCCTCAAAAAAAAAAAAGAACCAGGAACATTGGTCCTCAACATAAAATCCTCAAGTGTATTCATTTGATAATTTCTTCAGCAAACAGGAATTCTTTTTATTTCAGACTTACTATTAGAAAATAATTATTAATTTCTTAAGTAAAGTAAGATGTACAATGATTGAAAACCACGAGAAATTAGTAGTAGTAGTATCAATAAAAGAAATTCTTACCAATCATGTTGTCCAATGAGAGGTCTGGAAGTTTATTTTGGAATGCTCCTACAGGGATGCCACAGAAGGAGACTGGGGAATACAGAGGTGATGCACTTAAACTGCTGCAAAAGAAATGGAAACAAGTTCCTCATCCAAGGACAATCTCCATTCCCAAGGTACTCAAACAGCTCCTGCAGCCTTGGCAGCTGTGTCCTGCTGGGCTGAGGCAGGTTTGTGTCATGAGCAAAGAGCAGAGACCAACCTGGCTCTTATAATATTGCATTTTTCCTGGTTATATAATCATGACAAAGATCAACGTTTTAGAAATGATTCTTAAGAACAGAAGAAGTAAAAACCAAGAACATATGGACTCTAAGCAGCTTTCCTGGATATGCAGCACAAGAACCCATCTAGAAGTATTTCTGAGAACAGCAAGAATAAAAACACTAAATGTCTGATGAGCACCGAAAGGATCTATGTTGAAAATCTGGTACAACTGACATTTAAAAGAATTCTGTTTCTTTTATGGCAGTAAGTTATTTATTTTATTCCATGGTACTTTAAAGGGTTATTGCAGCAGAACAACCCTAATGCATTGAATGTTCAAAGCACTATATTACTTCACCCAGTATTTTGAGAGACTACTCAAAATATAAAATTCTAAAGGCTCTGTGTATCAAAACATTGTTTATACCACCCTATTCCAGTCACCTGCTGTGCAACTTCATATTGCTCAGTGTCAAATTCACACAAACCCAGGAGGAAGTCATTCCCCTACTGTGTAGTGTAGCTCCTTACAGACTCATTCTGGTTCTCAAATGTGACTGAAAGTAAGGGATCCATTCCTAAGGAAAATTATGGTCTGAAAAAAGCCAAATGAGAGGAAAATGCTACCCCAAAATAATGTGAATAGTCATTCTATCTTTTGTTTTCTTAGTCCAGACAGTCAGGATGGAATTGCCTAATAAAGTAAAAAGAGTAAATACAATTCCTGCACTTCCTCAAAGAAAGGGAACTGATCTATCTGGATGACATAGTTTGTTTCTCTTCCTTCACCCACACACATGTACAGTACTTCTCTGAAATACTGAACACCACTCGTAAAAAAAAAAAGCAGCTTTGGTAAGAGAAGTAAATCCCGTTACCTGTTCCGCACATTTCTGCCAGAAATGCTGGATTTTAATTCCCAGATCATCACCCTGCCATCACTGACTATGAGAGCTGCAGAATTCTCATTCACTGGGCAGCACACCATGCTGAAGGGTCGAACTGTTTTGGTCACCCTGATGGCATCACACTGACTTCTTAAATCATAAACCAGCTCCTGAACTGGGTCTGGATCTGTAACATCAACACCCCACAGAGGACAAACAATTAGGCTGAAAAATGTGATGTGATCAATCAACAAAGGTAAATTTGAACAACTGAGCTCTTAGATTGAAATCCATGTGCTACCTGTGCAACAATTAGGAAAAGCAGAAACTCCACACTCTTGATCTTGCTGTACACACAACACAGCTCTGGAAAGTTCTCCAAAATGTAACTTTCTACTTTATTGTTCCATATGAATCTGGTAAAATCTAAAAAAATAACTTTCACAGCTGGGCAGAATATGCATCTGCTCTCCACAATCCAAAATTCCAGGTTTATTGGTAAACCTGGAAGCCAATAATGTAGCTCACTAGAAATGAGCAAACTGCCCAAATCAAAATAAACAAACAAAAATAACTGTTTTCCCTTTTTTTCCAGTCTCCACCATTAGATTTAAAAGACCATTCTTAATAATATTTCATGAGACAAAAGTTTAATAATTCAGATTTAATCTAAATTTAAACCCGTATCTTAGTTCTAAAATCAATTTTTCCAATTGACCAAATGACTTCCAAAATCTTGTGTTTGTCTGAAAAATGTTTTTTCTTCAAGATATAAAGAACACCATAATCATATTTTACTTAAAACATTCTTGTATATGGTACTGTTAAGCTATTTAATAATTAAAGTATTAGGTAGTGATAAAAGTATTTTCAGGATATTAATAGAAACTATTTTGCACTTAATATCAGAGAAGTCAGTAACTGTTTAGGGAAAATGTGGCATAAATTTCAATTTAAATTCAATATATAAGAGACAAAGCACTAGAAGGGCTGTAATTCACCATCCTGTGTGGGGCATGATGGTCATTACTGGTGATAAATTATTAATTAAAATGAATCTAAGTTCATTTCTGGATGTTTTTGACACAAAACTCACCTGGCTCCTCATTTGGAGTTGCAGTGATGCTGCAGTTGGGTCTGCGAACCCTTAACGTGATACAACCATTTTCATGTAGGCAAAATAACCCATCCCTCTGAAAACAGGGAATTACCTGGGCAAAGAGATGTCTGTTAGACTGCATTTTCAAAATCTTACCCTTTGCAAAGGATACCTGCAAGGGAACCTACAATTCCTGATGTTTAAGCAAACCATTAAAAATGTTACCATTAAGGCAACACTTCCATGAATTTCTTCAACTACAGGATTTGTGACTAAGGAAGTCAATTAATTTGAAAAGATAATTGAAAGGTTTTGATTGAATTGTTGGTAAAACCCAATAAAATCTTCCTTACCTGGATGAAAGGCACCCCTGTCCTTTCAATTGCAATCACACCCACTGTCTGATTCACTTCCAAGTCAAGGATCAGGATTTCCCTGGGATACAGTAAGAGCATGTAGTTTCTTTTGGAAGGCAAATAGGACAACTGAAGACAGTCGTTGAGTGTTACAGATTCAGCACTGGAAAATCAGACATGAACTTCTATCAGCTTGTGTCAACAAAAAGAGCAAGTTCAAAATAAAATTAACAGTTTCATTTTTTCCTGCAATTGCATTTTTTCAAGTAACCCCTATTTTGATCACACGGCAATTGCAGATTTCCATTTATGTCAGAATATCACTGACTTCCAAAAACACATTCTGTTGACTTTCGTCTAAATAAGATTATAGAGTAATTTTTAAAATTACACTTCATTCAGATGGAACAAGTGTAATTCTTGCACATCTCAAATCCGAAGCAATTCACTTAGGAACACTGCTGGCTGCCCTGAAATTTACTGGCATTCATGGGAAATTACCCTCAGACACAGTGCTTACTCCAAATTTTATACTGTTGTGCTTATCCCTTTACAGGCTTTAACCTAAGTGCACTGATAAAATATACAGGTATACACAGCGTTAACTAAAAGAAATATTTGCAACCTACCTTGGTTTTTCATTACTGATTAAGATTTTTACTTTATCAAGGGCCTTTTTGGCCCCTGTAGCAGCAGCCAGCTTGTTGTGAGAAGGACTGGAATGGGGACTGGAGATGTAAACTTTCTTCCCTGAGCTGGCAGGAGCTTTGGAAGGGGAGAAGTCAGAGATGAACACAATTCCTTCACTAGTGAGCACTGGACCAAGAAAGAAAAATAGCACAATTCAGTCTGCAGTTTGATTGTGGCATTCCATTTTAACGACATTTTGGTGAAGAAGAATGCTAGTAACTTTAGTAATACTGTATCAGATCACCTGTAATTCTAGACAACCAGCACTTTCCAACTGAAAGAGCAACAAATGGTCCATTAGAATCAATTAATAGCCACAAAACTCAATTTTTCAAAATTAAGTCTGTATTAAAAACTACTGTATTACTGGCAGAAAGAGTTATTCTCTCTCATCAACTGTTTTTAAGATTAACAATGCAAAGAGAATACACATAGACTGCATCACCATATTTTGTTCTCATGCAGAGCATGGCTCAAATAATCATTAATTCACATAAAGCTCAGCTGAAGTGTTTATAGAAGGTTGAATGGCATGGCAAATAAAAAAATCCTGAGACTACAAATGCTGGCAACTGCAGTCTCATTATAGATCAGAAGTGATGAAGCTAAACTCAAAAATAAAATGGTGACTTTCTTACATCTCTCAGTCTCTTTCTGCTAAAATCAATAAATCTGCACTACATCCCCCTTGACATCTGAACTGCTTCTGGCACTGATCTCACACTGAGTCCTCTAAAATCCTTTTTGTTGAAAATAACCTTTATTCTTGGTCTGCTTAGCTCACTGGCTTCTCCCTCAGCACCCATCCTTTTACAGCTTTTTACATTTCACAGGGCTCTCTATACTTGGCTTTCTCCAACTCCCTCTCTACACACTTTACACTTCCTTTTGTAAAGTCTCAAACACTTCTTTTCAGAACCCAAACTTCTCCACTCATGCCTGCTTTTCCCCTTCCCACACAACAGCATCCTCTGAAATAAAATTCCACATTGGCCAAAGACTCTCTGTTGTTGCTTTCATTATTTTTATTGGCAATTTCTGACATTATTCTCTCTAATCCAATATTTTTGATTTCAACATTTACATTCCAGATTAATGATTTTCCTAGACACACATTTTCCTAGGCCACACTGGTTTATACATATAAACTTACAAGCTAAATGTGAGGGATCAAAGGGATCAAATGAAAAAGACAGGATATTTTCAGCATAACTCTTCTTCCAAAGCTTGGTGCCTGTGTCTGCATTCCACAGGACAATATAGTTAGGTGGGTGAACTGCAAGCAGTAAATCTCTGGAAGCATCTTGATTCCACAGCCACTGCATGTCTGCCAAAGGAAATAGGGAACAAAATTATTATTTGGCAAGGTATCAGTATTGGACCTGGAAATAAATGTCTTCTTCACTCTAAATCCTTTTATCAGCCTTAAGCTCAAAAGTAAAATGAAACTGAGCATAACACTCAAGAATGCAAATACAGTGCTTAAAGAACAGGATCAGTTGAGAGGGGTACAATCATCCCAGCTGAGCATCATTTAAATATTCAGGATAAATGGACACTGAAGACTAAGTTTTCTGTCAGTAGGAACAGAGAGACCCCTCAGTTCCTCGCAAGGAGCTGTACAGAGCTCTGTACATGCTGAGAGGGCAGTGCTGGAGACAACAGGCAGGCAGTGGATGAAGGCTCCCCAGGGCAGCTCCTACCACTCACTACATGACCTCACCAGCTCACAGATTTCTACAGTCCACAGGTATTAAGATGTCAAACAAAAAACCCCTCTTCCTTCCTCAGCTGTTATTCTCGTCCAGAGCTCTTGTTCAGAGCTGGTAAGATCTTTCCCTGGTTTCACAGAAAATAAAAGAATTCATTTGGCCTGAGAAAGTGTAGAAATCTTCAAATGTCATGGTCAGAACTCCTTTAAACCTTCAGTGAATGGGTGTCAGCAGTAAATAAAATCCAGTTTATAATGCACACACAAACAAAAAGTAATAAAACTTATAAAAGGAAGTGTAGTCAACCAAGAAATTTTCAGTGGCCCAGTATCAGACTTAAAATACAGTATTTTCTTTCACAGGACTTATAAAACAGAATAATAACAAAAACCAAACAACCTAATTTCATGAGAGGGCTTTCATATAATAGGTTAAAAAAACCCACCAGGTATGACATAAGCATCGTCACAAATTTTTAAAATAGCTGAAATGCTCAAAAAACCCCAACCCCAACTGAAAGGCAGGAAGATGTACTTGACATAGTAAATGTTATTACTTCAATCAATCACATTCATAAAAATAGATTCTACCTTTTTGCACAAGATCTTGGAAAACATCACCATAATGAATTAAATCTCACAGCATTCCTCTGGGGGACAGTAAATCTTACATTTACTCATAAAATGAACAAGCAAGCATACAGAGGGCTGGTAATCCCAACAGGAAAATTCTCTGTCACAACTGAGCACAGTTTATAAAAGGCAGGTGATGGATTTGTACACAATGCTCCATAAAATAAGTCCCATATAAACACCAGGCAGGTATCATTACCTTGAATGGGCTTTGAATGTTCCTGTATTTCACAGCGAGCAGCTCCTGTTGCCACATCCCACACAATTATTTTTCCTGTGGCATCAGCAGAAGCCAAACGTAAGGAATATGGAGAGCCAATATTGTGGTGGTAATTTTCCTTAGCCCATTTAACCTGAAAATACAGATGAGAATTGGTTAAAGGAGACAAATATATAACACAGGCAACAAACTTCATGTTTTTCAGACAGACAAATAATAAACTCAATTAAAAAAGCATGGTAATAGTTAAAGCCAACAGCACCTGTAACATACCTTTAAGCTACCATCATTTGTGTAAATCTGAGGTAGGTCACCACTGTGCTGCATGACTGCATGGCTGATATTCTCAAATTACATAAATCAACAATCCTTATTCCTGAAGGTAACTACAACAATCCAAACATACATAATGTGTGTATATATATATATATATATATATATATATATATATGCCACGTAAATAGAGTTTACTCATATATCTAGAGGAAAGTAAATGGCAATGTTTAAGGTTCTGTGGGCACCCCACAAACCTAAACCCACTGACTTCCAAACAAATGAAAGCTGAAAAATTATCACTCCATTTTTATATACATCCTAAACCATGTAATTTTCCGAATCTAACAAATATATTGTAGTACTGGTGAAGAAGGAAGGTTAGTCTTTCATCTATGTGTTGGCTCATAACTAAATAACAAAACAAGGTATAGCTGATATTTGATAACTTTGGTTATTTTCAGCATGCTGCCACCACTGATTTCCAGGTACCACTTTCCACTTAGGGATTTCAAACTGCACGGACTTGTAAATTGGCAATATTTATGAGAAATCTGTATCTTGAAATCTGAAACATTCAGTCTACAACTCCCCCCAGATTACAAGGGGATGGGTAACACTAATTTGTTCCTTATCAATCCCACATGGAGCTGTTTTGCTTTCTGCTTTTAAGGTGGATTTCTGTCCCAGGAGAGACTGCAGACACTGACAGAAAAAAGAAACATTATTGTTAAGCTAATGGGAATGCACCTGCTACACAAATTCCACCCTAGCCAGCTACCTGTGTGCTGCCACTGCCTGACAGAAAGGGTGAGGCAAACACCAGACCTTCTGCAGATACTGAAAACATGACATTTAAAAACTGAAATAGGATTTTCGTTAGGCACCACTAACTTTACACCATGAAACAGATTTACAGCAGTATTCACAGCCCTGCAGGCACCTTTGTGTTGCCCCTTTGAGAGGTGTGAGCAGGATGTATCTCACAAACCAGCTGAATAAATTAAACAAATGTGACAAATGCACAGCACACAATCTCTAGCTCTAGCTATAAACTCAAAGTATGTTTCTACCAGAATCACAAAGAGTTCTTGAGAGCCTCTCCTCTACGTATAAATTTCATTTTTGCAATTCCTGCTTCCCTGCTGTTCAAGAAAGAACTACCCCTGAGGATAACTGCATGTGGCTGTAAACCATAATTTTAAAAACCTACAAAGCTACTTATTTCTCAGTTAAATATATATTACTTGAAAGCAAATTCCAAGTCTGGAAAACATCCTTTCTCAAAGGAGGAGTTGTCACCAAGTTCAGAACAACAAAAAAAAGACTTTTACATGACCAGCCCTAACCAGAGCCCATGTGGTGCTCCCACACCATGAACCTCTTTCCTCTCTGCAGTCACATTGCTCCAACAAGATCCCCACACAGGACTTGACCTTTTGATAAAAGAAATTATTTTCCAACAGTATTAGTCACTGTCTACCCTGACTTCAAAGTACAGCAGCATCAGTCAGAAACAGGAACCAGAGGTGACTTTTTTTAATTTTCACAATCCATACCACCTCATTTATCGGGCCTTGTATCACTGTTTACTGATGCACCAAAAAGGACACAAACATAATTTCAATCCTCTCATTCCTGTGAATGAGATAGGAATCAAGAAACTTCTCATGTAATTAGATTTTCTTCTGTAAAAGCATGTTTTCAATACTCTTTGTAAAGGTAAAATCAGATATAATCCACATCATACAAAGTCATCATCCTTCCATAAACACCTTTTGGACAGATGAACAACTAACATGGATCCATTTTCAGTTAAGCTATTACCTAGCCCAAACACAGTCATGACAGCCAAAGGAGAGGATGCATTGAAAGGAAAAGAGCAAAATGGGCTGCAAAACAAACAGTTGCTTTTTTCTTTATTTTCTTCATAACAGATATAGAGTACTTTGGAATTTTTCAGAACTGAAGCACAGGTTCTTTGGGAGAAGATCCCCAGTGGACTGAGTTTGCTGGGGTGAGATTCTACTACAAGGAGTTTAAGCCAGACTTATACAGCAGATTTCTCACAGATCCACTCCAGCTTATTTGTGCTCTTAGCATTTACAAACTCTTTAAAAAAACCTATTTAGTAACTGAAGAAAATTTCTTAGAGATGTAAAGGTATCTGCAATCATCATGGACTCATAATAATTTCTAATATAATGCCTATTTCTTAAAGTAAAAGGGAATTTCTTTGCATTCTTTCATCTTGTAAATTAGCCATTTTCTTACAGTCTACTTCTGTTCATAAAGCTTCAGGTAGTAGCTGTAAAAAATTATCTCGAAACATTATTGGACTTCAGCACTTCTTTTCCTACTGAAATAATTTAACTTCTCAGAGCTAGCAAATGTAACCAAAACTCATTAATATGCTCTCACTGCATGGATCAAAACCAAACTTTGCTACAATTTGTTATCTAAGCTAAGTGAAAATGTCAAAGCAGAATGCGCAATCAACCTTTTTCTTCTGCTATGAAAAGATCTCACCAAAATCCCCCTAAGATCCTATCATTCCTCCTAAATTATTGACTGCCTTCTAATACATACAGCACTTGCGCCAAGGACCATCAAACACATCTGCCAGGCAAACAATCCTCTAAACCCTAAGTGAATCTGTTATTGTCCACAATCAAAGAAATGATGAATCAAAGAAATACATCCTGTTCCACACTGCAGCCAAAGTCAAACTCTGCAATTTCAAGTCAAGGACCTTCAAAGGAAAGTACAGGCAGCCTACACTTAAAACTAAAATTTTAACCATTTTATATCATTAAAATAAATGTTCCGTTTTGTCTGCTATTGTTCCTTTTCTACAGGTAAGAAAAGAAGAAAAAGCTTAAAAGTAACCTTCTAGACAAATGGAGCACTTCCCTCAATAGGGAGGATCAGAAAGGGCAGCAGCAAAGAGCTCCATTTGGTATTTTGTAATGTTCATTTGAAATCCTCCCATCTTAGCAGCTTCCCTAGAAACATATCTATGTTCTGTGACACTAACAAATGTTTCTAGATAATCTGTATTTTATATTCTATATTCTACATTTTCTAGAAAAATATACCATCAACCTCAAATTTCAGCACATATCGTTTGACCTAGCTGCAAAAGAGATCCTGTAAAATACAGGTATTTTACATCACACTACATGTGAAAATCATGTGGAACATCATGTCAAGTATTTACAGTGATTTAGAACGATAACATCTGCACCAGAAGCAAGTAATATACATTAAACCAGGTACATCTCACCTTGACAACACTGGCTTTGTGTCTTTCCAGAACCTGCAAAGTCTGAGCAGAATTGGCATCCACTACCAGCACGAGGGAATGGCATCCATATGCAATCAAACCTTGCCAGCCCCTAGAAGAGAACAGAGCATCATCAACAAGTAAAATGGAACAAAAGCTCTTCACATCAGGAATGAGGAGATTTTTTGGTAAGTTGAATGAATGCTACTAGAAACCATAATTGATGTTCATCAGATGGTAAATACTATTTAGTAACATAAAAGTGTTATAAAATACTATTGCACTGTCTGTTGAAACCCTAAGCCACCACAAAACATCTCTTTGTGTCCTACTCTAAAAACCTTCTTCTTTAAGTTTAAAACATCACATAGGAAGAGCGCTGCCAAATTTTACATGTACGAACACGGGTAAGGAATCTATTTGCAAATACATAATTAATTGCATATTTTTAATCTATTTATTTACTTATTTAAAGACCAAAAAAAAGAGAGCATGTTAGTAATTATTATTGTAACAGGGAAAATTTGCTGAGGCCTGTCTGACTTCAGGATAAGTTAACAACAGAATCACAGAATGGTTTGGGATGGAAGGGACCTTAAAGCCCACCCAGTGCCACCCCTGCCATGGGCAGGGACACCTCCCACTGTCCCAGGCTGCTCCCAGCCCCAATGTCCAGCCTGGCCTTGGGCACTGCCAGGGATCCAGGGGCAGCCCCAGCTGCTCTGGGCACCCTGTGCCAGGGCCTGCCCACCCTCCCAGGGAACAATTTCTTCCTGGTGTCTAATCTCGACCTACTCTGCTTTAATGGGAACCCGCACGTCACTGCCGGGAGGGACTGGGGCCACGCTGGTCGCTGGGCACGGCTTTGTCCCTCCCCAGAGCTGGACAGCAGCAGCTCCCCGGGCTCCCCGCCTGCGCCGCTCCAGGGGATGGATCCATCGCTATCCCAGCCCCCGATTCCCGGCGCTGCACAGGGGCTCCCTGGACGCCCCGGCACCACCGTAGCCTCGCAGGCGGGGGCAGCGCCGGGGCAGAGCCAAGCCCGACCCGCGGCTGCGGCCAAGGAGCCGCGGGGNCCGCCTCGGCCGGGCTGTGAGCGTGTCTGGGGCCGCATGCGGTGCCTCCGGATCTCAGAATCGTTCGGGTTGGAAGGGGCCTCTGGAGATCATCCAAGGCAGGGTCAGCCGGGGCAGGTGGCACAGGAACNCCCGGGACCCGCCGTCCGTCCGCCCACCCGGGGCCCGGCCCTCACCAATCCGCCGCGCCCCGGTTGGCCGCGCTGAGGGCGCCCGTCAGGGTCCGCGCGGGCAGCTTGATGTTGACGGTGAAGCGCTGCATGGCGAGGCCGACAGGCAAAGCAGCCNTTCAGTGTGAGGAGGTTCCTTCTCATGTCGAGGTGGAATTTGTGTTTTAGTTTGTAGCCGTGGTTACTTGTCTTGTCGCTGGGCACCTCTGAAGAGTCTGGCACCATCCTTTGCCACAAATCAGAGATAAGCGTGTGCATTAATGAGATCCACTCTCAGTCTTCTCTAGCCCAAACACATCCTCATCAAAGAGAGCTCCAGACCCCTCATGATCTTTGTGGCCCTCCTGGGCCGTGTCAGCAGCTCCGTGGCTCGCACTGAGGGGCCCAGGGCTGGGCACAGAAGGGACACCCCGGAGCTGCCATCCATGGCCAGGGACACGGTGCTGCCGTGTCAGTCGTACACCCATGGCTGGGAGGGGAAAGGAGCCGTGGGGTGTGAGACTCCAGCTCCAGGGATGCTTGTGCTTCTTGTCAGGCTGCAGTCTGGGACACCTCGGGGGAAAAAGGGTTCCCTGTCCCATTTCCAGGTGCTGGGATGCTGCAGGACCTCCTGCTACAGCCAGAGCATTTTTTTTTCACCGTGGTAATTTCTCCTCCAAAATGCCTCTTCGACAGTGAAACACGGCAGGGATGGATCTCTTCGGTACCCTCAGCAGCAGGGATGCAGCAGGGTGATACATCCCTGTGTAGAAGCACTGGATGTTTGCACTGGAGCACACCAGGCTGCAGAGCATTGAGGCTGAACTCGATAATCTCAAAAGTCTTTTCCAACCTGATTGTGTGATTCTGTGAAGCTTCTAAAACAGTTTTCTGTGCCACAGCATTAATGAGATAACAAGATTTACGTACTTCCAGACTCATTATTTGACACACATGGGCTGTTGGGGTGTTTGTTTCTCTTTGAAACAGTAGTAATAATTGTTTATTTGTTCTATTTTGTGGGGACAAAGATGCCACTAGATGGCCGGAGATGGCAAGAATGAAATGCCAGCTACACTCTCCTACACTGCCGCAGTGTCACTTTGTCACAGGAGCTGATCCTCTTTTTCCCTCTTTTCATTCTAATCACAGTTGAATTTGTGCAAGTGGGAGCTCAAGAAACAACCTGCAGCTGGTGCCTTTTCCAGCTCTCTTCTGAAGAAATCTGCTCTTCAAGCACAGTACATCACTCACTGCCACTTTCAGGTCACCATAACATTGGAACTTATTTCTTGAAATCGTCTCATCCCAAAAGATCTCTCTCTACTCTTAAAACTGAAAAATAACAGTTTGGAGAAGAGCTTTTTTGTTCCCTGTTCTTTGTCCTTATTTGAGCACTACGTGATCTGCACCTCTGGAGATCAATTTTCTAAGAGCCTGAGCAGCCACTAGCTTCATTAATTTTAGTTATTTTTTGCTAATGGTGTGTTTTTACTCTGTGTCCTTGGACAACGGGCTGCTGCTCATGATTTTGGAGGATTGGGGTTATTTTCTTGCTTTGTCAGGTTGGGGCTTTGTGAGAAGGGTCCTTTGGAACTTTTATTGCCCAGTAGAAACAGGGGCTCTTCTCAACAGTTTTCCATCTGCTTTCTTGACATCAGAAAACCAATCTATCAATGAAGTGCTGAAAGGAAATAGATGCCTTAAGGTAGTTGAAGATAAGGATAGATACCAGAAAAGGGGAAGCAGAAGAGGAAATGAGGCCTGTGTCACCAAATTGGTTGGAAAAAAATGAAGACTGAGTGGTTTTCAAGGTCAGATAAGGTGAAAATCAGCATGCATAAGCCAGGTGAACACATACTGACGATTCATCAGAGGGACAGGGAGGAGATGAGGAAAAGGTTTGTGAACAATGGTAAGGATCACTGGAAGAGCTGAAAGGAATAGAAATGTGAGATGTCAGAGGGAAAGCAGAGTGTGCACTGGATGAACTGATTCCTCTTCTGATCCACAGCTGCTCACCAGCACAGAGACTGATGCACAGCAAAGGGCTGTGAACTAAAGGTGTTCAGAGATGTAAACTTCCTTTTTTGGGGTGGTTAACTATATGTCCTCTTTCACATCTTATTTTTAATTTAAACCCTTGCCAAGCAAGGATGCAAAATACATCAAGGCACTTTGTTCTCTCACTCTTCTGTAAATACAATAATACACTTTTGGCTGCTTTAGAAAAAAGAAATACCAAACTTACAGCTGTTTAACTGCACAGTCAGTAATGCCATTAAACCCATCAAAATCTCTGGGACTGTCAAGTGTCCAAGATGTGATACTCAGTGGGAGAGACTTCATTCCAAACAGCTCCGATAGTCCTCATTAAGGACATATGGAGAATAAAGTTCTGGGTGATAATAAAACCACATTTTAATAAGTTAATGATTAAATAAATAATGAGAACTATGATAGCTATGACTATGATAGCTTCTGGCTCATGCCTGTAAGTGATTTTTCTGTGAGTTTGAACAAGAGAAAGTGGGACAACCAAAGTAGAGATGTGTACAGTCTCCCTTTTGGGGTTCTCCTTTACATGGTAATTATTGCAGGGGTATTCCTGTGAAAGCTTCTGAGACCTCTCTGATTTCCATGGCCTTGAGCTAGGGCTGCAGGAGCTCCTGGGATCCACTGATGAAGCACCACGTTCTGTGTGCTGTGCATTCCATTATACAAACCCTGCTTTGAGATTGGGGTGTGTAACCAACCCACAATGCTGTGGGGCAGGGTTCTATTTACAATACAAATTGTGCTGCTTTTGCCTTGGTGGTGTCATTTCTACTCCCTGCATTTAAAGGTCCTTGAGTTTTCTGCTGGTTAAGAGTCCCTGGTTGTAAGGGGGTGGCTCAAAACTGATGCCATTCTCTCTTTTTAGAGGTTTTGCACAGAGCCAGAAACTTGCACAGTTGAGTTTTGCCTCACACTTTGGGGTTTTTTAATTTTTTCTTTGCAAAGGGAATAGATCTAAAGTCAAGATTCGTTTTATCACAGTTGAACTTAATAATTTCAGTAGGGATCTTTTTATTTCATGTTGTATTTTCAGAAAAAGATTAAATAAAAAGTATTGATGAAGGAGATTCTATTTCTGGGACATCTGAGTTCTGCTAAATTTAACACAAAAATAAAATCAATATATGAATTTCAGAGTGTGGAATATTTAGCTTCTAGAACTCTATCAGCTTGCTCCAAAACCAGATGGCTTTAATCAAAGACTCAAACACTTGTCTCCTTTTCCAAATGCTTTCAACTAAAAAGTTTAAAATTATCCAGAAACTTCCCTCCAAGTGAGCATGGTCTAATTCAGTCCCACTGAACCTGCTGAACGTGTAAGTGTAAATTCCCAAAGGTTGTGGGGTGAACTATGCAGAGACTCAAATGATTGCCTGCAGCTTTATTTCATTTTGACCAAGTTTCATCAAAGGAGAAATTTCGCAAGTGGCTGTGTTGTGGTTTTTTCTGGAAATATTTTCCTTCCCCTAACATATTTCTCATTTTTTAAGGGTCCAAAAAGATGCTGAAGTGTAGACTTATTTAATTCACATATTAAACTTCATTTCTGTAGTGCCTGTGTTTGTGCCCTTTCTTTCTAATTTGATCCTAGCCTCAAGCATCCATGACTGCACTAGCACAATCACTGAGGAGCTCTGGCCCTCACAAGTGTTATGGTCCTTTCTTTGAGTATTCCTGCAGATGAACATTTGCCCACCTCCCTGAAATACATTACTGTAACTGAGTGCAAAATCCCTGGAAAAATACTGCAGAAAAAAAAAAAGACAGATATCTGAAAGGTGTTTGTGATCCCTCACGGACACAAAGAGGGGATGAGAGTGCCAATCCCAGATACCAGCATCCAGGGGCTGATTGATTTGGACTTCAAAAACTGGGGGTTTTCTTATGAAGAGAAATCAGAATTTCCACTAGCAGAAAAAAAAATTTGAGGTTCTTTAGTGGTGGGTAATTTTAGAGCTCAGACACTGGCTCTTGCTTTAGGCAAGTGTAGAGGGGTGCCAGGCACTGTGATCCAACAAATGGGTTAAAGGGGAGAAGATTTAAATATTTCAGAGCTTTGGAAACATCATAGCAACCTGAGAGAGCATTTGTTTATTATTTTATTAGGTATGCAATAAAGGAATTTTTTTCTGTAGCTAATAAGTAATTTATCAGCATCAGTGCCTTGTGCTCTAAGACACAGGATGGGAGCTACAGTGGTGTGAAGCTGGGATTTGAAATCTGTGTGAAACAATGCAGAATACTCAACACTGATGAATCAATCAGTGTTTCTCACAACCTGAGGTTCCATGACATAAATGTTTAAAGAAGAAGAAATCTCTCAGAAGACAGGCTTCCTGAAAAAAATAATGGAAAATGAAGCAAAACCTGATTTTAAGAGTCATGCAACTCCATGGCTTCAGCTAATGAAAATGTGAACACAGTAATTTACTGAGTCTGATAAAGTGCATATTGGGAAATAGAAGTGTCCTCATGTATATTGCATATTAAATGGATGGAAAAGTTTTAATCCCTGTTATTAATGTTTTGGGTTGTGCAGGGTTTTTTTAAACTAAATTAAAAAATTCAAATGTCCAGAAACCATGGTAACAACATATATCCAGTAAAGTGTTATTAATTTCTGCACGTTATATCACCTACACATTAATATTTAAGGTTGGATGCAGCTCAAAAATAATTCTTATGGGACCATAAACCTTAATTATTTCATGATGTATAATATTTTCATTAAATGGTTTTCACATTCTTTGGGAAAATCTACATTAGGACTTGTTTGTATCCAATGTGCAATGAAGTTTGGGAGTTAAAGTGTGACCATGCTTCAAGGCTCTGGATGGAAGACATCCATGGGAAACAAATGTGTCTAATTCAGTGTGTAGCAGTACAATCTTCATGTGGGAAGTAAGAAAACCAGCCTGGCACATCATCCCCCTGAACCACAACAACTCCTGCACCAGAGCCTCTCCTCCACAAACAGGGGTGGCAATTCCCTCCTCTCACCGTTTATGATGCAGTGAAGCTTTGAGTCTCTTGTAAGCTCAAAGGACACTGAAAGTACTTAAATGCTGCTCTGATAAAACAATATAAAGTATCAAATAAAATGCTAGGTTGACCTGTGAAAGACAAAATCCCTCTGAAAACACAAGGAGCTGACAGTGCCATTAAAGCCGGGTTCTGTTCACCACATTTGCTGTTCCTCCAGTGCTCCTTGGCTGTCGGGTGTTCCTGTGGCTGCCCACTGCTGCTACAGGGGATGGATGTATTCCCACAGTCCCTCTGAGAGGCAGCAAATGAGAAGGTATCACATATTCAATGTTTAAAGCAGCTTTATAATTGTTCTTTTTCCCTCATAAAATGTATTTTAAGAGCGTTATGCAATGGTTTTGTTGTGGTACTGGAGTTCTTTGGTGGATTTTTCTGCTCTTTTTTGTAAAGCATCCTGAAAAATGCTCTGATCTCTTTGATGTGCTTACATATATTAGGTGGAGGGCCTGAGCCTGGCAGGTAAACAGGAGCAAAAAATAGAAGTTCTAGGAAAATTCCATAAATACGCTGCACAAAGCTTGCTTTCCATCTCAGCTCAGTGATGACCTGTGATTTCCCTCCAGCTGTGCATGATTTCTTTTTCCTCTGGAGGAATTATAAATTGATCACAGGCAGGAAGAAAAGATGCAGTTTTTGGAACCTGAGGTTTAAGTGCACCACAGTTCCCAGAAAACTTGATTTGGGATTTACCACTTTTCCAGTTTAAATAAAAGAAAGAATGATCACCAAGGAACCAGTCTTTAAGAAGCAGAATATCGTGCAGCAGTCTGGAAGAAGAAAATATCATCTAGTGCAATCTGTATGTTGGCAGCAGAAAAAAAATACACAGATTTGTGTCAGAGAGTAATTCCACACAGCTGCTGGAATCAAAATATTAAATAAAAATATTTTTCTAATCAGCTTCTGGAGCTGTTTCAGTGATGATGCTTTACAGGTTGTGGCTCTTATTGGCAGCAATTCAAGTCTGGGAACCAGAGGAAAGAGGAAAATCTGTGGTCAGTGGACACAGGAGCTGCTTCTTCGAGGCTGCTTCCTGCCAGTGCTGCTTTTCACACTTTAAACTGGCTTCTCATGGGCCATTGAGTTACAGAAAGAAATCAAATGAGTCTTAATACTTCTTCAGATTTCAGGTTTTAAAGAGCTTATGTAAATATTTCCCATAAGTACCATAAATATTTGATCTGACTTTGAAATAGTGCTGAAAAGGCAAGTTTTATGATCACTGATAAAGGCAATGTGGAGGTAAAAATCCTCATAAAGCCCATCACTTTTAACATATTAAGTGTCCTGTGTTATAAGTGTGTGCAGGGTGGGAAATGACTTGGCTGAAATACTGAATCTATTAACAGGCAAATACCATGTATCCATATATATGAAAATCATCCTGTGAAAAGTCCATTAAAAAAAAATAGATCTTCTAGTAGAGATCAGAACCCTGCCTCACCAGCCATGAATAAACTGTATTTCTTTACAGCCCTGTTTGAGCTGTAAATGTTGGTTTATGTTCTGTGGCATTAGCAGTATCCATCTGCTTTCCCCCTTTAGTGAGAGTAGTGAAGAGAGAGTCTCTGGCTTTGCTCTACTGATGATTTTTCTGCAATGTTCACATCGTCTTCTTTAAAGATGATTCCTTAAAATGTGAAATTGCTCTTCCAGCATGCACTGGATGTCAGAAAAACCATAATGTCTGCTATTTTAGTTCATTCTCCTATATGCAAGAGGCACTTTGACTGGCTTCAGTTGTGATAAATTGACTCTAAGGCCCTCCACACTGGGGCAATGTTCCCATACTCAATTTAATGTACTTTTATTTACCTTCCCAGTTCTGACTTTTCTCTCTTCAGCACAAGAAAAGCAAAGGCATTTAAAACAAAAAATCACCAAAACCCCCACACACAAATCCTACCAAAAGCCAAACAAGCCTTCAGGAGTTGGCATTAAAATCTTTTTAGGAATTTGATCAGTGAAAGACATCTCATGCCTGAGAAATGTGAGTTCAGATGGGAATTATGATGAAATGCAGGACTAAGACATCCCTGAAATCAGGGACTTCAACAGTGTCCTTCCAGGCCTCATTAAGCTTGCCTGAAATGAGCCAATCAGTGTCAAAAAACTTCAGAAACAATAAAGAATTTATATTTTTCTAACTTCACTCGTTGTGGGGTCATAAAGCAGAGCTATAAGAAACACATCTGTGAACTTAAATTTACAACAGGGCAATTTATACAGGAATGCACAAATGTGTGGTGATTTTTTCAAGCAAATAATGTTTGGAGGAATCTGACAACAGCTTTGTCATGACAAAGTTACATGGAAATAACCTTTAAAGGCACCACTGTGTGAGTAAATTTAAGAAATCAGATTTTTCCAGAGTGCAGTTTGGCTGGGGAATTTCAAATCTCTGTTATGATTTTCTCACTCAATGAAATGTACCTCTATCTCTTTCTTTCCAAACATTTCCAAATTGTTGCCTTGAAGCTCAGCCCTAAAGGAGTGGCTGTATTCCTGTGCTGCAAATACTGGGGATGGTTTCAGTATTTCATTTTTTCTGCTCTCCAGAGTAGGACTCCTGGGAGAGCAGGAAGGGTGGAATAAATTCAGCTGGAAGCCAGTTCACTGAGGATGTGTTTACAATAATATACTCCACAACTGGCATTCTGAACAGGACAGATTGTGAGAACACTTCCAAAAATTGTCATGAGTAATCATGTCCCTTTTCTTTTCCTATAAATCAATAAAAGAAATTTCACTCTCAGCCAGATCTTCAATTCTGACCAAAGTGCTTCTTTCCATTAAACTACAGGTGAACTTTTACCTCTGTTGGTGGTTCCTGTACCTCCATCCCAGAGGAAGTGCTCTTTGTGCTGCCCCTCTGGGCTCAGCTCTCTGCCTCTGAATCCTGCCCATCCAAGCTTTCAGGTTATTTTCCCAAATTATCACCATGCTAACAGGAGATTGAATGAAAATCAAACCTGTTTATCATCCTCTGTGGAACAAGGGGAACATTTTCTCTGCTTCAACAAATGCAGAGTTCCCCTTGTGATGCATTTGTCTGCAAACTTTGCCACACCTGGCAAGTTTAGATATTTCTGTTCTTCATTATGCTAAAAGCCACCAGATCCCTGAAAACTGGATTTTCACAATAGCTCTCATAATGGGGAGCAAGATTATTCTTTTACTGGGGACATGACATGAATTCATCTTCCCCTGGGAATGAATTGATAGGAAAAAAAAATTCTACTCCAAAATTTGCATGATTTAAGGCCTATTTATTCCTTAATTCTTAATGGCTATAATTCAATAAGTATCTATATTGGTGACCATGTGGTTTCAGTATGCTTGAGGCTTTCAGGGTAGGAGAAATTGCTTTTCTCAGACTGTCAGAGCTTTTGAAGGATGTTGGGAGAAGAATATTTCTTGAACTCTCTTTGGGAAAAAAGCAGTGGTTTTCAAGGTTTGTATATCAGTATTAAAAGCACAGGATCTGCTGTCACCAAAGTTCCCATGCTCAGAACTTCATCAGGTAAAAGCATGGGGCTGCTTGTGGTGGCAGTGGAGAGAAATGGGAGAGATGAAGGAGCACAAGGCAGGAATCCAGATCCCCATGAAGCTGATCAGCACGACCCAGAGTTCAGCTGCTGCCAGCCAGGGCAAATGGTCTGTGGGAGACACAATTTTTACACGCTAAGTGTTCAGCCATTCTTTACAGGCTTCCTTCCTTTTATTTCCCATTCCCCTGCAGACTGTTTCTTCCAGCAATTCTGGAAGCTTTTCTCTGAGAAGGACCTGATATTCAGTTTTAATATAAATTAAACAACCAATTTTTGACTGACAAGGGCAACAGTTCTAAAATGATGAGCCCAAAGCACTTTCCCCCTGCTTATCAATTCTTCATCCTTATGTTTTCATCTTCCTTCTCTTTGTCTGTCTTTGCTGCATTTTTCACACAGTGGGGAATAGAGATGTTTTTCATATAATGGATTGTTGTAGATGAGTTTTCTATAATAAAACAGTACTCAAGCTCCCTGTTTGCCACAGAATTTTAAATAAAATATCCCTGATTTGAAGACAGAATGATCAATCCGAATCAGATCCCAGATATGCAAGCTTCAGAGCAGAAAACATAAAAAAAAATTAAATATTTAGCATGAGTTATACAATATTAAAACCAAAGGAGACTCAGAGTCAGAGGAAAAGCATTCTTGATTTTGACACACAAAAAAATGTTTAACCTGTTAACAAAAGTAGTCCTCACATAAAACCACAAGTTCTCAGACCTAACTTCCTAACTTTTTTGTAGATGTTGCTTTAAATTAATAATACATACTACTTTAAACTTCTGACCTGCATTTTTAAGAATAAAACTTGTTCATACCAAGTAAAAAAATGTGCCAGCTCTTGCAGGGCTTTTTTCATCCTAATGGGAGCTCCAGTCCTCTTGTCCCCAGCAATTTCCATCCCTCTGCAGGAAAGGAGGAAAAACCTCCCAGAAAGAGAGAATGTGGGACCTCAGTTAATCCCCCTCTTACTTGGCCTGAATATAAGAACCTTTTGCACACCCTATACCTGCAAATTGTGGAGCACACAAAGTGAGCTGTAGAAATTAGGAGTAAATCCATAAGGTTTTGTATTTGGCAGAATGGATTTCCAGAAGATTTTGAGTCCCCTAACTTTCCAGGGATTAGAAATGCTGATTGGCCTGTAAAAGTCAACGAGTTGGGTAGATGTAGATGATTTACCTGGCCTAGTTATTATTTCTTGCATATTTTTAAGAAAAAAGACAGTTTTGGAACCGTAATCTTGTTGTTCACAATATGTTGTAGTCCTTTGTAAGGAAATTTAAACACAAGTGATCTCAAGGGCTTGTTTTTCACATGGTATTGACAAACATGACTAATCCATTGTGCCACAATTTACTGAGGGACAAGTGCCCATTTACAGAGATTTAAAAGAAAAGAAAAAAACCAGCCCCAGTCAACAACACCAAAACACACAAGAAAAATTTCCCCCTTTAAAAGATCTCACCTTCAGTTTTTGTTTTATTTTCCATGTCTTAAAACTTTGGAAGGACTAATTATGTGACTTCCAGGAACGTATTTTTGCTACAGAAAAATGTACTGTGAGCATTTGCACTGTTCTACCCCTCTTTGGATTCTTATGCATTAGAATTTGGGCAGTAATTTTAAAATTATTGTAGCAAGATTAGAAATTACACAAGGAAAGTGGCAGGGAAGAATATGAAGAGAACCAAATAGAAACCTGATTACTTCAGGTATTACCATTGGGATCTTATAATTAAGTGCATTCCTCATTTCATTACAAAATTCAATAAAATGTATAACTGCATTCTTTTTTCAGTCAGCAACCTTTTTTTTTTTAATTCCAATTTCCATATTGATCTCCTCAGTCCTCAGAAGGGTTTTGGGGCAAAATGAGTTCTTGCATGTTTGATGAGGTTGCAAACAATCTGATTTGTGATTTTTCCATCTCTCTTTAGTTCAGTGAGTCACTGTGTGAGACACCTTCGTGCACAGCAAGATGGAGCCATGGGCAGCACTGTCAGGTTGCAGGCAGATCCTGGTAAATCCTGGTAAATTTGTGGGGGTGGGAAACGATGGGTTTGTTCATAAGCAGCTCTGAAATATGAACAGATAAAAACTGTGCTACCCAAATAATTTGTTTTGCAGTTGCATGAAGAAAGCCTTTTGCTGGTCCAAACTCAGTGGTACTCTAAAATCCAAGAAGTTTTTGCTTTGATTAATGGAGATTCCTCCCAAGATATGACATGGTGGCTGCAGTGGTAATTAATCCTGATACCCATCAGCGTTAATGGCCTGGCAAACGCATTCACAGCACGGGATCAACCACGGAGAGCTGCTTTAAAAAGGAAAAGTTTATCTTGTTAGAGCTGAAATAACAATGCTCACGTGTTGGCAGGGCACTGAACATTCCTCACCGTGCAACTTTTCAAGGAAAAAATTACCACGGTGCTTATTTTGCTGTAGGAAAACTATGTCGCAGGATGATGAAGCAGCTCCTCCAGGTTACCCAAGGAATTGGTGGCTCAGCTAGGAAAATGGTGAGTTTGTTATGTCCCAGTCTGATGCCTTGTGATCCTCAGCTGAAAGGATTCACAAACAGCAGGAGGCTTCATAGCAAAAGCTCCTCATTAACCAATAAATTGTGGCTCTCACATCAACCCTTCTTTGAAAATCAGTGTTTAGCTGTGAGTAACCACAGTGCTTCCCATAAAAGTGCTTGTAACACCAAAACCACTTACAGCTACTGGGGTACACAGCACATCTGTCAAAAGAAAATCCTTATGAATAAAGCATGAGATTTCTGGCTCTTCCACAAAGCCTTAATGGGGCACCAAACCCTTTTCACTGCTTGGGATAATTTTGCCTTTGAGAAGAATGAAGTTTTCTAACGTGGGCTCACATCAGTGGAGTTACTGCAAGGAGGAATTTGATCCCTCCTCTGCTCTCTTAACAGCAATGAAGAAAGCAGGTGCAGTGAGAAGAAATAGTTGCAAAAGGCCCCTGAAAGCAGACCAGCTGCTCCAGGTCTTCTGGTGCTTGCACATCTGGTGGCAGTGGCTCCGATATCTGCTCAGGCTGGGATGGGGATGCTCTGGTCCATCCCTCTCTCCGAGAAAAGGATGGTTCCTGGAACCAGCATTGGATTCATTTGCTCCTGGCTCACTAAAGCACAGCCTACACAGTTAATTTTATCATAATAATTAACGTCAGATTGATACCCTGCTACAAAAGTAAAACAGCAGCAGATCAATTATTTCAATGAAAAATTGCTGCCTTCTCAAACAAAGCTTCCAAATATTCACAACAGCCGCTGGTGGAAACTTGAGGCATTTACATTTTTAATTTTCCCTTGCCATGGCAGGTTTTAATTAACAAAAATTACCTTGGCAATGATTGGCACGGATGGATGCTGAAACTAATTACTCAGATGGCATGAGTTAAGATTTAAAATGTAGATTTAATTTTGGAAAAGAACAATATAAATAAAAAACAGCTCTAGAGCCCTTACAAAGATTACAGATTGCACCAGTGAGCTGACCTGTCTTTTACAGGGGAGGGGATTTTGTCAGCATATTTGCATGCAGTGCTCTGCCATATTTACTGAAGCCTTTCCCAGAGGCAGTTTCTCATACATTTGTTATTCCTCTCCATCTCTTTGATTAAACAATTGAGCCCCCTTGTAGCTTTTCTATTTTTACATATTTTGATCCATTTGGTCACTGTAGGGATATGTTTTCAAAGCATGCAAAGACCTTTGATTGTACCTCCTGCAGTCCTCAAAGGCAATGACATCTCATAATTAACAAACAGCTCTGGGTCTATTAAAAATGTATTCCCACAATTTCATGGTTGAGGAAAAAAAAGATTTAGAAATTAGCTTGAATTGGCTTTTGTTATGTTTTATTGCTCTTGGGTTTTTATATAGTAGGTCTTCTAAAAGTCAAAGAATAATGAAAGAAATATCAGAAACTGGGAGCAAAGCAGAAATGGAAAGAAAAAGAGAGAAAGGACTAGAAAATGAGATTTGAGTCCTATCTAGTAGTGATAAAGGTTTCGAAAACCCTTCTAGGGTGAATATGTCTGTTTTTTCCCCTGCTCTATTTTACACTTTAAGTCAGCAAGTGCTTGACCATTTTTCAGTGTAATCAGTGGAAATTATTTGGGTAAAAAAAAATCCTGCTTTGTGTCACCTGTTACCAGGTAACTGTTACTGTTACTCAAGTGTAACTATGTCATAATATCTTAGAGTTGAAACACTTGGTTATTAGAATTCTCTTCCTTTTGCTGAGTTTCAGTCCCTGTTCCCCTTCTATATTTCAGAACACATGCTTAACACATTAATTTTATATTAATGAGTTTTAATTAGTTTTCTGTGTACCATAGGTATTTTTTGTTAAATTTCCTTTTAACTTAGGCTTTTAAATAGCTGCTTTTTTAAAAGGCAAACAGCAGTTTCACCGAATTGCTCCCATTCCTCCCACAGGTTTGAAGTCAAGGAGGGACTATGGGATCTGCTCTGTCTCCTTCTCAAGTCACAGGGACTCAGTACCCTCAGGCTAGAGATCAAATAGGCTCAAGTCAGAAAAATGGAGATTCCAGATTTCATTCTGAATGCAAACTGAACATCTCTCAGCAAATCTGAAGAGAGTTTTCATGGAATGGTGGAAACATAGTCAGCATGGGCTTCAGTGCAGGAATTATTTCAGACAGTCTCATTCCAATATTGTCCAAAACACCTCATTCTAAAGACTTTAGATTGTGCAAGAAATAAAATTGTAGGAAGGAAAGCACCTCCATTCTCTCACCAAAACGATCAGGCAGAGGAAGCCACCAGCAGCTCAGTGTAACAGTACCCTGCAAGATCTTTATTAATATGACTGTTGTAATAATAATGCATATAATGGGTCTTTTCAGCCAGAGAGGATTTGATGGGCTGATGCTCACAGAGTGAGTAAAATGATGCTGCTCTATGAAATGAGTGCAGCTCTGCTGAGTCATGTGAAGCATAAATTAGCTGATTGTTGTGAAAGTGGAGAAGAGAAACCACGGTGGCATTTCAGCAGACAGAATTTGCTCAGATTTTAGGGATGCCAGGTGTAAGAATCCAGGATGGGTAAAAAGTGAAACCCAGTCTTTCCTCACCACAGCCCCTTGTGGACTTGACTGATGTCTCCCAGACTTGGTAAATCCATTCCCTTGGAGCAGGAAGCAGAGGGAAAGGTCCTGCCCCAGACTCCAATTCTCTTTGCAATGTATTTTCCCCTGCAGTCACTCAGCACATTTTCACATCAGGAAGGGGCTGCAAACGCCTCACTTTGACAGGCAAACTGCACTTTGGGGATGGAGACAGTCTTGAAGTAGGGGTGGTTTTAGCCTTCTCAGTTAGGAGCCTACTCACTTACTCTAGTTAGGCACTCCTGGAGAAATGCAAGAAATCCTGAGCTTCCTAAGCTTGTCTATCTTTAAAAACATGTATCTTTTTACCTGGAAAGCAACCCCCTTTCAAGGCTCAGCGAGCCTTTTTCTCCCCTGCATCCTCTCCTCTGCAGGCACTCAAGGTGCTACTGAAGATTATAGCCAACCCCCTAATCTCCTTTAGATAAAAACTTGAATTTCCCACTGTTGTGAGATGCAGCAGAGACTCGTACCATTCTCCCCTTGACTGGACCAGAATAAAAACTCTCCTTTTGTTTCCCAAGTATTCCCAGACTTCCTTATTTCCCCAGGAGAATCCCCTGTGAAACAGCAGTTAAGGAACTCATGTTTGTCATTTCTTAAGCACCTGCAATGAGGACAGACATCAGCTGGATTATATTTTTAGATGAGCCTCACTCAAAACCCTGGTGTTTACCTTAAGTTACAAATCAGCTTATTGAATTGTCCTTTCTGTACTGGCTTTCTTAGGGATAGAGATGTGCTCACCAGTGCAAATGCTGTCATTGTCTTCACTTACAGTGTGTGAAAAGTTTTCAATTTCACCACAGAGCTGGAAATCGTGTCTGTCTGGCAAATTTAGTTGAAACGTTGCAGTTTTCTACCAAGAATCTGGTTCTCTCCTCAGACTGCTGAAATTGGATTACACAGAGGAATAAATTACAGAAGGTGCTAAGAACTGCCAACAGCCAGCACCAAAACCTTTCAAAACTCTTCTCTTACAGATGAAGGTCTGAAACTCTTCCAAAACAATAATTCCTCCAAAACAATAAATAAAACCGGGATTCTTACTGCAGACTTTTAAATGTCTCAGAAAACTGACTCAATTTCAAGATTCTTGGAGAAGTTTTGCACTGCATTCACATTTATCACTCCACCTGAGGAGTAACTGCTCCCAAGTTGCCCTCAGCAGAAATCCACTCAGACACATAGTTGGCAGAATACAAAATTTTGGTTAAGGAGCTGACCTGACCTTAATTTCAGCCCATTGCTGTATAGCTCAGTGAGTTTGTTTTAATATGCCAATAGAAATTCAGCTGGTGCACAACGCTCCTCTGTTGTTGTCATTTTCAAACAAATTCAGGCATCAAGTTTATAACAGCATATTAATTCCTAGTCCATGTCATTTCCTGACTTTACAGAGGGGAGGATGGAACTGGTCAGAACTGCTGCTTTCCATTCCTGCAGGACCATAACTTTGTCCAGCCCAAGCAAACCTTGCAGGTGAGGCTGACCGTGACCCTGCTGATGCTTGTGCTGGCACAGGCTGCACCCAGGCAAGTTTGTTCCTCTGTTATCTTTTCCTCCACCCTTTGCTGCCAATTCAGAGCAGCTGTCTGAGTAAAGTGCTGGAATCCACCTGATTCCCCAGTTCAAATGACCTGATTTTTCCCTC
Source organism: Rhipidura dahli (assembly GCA_013399225.1). Classification (NCBI taxonomy): domain Eukaryota; kingdom Metazoa; phylum Chordata; class Aves; order Passeriformes; family Rhipiduridae; genus Rhipidura; species Rhipidura dahli. The sequence continues at coordinate 707,278 of VXAC01007004.1, forward strand.
AGATTAGAAGGTGCTGATTTGCTTAATGCTTTGGGAAACAGGCTGTCCAGTCTGAATACACACACTGTGTATTTATAGGTCTTCAGTACACAAGGCTGAAAAACTTTGGCTTCCTTCCTTGGCTGGAAACTGAGTTAATGAGGAGAAACATCTGCCAGTCTGGAGATTCAGTAGTCCTGGCCATGTGGCAAGCATCTCAATAACGTAATGAAATCCAACAACTTAAATTAGGGAGAACACTAGGAATAAAAGTTATTTACTTACAACAAGGCTGTCAAGAAACCTCCTCTCTTTTTCTTTCTGAGATGAGCTGCTAAAAGTCTCAGGACCTGATTTGCCTCCTTCACTGAGGGCAGGAGATACTGGAAAGGCAATGGTCCAGGGAACAGCTCACATTCCTTTACCCAAGGCCTGTGCAAGCAGGGAATAGAAGAGAGAGAGATGATGCTGATGAATTATTCATGAACTGTAATGCACACTCTACACAGGGGTGGGCATATGAAGCCCCCATCTCCATTTCCTCTCCTGCAAACAGCTCAAGGAACAGCTCTCTCAACTGACAACTCCAAAACCCCAATTCTTTGTTCTATGTGAGATTAGAAACAATGTGCAAATAAGTCTACAAGTTCTCTGGAAATGCTTCATACCCTCCATGAAAAGAACAGTTGTACATCCCCAAGCAGCACATGCTTCTTTATTAAATTGCTTGGTTGGAGTTTTGAAAAAAATCAGTGTATTCCTTCTGAAAGATGCTGCACTGACAATCTGACAGTGACCTTGAGGGCTGCTCTGCTCTGTCCAGCCACAGTTTTGTGCTGGAAGCACCAGCAGAGATGGTTCAGTCTCAAGCTAAGGGCAGCACACACTCAGAGTGTCAGTCTTTTGCTAAACAGTGATCAGAGGTTCCATTTTTAAATGGTGACTCAGAGTAGTTTACATATAGAGAGCATGAATTTAAAACCTTTGATCTCATTCCATGATGTCCAGTGGGTCCAAAGTGGCCTCCAGGAAACTTACTTCCTGAAAACTTCTGCAAATGCTTTTAAAAGGTGAACTGGCCTCTTTGTAGGGCATCATCCATGAACATGAATCCAAAATCATGAACTCCTTTGCAGAAGGGACAAGCAGGAAAGCAGGAAAGACTAATTCAAAATATTGGCTAAAGCCCATAGGTCATGCACAGTGTCTTGAGTTTGTATCCATTGTGATTTCATCTCAATTTGAATATTCAAGAGAAGTCCATTTTGAAAATCAATCAGCAGGTTCTGATTTCTGAAACAATTCAGAGTCAAGCTGAGTTGAAACTCATTTTTTTATGCTTAAATATTTTATTTTATTCTACTGGTTAGGCAGAAATTCGTGGGGGGGAATTTGCTACAGCTGGCATTGCTTTATAAAATCTGCCTCGGGGCTCTTTGTGGTGCCTGAAATGGTATCAGACATGCAGGAGCTGCTCTAATGCTCAGTGTTTTCCAGGGATGCTGCACCAGTGCCATTCTGTGCTATTAACAGCTGGATCAAATGTTAGCCAGTTCATTGGGAGTACCCTTTCTTTAAATAATGAAAGGGGCTCTTGTATCCACTGAAACAGTCCCCAGCAGAGAGTAATTAATTTGTATCTTTTCCACTATGAATCATAACATCCCTATAATAAAATGTAACAGGATTGAACTTAGTTCTTTGATAAAAATGCACAATATTGGTGGAAAGATGCTAAATCTTTCATTTACAGAATTGGTTGGGAGCTTTGTTTAATCTGATACAGCTCCTGTTGAGACGAGTTGTAGTCCCGAGGAGCTGCAAAGTGAAAAAAAGAATTAAAAATTAGCACAGTAATCTCACTAGAGGGCTATCATAGTTTGGATGTTTATTCCTTTTCTATTTAATGTCCTCCTTATCACGGGCATGATACCCACACCTTCCCGAAGTATGGAGAGTGAAAGGGCTAATATTCCAAGAACAGTAAATCATTTATTATAGGAAGTTTTCCTGACTTCGTTCTACGGGCAAAATCAGGGTTAGTGGTAAACAGACACCCAAGTGGATAAAATTAAAACTATTTTCCACCACCAAAGAGACACTTACAAACTTTGTCACACGGATGATGCCTTTGGCAGCATTTTAATTGCCTCTGTTATCTGTGGGCGTGGGCAGCCCAGTGAATCTCATCTGAGAGCCACACGGATGTGTCTTCATTAACTGATGACATTAAGCTAATGATAAAATAATGATCTGTGCAGGACTAATGCTTTTACTGTAATGCAATAACCCGTGAAGAGTGTGTTTTGGATTGCTTTGGTATTTCCTTTAAATAATTCCTAAAACTGATTTTTTCCTGGCTGTTTTCTTCTCCCAGGATGTCCAGCAAAGGGAAATGCACAGCAGGTTGCCTTTGGAGCAAGCAGTCAGCCGTGCTTTGATAAAGAGCTGTCTCTGATCACATTTTTTGGTTGTAAACTTCATCCATTTCTCAAAGGCCTGAGGCTTGAAGGGACCTTCCCCCACCAGTTAAAGCTGGACTTTTACAAGCTGCAGTAGAACTGCAGCCTGTGAGAAGATGAGTGTCAGCAATGCCATAAGTGGTAAGACCAGGGTGACAAAAAGCTTTTAGGGCATCGTGGGGCAGTTATGGAAAAATCAGAGTGTGCTGCAGAAACATGAGAAAGTCACACTGCCAACTCACTTAACTCTGCCCAGCACTCTCAGAGGCTAAAGCTGAAGCCTTTCTTGAATCCCTCTGAAGTAAGGGAGGGCCAAAAATAGATAAAATAAAATGTTTTCTGTGATTGAAGGCACACAAAGCAGATAATTGTTCAGATATCCTTTGCAAAACTCACTGCCCACTACAAATCATTAACAACACTTAAAAACAGTAGCTGCATTTTTTGGGTAGCCTAAATCCTTTGAATGTGTTCATTGTTGGAAAAGAGCCTTTGGTTGAATTAATTAATCCCTATTTTAAAAAGCAACTGAGTGATTCAGATGTGAAAATTCTGGGGTGGTCCAACAAGACAACAAACAAATGTTTATTTAAGACACCCAGAGGAGTTCAAGCAATACAAGCCTGTCTTAGTTCTTACTCAGGTTCTGTTGCCTCTGTGTGCTCAGTGAGCCAGAGGATGCTCTCAGCTACCACATGGCAAAGTTTTTAGACCCTACACCTCCAGCAAAGTACAACAGGTTGTAGGCATCCACTACCTAAGGGTAGTTCTCTAATTACATGCCAGAGACAGATGTAATAATGGCACAGAGTTTGGTAGCAGATATTTATTCCTCTCCCACAGCTTGTAGGAAATCTAAGTTCAGCAGGTAGAATTTAGAATTTCCATACAGTAATGGGCTCCACGTTGGTATTTTCACATGCTTGTTATCTAAGCACACTGTTTGGAAAGATGATTTATTGCAAGCCAGCATTTCCCTGTTATTTGTGGTGGGATTTGTTGTTCCCCACGTTTAAGCAAAACGCCTGCTCACACAACTCTGCTACGTCTCATACAGACACATTAACTTTTCTAGGCACAGCCAGAGCATATCAGAAAAGGAATCTCACTCCCTTTTCTTCAAATCACTGGGGTCATGAGGAACATGAATTATTTTACATTTTGTCTCAAGACAGTTATAAATAATGAATCCTCTAGGTCACTGAGTGTCACTATTTCAGTTTTCACCTATAGGATGGCGGAAAACCCCAATTTTTCTTCCTGTGTATTTTCTCTCTCTCTCACACCACCATCAGAAATTCAGTTTTAGCCTTAATAATTGCAATCATCCTTCCAAATATAATTCTGGGGTTTTTTTCCCCGAGATTTTTCTCCATGGTTTGGTTGTGACTGACTGGATATTCAGGCCCTTTTTCCTCAAGACTCCTTGTAAATCCCTAAAGGCATTCTCTACTTTCCTTTCATCTGCTACCACTTCTTTGATGTTGGGGGCTCTTTTCTTTATCTCTCTTGAAGCTTACAGGCCAAATTTTCAGAATTAAAGCTGGAACTGCAGAAAAGAATAAAGATATATATTGTTAACTTAAACCATGCTGGAGCATAAAATAAAATATAACATCTCAGCCAAGCAAAAATGCACTGCAGAACAGGAGGACAGAAAATAGCCCAAGCAGCTGAAATCACACACTGCTCCAAACACTGGGTTTTCTTGTCTGTGAGCCACACTGAGCTGCCTCAATGTATTTTTGAAATAGCCCATCTAGTGTAATGCAGCTAAAGGGAAGTTAAACACTCCTTGTATATGATCAGGAGCCATAAAAAAAATAGTCAAGACCAGAGGTGTGGAAGAACTGAAATCCCACAAATAAAAGACACACAGGAGAGGTACAGAAAAGGCTGGAGAAGGAGAACTCCCTGGAGCAGCAGCAGCTGGAGGAGGCATCTCCTGATGTTTGCCCTTCACTCCACATGTTTTTAAATGTTCTCAAAATGTCTCCTTTTTATACAGTCTGGAAAACTTTATTTATAGCTGCTCTCAGAGAAGTTGATTACTTCTCAGACTCCATGATAAATTGCCTCAGTTAATATCTTTTTTTCATAAGAATTGCAGTCTTCAATTCAGTAGAGTTATAACACCATAACTTGAACTCTCCTGATTTCATTGTAAAGCAGGGAGATTTGGAAAGATTTAATAACTGATAATCTGCTTGGCAGAAAGAATGTAAGTGTTCCTCAGATGCATAGTTCTGAGCATGCATGGACTGCAAAAGAGTGTGATAAAAACATTAGAGGGAAGGATAAACCAGACCAAGACAGTGAAAAATAAACTTATATGTTATGGGATTCTGATAAGCACAGTATTACATTTTGTAATATGATGATCACCCTCAAATGAGAAGCTATAACAAAATCAATGCTCACTGCTCCCTTTGCAAGGGTTTAATAGGGAGAAGTAAAATCTGTGGAGATCCTGACCAGCCCTTAGCAACATGCCTGTGACTGTAATAAATTACATAAAGTCATTCAGGCAGTAAATTACTCGGAGATTGCTACACATCCAACTTCTCCAGAATGTCTCTTTTATCAACATGTAACCTCACAGAGGCACCTGTAATGGAAGGCACTGGACTGTGAGTTTTGCCTCCCTAGGTCAGACTTTTTCTCAAAGCCTGGCTTTATTTTCTGCAGTTTTTCAGGGCACCAGCACAATCCCTTGTATCAATACTGATCTCTTTCCTCTCTCAGGCCAATTATTCAAATCATTAACTGTTAGCACTTAATGAAATTTCTTGGTTCCAGCCACATTAAAAGTCGATATTGTTTGTCAGCCAGGGGAGCACTCAGTGCTTTCTCTAATTAACAAAGCTCATGCCAGTGGGCTCTGCTGCAATTCTGCTTTGAGTTCAAGCTGAGCCTGTGAGTGTTTACAGACATTATTTTATACAGAAAAACGTGTTGTTCAAGAAACAGCTTTCACTGGAAACTGCTCTTTACATGTTTGTGCTTGCAGCTCTACAAACTGAGGTGTTCCACAAGCTCACTCCTCACCTGAGCTGAAATGACAACATTGACCTGCCTGTAAAAATCTGAGCAGTCACTATGGAAAGTTTTCCTTTTTCTAGGGGACATTCTTCCACTCTTACTAATTTTCTGGACTATTTACTCTACATCAACCTCTCTGAAATGGGAAATGTTGATGCATTGCTGCCTAAGTCAGGGAAAATTGGTTTAACAGAAGGTCAGGCTCAAAGGGTACCTGTCAGCTTTTGGTGAGTGATACCATTAGTGGCCTTTTTCAGGGAGGCTAAATGGCATCAGTGATGCTGCCAATTCGTAATTTTAACAGGACAACCGACATTCACCTGTAGGGATTCTTTGGATTTTTTTATTTCTTGATTTTTTAAATGCTTCCCCACCCCCCTCCATATGCTCACTTGCTTCCTGACCTTGGAGAAATTAGCACTTACTGTATCTTTATTGTCTTTCCTTTTCAGAATGTGGTAATGCTTATCTAAATGCTGCCTTAGCTTTCAGACCTTTTCAAGAAAAGCCTTGATGAGCAGATACCATAAGGTCAGGAATATTAAAAAATAGTCACAAGGCAATATAGAAGCTACATTTTCACCACTGACACAGAAGATTAAGTACCAAATATGCTGAAATACTTGCTAGAGAGCAATAGAATAATAATCCTGGAAGAAATTGCTGTTCAGAAGAGTTTCACGGGACTGTCTGGCATGGAGGACTTTCAGATCGCACTACATTTCATTGTCAGAACCAGCCAGTTTTAAAATTCCTGCAAGCTCAATCCCCAAATGTTGTGTTTGAAGTTTTCAGTAATTTTCACCAAAGTTGACAAAGAGGAAAAAAAAGAAAGGCACCACAGATCTTCTTCATTTTTTTTTTGTGCAATTTCAACCCCATTGCATTCAATACAACACTGAACCTCCCCGTGGGAGGCAAAACTCAGCACTTCTCCATCCTGAGTGAAATCAGGAGTGCTGGGCACCAACCATGCAGTGATGAGAACAAGAATGACCAGATTTGCTCTCCTGTGCACAGCAGGAGTGGCTGAATTTGGACGAGCAGTGCAGGAGGTGTCCAGAGGCTTGGGGACACGGATTGCAGACAGCCACAAGCCTGGGATCTCAGCAGCCTCTGCCAGCTTTGGAGCTGGGCTCACCCCTGGGCTGAGCAGGGAGTTTCTGCAGCAGTTTGTCACACACAACAGTCTGGCTGCATCAGTAAGGACTCAGCCACGTCACAGTTTAAATAACACAGGGAAGGGAAGGCTGATGGATGCCCCAGTCACAGAAAATCAAGAGAAAAGCCACTCCACCTTGTTCTTTCTCATCACATGGAAATAGTCACACAGGTTAACTAAGGAAAGCTGATCACCAGAGCTATTGCACAGCCTAAATTGATATTTATAAAGCAGGTGGAGCACTCTAAAGGGAGACTCTGATGGTGACATTTTCAGGGGGAAAAAAAAAGAAACCAAATCAATCAACCAATATCAGAACTTTTATTAGATTTCAATACATTGGATGGAAACAAAATAAGCATGTAATCACTTCTTAGAGATCAGACCTAAATTGTTTCTTTGATTTTAAGCTACCAAGAATGCATCTGGACCATTAAATTCCCTTTGTTACACATCAAACCACTCTTACTTATCAGTCTGATTTTACAGCAGCCAGGAGAAACCTGGATTTAGCTCCAAGACACACTATTCTTTTTATAACTAAGACCAACACACAGAATGATTTCTTCTCCCACACTCTGCACCTGCAACATTACACTCCAGGCTGTTGGCTGGCAGATCTTCTCTGATTTACAGAATACAGGACAGCTGTCATTTTGCCCACAATTTCCACACTTTTTTTCCCTTTTTTTTTTTTTTCCTCCCTCCAGGATAATTTAGAGTCTTAATCTCACAAATGGCCTGAACCAGATGTCACACAGGTGCCTCCCTCTGATTGTCTCTGCTTTGAGAGACAGAGAGGAAGCTTTAGATTGCGAGGACACCAAAGTAACATTAAGATGGGAAATACTCATTCTGTGTTAGCAAGCATAAGCAGAAGGACAGAAGGTAGGAAAAGGAGGTGGAATTCAAAATAGTCTTTAGGAATCTTTTAGTTATTGCATGCAGTTTCCATCTAAGATGACTGTGATGCATGATGAAAGGACATGGGAGTTACCCAAGTGCATTTAAAGGAGATAAGTTAGACAAAACAAAATTCATCACATGGAGGGGGGAAAAAAAAGGACAAGAGGGATATCCTAGAGTAAGAAGGTGGGAGAAATAAAATCGACATGGGCAAAAACATCCTTACTAGAATGCAGAGAGGAAAAGGGAAAGAATATAGACTGGAAGCCCAAAACCAAAAATTCTCATTGAAGAATGAAAAAGAAATACCTGGAAAGAAAAATAGCTGTGCAAAGATGAAAAACACAAGAGAAATCCATGGACTTGAAAGACTGTGCAGAAATGATGAAATAACAAAGTCTACACAAGACCAAAAAAGCCCTGAGGGGAAAATCTGACCAAAAAAACAGAATTGGAGAGTAAACCAACAAAAAGTGCTCTAGCAGAGGAGAGAATATCAAAAACTTGGATGGGGAGGACAGAGTGTGTTGCACTATATTTTATGAAAGGATGGAGCTTCTTTACCCCTTTGACCCTCTTCAGACTAAGTGAGAAACCTTGAAATTAAACTCAATGCAAGCATTTTTCCTGGAACCTGATGACAGACTGTGGTTTTACAAAGACATTGTTTCTCCTGTTTAATTTCTGTTTTCACACGCTGCCCCTTTCCTTTGCCTCAAAATCAGCTCCCTGCTACCTTCAGTGAGCAAAACTTGCATTCCCTGCCTGCCTCCCAGCACCCCTTGCTCTGGATCTCATTTTACTACCGGCAATCAAGTGTTTGCAGGATCTTATTTTCAAATCAATGTGTGGAGCTGCTGTAATAAGCAACAAATAAATGAATAGATAAAAAGCGAGACACATCTCACTTTCACTGGTGCTAATAAGAAACAAGGTACTACAGTGGTGTTGTTCCAAAATCACCTGTTCACCTGTTAAAATTGATAGCAGAAGAATGCAGGAGTTGCTTTATGGCTGCAACATCCAATGCATGTAAAACACGACATAAAGCAGAGCCATATTTTGTGTTCCTGCTTGCATGACATCCTGTCAGGTGGTGTTTGCTACCTTCACAGCCCTCAGACACCCACACACCTCTGCAAGGAGATGTTTTCAACAACTAAATAATGGGAGTGATTAGCAACACACCCAAAAATAACCCACAGATGGTTGTAAGCTTATTATGAATAAGGTTTCTGAGTTTAGGTTTTTGGGTTTTTTTGGTTTTTTTTTTTTTTTTTTTTTTGCTTACTTTAAAGCCATCAAAGCCAATAAACTGATGAATTTGTCTAAAGTGTTGTTCATAGGCAATATAATTTAACTGACTGTTTATCGAGGAAATCTGAATAAGACAGGGGCAGTCACAGGAGAATTTAATGTCAGGGTTAAAGTTCCCAGTCTCTCCTGATTTCCTGAATCTCTTGCAGGCTTCTGTTAAAAAAAAAAACCCCAGACAATCCATTAAGATGCATGATCAATGTTTTGGTTTATTTTTTCTCTAGGTATGGCAGATTTTCCTGGGATGGTTCATTTCCTCCAGGAGAATTCTCTTCTGCACCTCAGAGATTCCAGCCCATCTCCAGCCCAGTGTTCACAGCTCAGGTAAGGTGGAAAAGGAGCTCAGCTCTGAAGTGTTTTTAGCAGTGCAGGGTTCTGCAGTCCCAACTACTTCCACAATTTGAGTTGGATAAGAAGCAGTGCTTCCTCTGTGCTATAATCCCACCCTTCCAGGGAGACAGAGCAGATTAATAAATATCCCCTCCCTGAATTTTGGCCATCAGCACCCCATGGAGATATTGGGAGGTGCGGGCACAAGGGTTGCCTCTGGCCTTTCCTTCCCTCCCAGGGAGCCCCATGAGAAGGATGCTGTGACAGATATTTTCCAGAACTCCCATAAAACTGCTTTCTCTGATTCAGCTCCAGGATCTTCCCAGCCTGCATTCTCCCTTGCTCTGCTCTGCTTCAGACATCCACAATTGCCCAATGCACACACAGCACAGTAAAATTTAATCATTTCCCATCACTGCTGACCCTCAGTTCCTTGGCTCTGGAAAGCTATCAACTCATTCCGAGTTAACGTTGATATTTTAATTGAGTTTGGAAGATTTCCCTTCCAATGAGCTGACTGTGGCAGTGAAGCTATTCCAATGGCCAATTAGTGCATTTATTTGCCCTGTGCCATTATGCAGTAAAATATGCTTTTCAGAAGAAGCCACATTTGTCTGGATGTCTGAGAATCACTGACAAAGAGCTTTTCCCTTTCTGACCAGCACTGAACGAGCCGAAGTCAGTGTTTCCCACCCAGTGCTTGTAACCACCCCGGAGATTTTCAGAATATTATTTGTCACTGTGTTTCTACGGCTCATTTTCTCCCCGATGCAGCTTTTGTTAATGACAATGAGCTTTCACTTGAAACAAAGTGAGGGCTTCAGTTTTCAGGTTCAAATGAGATTCTTTGCAACGTGCCTGCCACAGAAAGCAGGGGCTGTGCATGGATGGAGCCCAGGAGCACACACCTCCCTATAATGCCAGGATGATTTTTGTCTTTTCTTTTATACCCCTGTTACACCTTTTTATAACTTCTGTATTCTTGGTGCTTTTTTTGCCTAAANTACAGCAAGAAGAAAAACATTTGAGACAAAGCCCCAACTCATTCTATCAGTCTGTGTTTGAAGAGCCATCCACACATCAGTGCCTGGAGCTGCTGCACCATGGTTTTGTAACCCTCTGACAAGGACTGTTTGGATTTTTAATGCCTTACCCACTGAAAGTAATTAAGGTGGATGAAAAACTTTTGTGCTGCAGTGATTCATGGCTTTTGCCTTCCTGCTAATCGTTCAGATTGCAAGGGGGACCTTTGCTGGGGCTCTCAGGACAGTGGGTTGTTTTCCAGCCCTTTCTCCAGAGCTGCTGGGAGGGTTGGTGGCTGCTGGAGGAGCTCCTGCAGCTGAGGACTGGGAGGATTCCCACGGCACTGGGGAGAAGAGGAGAGCTGCCCGGACATTCCCTTCTCCTCTCCTCCCCATCAATCTCCTGCCACACTCCCGGCTGCCTTAGGCAATGATATTAGAAAAGTTAACACAAGGAACCTTTTGGCCAGTTGAAGAGGTCAAAAACCAGAATAGAACAATCTCTCTTTTTTATTTTTTAATACTTCACTTCACTTGCCATTCACCTGCCTGTCCTAAAATACATTAATATGTGCATATTAAATTTTCTGCTCGGGGTCTCTCTGTACGGATATCAGGATGTTGTTTTCAGCCGGCAGCCAATTCAAACTAATTGTTTGTCTGGCAAAAAAAAAAAAAAAAAGAGAGAAAAAGTGCTTTCCAGAAGGTACTAGAAGGAAACAATTAACAGATGATCTTCCGTGACTGCTCTTGACAACATTGTACACTTCATTATTGTTTGTCATCTTTTGTCCTCAGCACAAAAGCAGACACAGATTTTCCCAGGGGTAAATCTTTGTCAATATGTGCTGCTACACTGACAGGTTCAAATTAGTGGATGATGGGAATTACCATAAAACTTGGCATCTTTCCTCTTCGTCACTGAAAATGAAATTTAATTGATGAAAGCAGCAGCAGGTGGAATTAAAGCTTGTCTGTTTAACACTCTAGTGATAGATAGCAGAGATTTAGAAAATTAATTCTGAGTATAGAGCGTAGCTGGTGGGAAAGAGATCAGAGCAGCAATTGGGGAACAGCAATTGGATAATAGAAGTGTCCAGTGTGTTATCTACAGAGATGGGTATGAGACAGCAGACTGGAAGGTGAAGAAGAGATTGTGGCATGAGAAAAAAAAATGGAAAAGAAAATTTGACATTTAAATGGAGAAGAATAAGGAAGGGGAAGATGGATTCACAATAAAAATGAATGGTTTTTATCCAAAGGGTTCATATCCTTTTGGTTTACAGGCAGATGTTGGTAAATGCTTTCCACTGGCTAATTTTTTATTTCACAATTAAAAAATTCCTCTGTCCTGAAAGCAGGAGGAAAAGTGCTTGAAAATCTGGGCTCATTTCCCTCCTCTGCTGGGAGCTTTTTCTATGCCCTTCAGCCAGCCACTTGTGCCAACATTTTCAAATGCAGTTGTCCTAACTAGACCATGACTTAGATGGTCTGTTGAGCACCCAACAGCTTCAGCAATAGAGAGAGTTGTTGAAAAAGAAAACCCATTAAACCTGGAAAACCACTGAAGAAGTCTATTTTTCTGAGCTATCTCTTAATAAAGAAGATTAGATGTACAGCTGTAAACGAACAAACCTGAATCTTTCTTTTATTAGAATCTTTTACTTTGTGTGGTTGTTAAAACCCTGAAGTTTTCCTGAGCTTTTGCTTATGAATTGAACAATAAAACTTCAAAAGGAGTTTAAATAGGATTACCCAGGCTAAATCTCAGGCTTTAATACTCAGCTCTTTCTTGATCCACATAGAACACTGCCTGTTGATAATGCAGGGCAGATGGTTTACAAACCCCCGGTCTCCAAAAAAATCGTGTTAGCACAGCTTCATTTAAGAGGCTGGAAGTGTTTGGTCTGCATTTTAATACCATAAAACTTAATCTGTTTAACATGGCCAGGAGGACAATATTTTCCACTCTGCATTCAGAGTAACTTTCCATGACAAACACTGGGGAAAAGGTTTAAATAAGTCATGAGGAACTGGCCCTTTTTTCCTCCCTCTAATGTCTTGTATTTTCCCATTCCACCAGGAACCTCTGCTGCAGCATTCCCAGGTCCAGCCAGGCAAATCCTACACAAATTTTCACCATCCACTGCTTGTTTTGTTGGTTCTCAGCTTGGGAGCAAGAATGGCATTGCTTGCTCTGTGCAAGGGATTCCTGGAGGATTTGTGAGAGTCTGAGCCACAGGCAGCTCTTAAACCTGATCTAGTGACAGATGCTGCAAAAGGAATGTGTAACAATAAAGCTTTTCTGTTCATTTCTTCTAAAGATATCCAATTATCATGCAGTAAATGTATTTATTGTCTTTTCTTCATAATCCTATCAATTAAACAAACATCCTGGTCATTCTTTCCTTCTCACATGAAGTTCAGACAGACACTGAGCTCTGACATCCCATTTCTGTGACTCTTCAGTTTGGCTGAGGATTTTTTCCAGCAAATTCTCTCATCCTTCTCACAGGACAATGAAACACTCTGCCCTAAATCAGATTTCTCCCCTTCACACAAACCAAATCACTTTGGTTTGCCTTTATTTCTTTGGTTTGTATTAAAAAGGAGAAACACAGGCCAGTATTTATGAAGACAGCAAAGTGAAACTTAGGTTTTCACAGGTTTCCAGCTTGTTATGTTTGGAAATAATGTAACAAATTCCTCACATTACCTGCACTTTTCAGCCATCGCAGTAGGGTTATTAGATAACAGTCAGAAAGACAGAAACTTCCCAGGGAGAAAGGAAATGGAATCGTGTGGTAGGACAATAATGGAAATCAGCAGCCGAAGGAAACTGGTGAGAATAACTGCTGAATAAGCAGGCAGGTTCAAAAGTAGCCCAAGGGAAGCAGGTACACCGAGCACCATTTCCCATCATTTCCCATTTTTCAGCCCAGTGTTTTATTTGAACTGGCCTACTTGGCATGACAAAGATTTCAGATGCTTCTCTTGCTTAAATAGCTGTGTAAATCACAATAAAGACCTTGGGGCAACAGTGTTAGTTTTACAGTTGTAAACTACCTTCTAAAAAGTTACTTTTTGTTATTTTTTTAAGACTCAGGATGCCAGTTTGGCGGGTTTCACCCTTCCAAAAGGAAATGCAAAATAAAAACAAAATGGAAATATCTTTGTACCTCAATTTTGGGTTTATTTTTTAACTTCTAAGCAATGCCCAATCCAGCATCTGCTGCCTTTCAGGTATGGAGCTGCCCAGCTCTCCCCTGCCAGTGGCTCTGGCCAGACCATAACACCAGAAATTATGATTTGCACCTCTGACTGATACTTGGCCTCACACCAGAGGAATTCTTATGCCAAATCATGCATAACACTCATAATTTTAGACAGATTTAACTTTATTTCTCTTCTAATAAAATGTGTTAACCATTAAGTCCAATGATGGAAGCCAACTCTTCTCTCAGCCCACAATTTCACCATTTTTCTCATTTAATCTGTTATCTGTGCTAATATTTTGATGAGAACCAAAACAATTATGTAATAGCTATTATTACACATTCCACTATAATTATTCCTGGCTGCCACAGCCTGGATTCAGGATTTTGTTGCCCAAGACGCTGCGTGCTCTGCACAGATGGGATCATTTCTGTGCAGCCCCCCAAAACTACAGCTTCATGTGAGGTAAAAGACACACACAAAAGAGCTTGGGTCATCCAATAGGGTGTGAAATCAGGAGGTCAGTTTTGAGAATCCTAGGGAAAAAAAAAGGTCCAGAAAGGGTGGGGAAACAAAAGATAGAAAATGCAAAGCAAATTGAAACAACTGGTGAGCCCCTTTGTGGCCAAGCTGAGCTGGCTGATGGCTCAGGGACTCTGTAGGTGGTTGGGATCTCTGTTCAGCCACAGAATTATTCTTCATATCCAGCCCTACAGCAGCTGTAAATCCACACATTTCCTTGGAACCTGCCCAGTGTCCATCTCCAAGGCTTCCCCTGCACTCCAGGTAAAAACACTCAGAGCTACCAATAACCAACAGCAGGGTTTGGCTCGTTTCTTAATCAAATGATGCTGCCCCCATTAAGTTGGATTTTCATATTTAAGTATAATGGTTTTATTTTACTTGACTCTTTCCCCCATTTAAGACAATTTTACAGATCTAGCTTTCATTCATTTTCAGTCCCTGAATGTTTTCCTTTGCCTAGTGAGTGGAAATTAACTCAGCATCCTCTGATGCCAGTGCTCTTCCAGCAGCACTCATTTAGAGGGCACACAAACACTTCCACGTCTTCATATTTTGAAATCTGGAGCTAATTACATTAATTTCTCTTCAAACAGCCTTACCAAGAGGAGGCTGGATTTCCTGGTGTAGCACCTGAAGGTGAGTGTTAAAGACACAAGGAGACACCTTTTGTATTGTTATTTTGCTCCTCAGATGTCCTTAGAATACTAAAATGAGGTTGTAGAAAAATGCAATAACTTTTATTGCACTAACTGGTGTAATCCAAAAATAAACTGATACATCCAAAAGAAGCAGACACATTCTTGGGCTTGTAACACTGAGTGCAATGGAAAAGGACTTGCAGAAAACAGGTTCAGGTGTAAAAAACCCACAAAATAAACCCACAAAATCCCACCCCCTAAGCAAGCAGAGTAATTCCTGGTTCTATTGAGTCTCAGATAAATCTGTCACCCACCTGAGTTCACAAGTGACCAACATGCTCATCATATTCAGTGAAAACTAAGATTTTTAAGCACACATTAAATAGTAGCAGTTACTGCTTCTCTAGAAATTTAAACATTCACACACCAGCAGAAAAGGTTCAATTTACCCAAACCCCTGAAACCCTGGAGATGTGAAGCATCTGTAACCACATATTAAATTTGCTCCAAGGGAAAAAATATGCAGGTAAACTAAAATAATTTTAAAAGATGCCTAACTAGGGCTAGTTTTCCAAGCAGTAAATTAAATCTGCCATTGCTTTTCATTCCTCAGGATCCTTAGAAAGGCTTCATTCTCCATTGAGGAAGATCATGTTTCCACTTTAGTTTTTCCCTGATTTGCCTCACAGCTTCTGATCCTATCAAACGCTACCGTGTTCAGCATCTGCTGAATTGGTTGCTCAATATGATCTAACAATGAGCAACCCAAAACTTGAAGGATAAAGCAGAATTTCTTGATTTGAAGAAAATAAAGGGGGCATGGGGGATAGAACTGTTGGGGAAAAGCAGAGTGAGTTTATTTCTTCACAAGTCCATAAAATGTATATAAAGAAAAAAAAAAAGAAAGAAAATATTTCTTTTTTTCCTGTTCAGTTCTTATACAACTCACAAGTATAACATTTAAAAATTAATAACCAGCTTATAAAATTTAATTCCCTTTGCCCCAACAGAACTTTTCCTGCCCCCAGAAAATTCACAAGGTTCTATAAAAGGACTTGCAGAAAGGCAACATTCTTAAGCTGGCATCAACATGCTCCATGTTAAAACCACCAAGATTTACTTTTCTTTCTTAATATACAAGAGAAAAGTTAATTTTTTTTAACACACACAAAGCTCAGTAGAAAGACAAGTCCTATCCCTGTTGCTTTAGATCACATATATATGGAATTAAAATGAACTTTCTTTCCACAGCTGCTTCTGAGTTGCACTGTCAGGCACAGCCTCCAAGGAAGCAGGAGGGTGAACAACTGTGCTGGTTTCAAAATAAGCAATGGTGCTAAGGCTATTCAAAAGAATCATTAAAAAATAAAATAAGATAAAATAAAATAAAATAAAATAAAATAAAATAAAATAAAATAAAATAAAATAAAATATTTTAATAAATTTAAAAATAAAATAAAATCCACCCAACCCTGAAACACTCTAATTAAAGGAAATAAAACATATGTACAAAAAAAAAAAACCCACACAGACAAAAACCCCCAAACAAACCATAACAGACAAATAAATAGAGCTAAGAACTGTTCCTGTGTGAAGCATGGCTCTGTAGAGCTCTTTCTAAGCCTGGAGCAGGGTGGGTTCCCTTTGATTTCAACTGCCCAAGTTCTGGAGCAGCTGTTCCCTGCACTCTGCATTGCCTCAAGGAGCCTCTGCCCTGGGGTTTGGGTCCCACCTGTGGCCTGCACTGGGTTTGGGGCTGAAATTCTGCTCAGGGAGCACCCACACCACTGGATGTGTCAAGAGAACAGGAGATGGTTTTAGAAAATCTGGCAAAGCCACAGAGCTTTAGATGTGTCTGGGTCACCATGAGGAGTTCATTTGATACTGACACTGGATTTAATTTGGTAAATATTTGCAGCCCAGGGTAGTGTAGAGGTGTAGTGGTCTTGCAAACATTTTTATGGTTATTTAACATCACACTGTGATTGGCAGGTGTTTACTGATGGAAATGTGGGGTCAGTGCACCTCTAGAAAGAGCCAAGTCTGGGATCAACTGGGATTAATCTTGAAGCTGATTTTCTGAAAGGCCTTCCACTGAACAGAGTAAAATTTTCATCTCCATAAAAAAACAATCACTGTCCAGCTGTCCCATGGACACATCATGTGCTTAACCAGTGTGTGGCTGCTCCTCCAGGCCACAGGCAGCATCTCCAGAAGGTTTTTGTGTTTAACAAATATCCCCCCTCAGCCACTGCTATCCCATTCAATTTTCCTCTGCCTTCCTCTGTGACTTTTGAATTTTCCAAGATGTGGTTTTTGTCTCTGAGCACGCTGCCCCCCCTGACAGAGAGCTCCAACCCACACCTCTGTGTGCAATAAACCTTCAGGGCTGCAGAGGAAAGGCACACAGTTCTCTGACATTTCATTTCATCAGCTCTGCCAGATCTTTAAATACCCGGAGTACTTAGCACATATTCATTAAGTCCTTACAGCTCATTAAGGGCCTGTGATTCCCTCACAACGCAGCAGAAGGAATATATATTTTGAAATATCCACTTTCCCACTTCCCTGCCAGAACAGTTTGCAGCAGCTTTGTCAGCCTCCCGTGCAATTCCCCTGCTCTCTCAGAGTCAGATGTTGCTGTGAGCTGTGGTTCTAGGCTCAGAGAGCCTCCTCTCACTTCCACCACAAACAGATATCTTTGTGTCAGTGGTAGTTTGAAAAAGATTGTGGGGGAAGAAATGTCTTGTGGAAGGATTGTGTTGCCATCATATTTATTTGTTTCCCATCTCTTTTGTAGCCTGTCTGAGATGAAAGTCCCCTGCTGGCAGTGCACTTGTGTTGTTAATTCTTGCTTTGTTACTGGGTCTCACAACACTTCCAGGACACTCAGGTTTTTCCTCTGATGAAGTTCTCTGGTTCTCACTTGTGCAGCCTGGTCTCCATCAGCCAGCTCACCAGCAGATCCCAAACCATGCCAGCAGTTATTTCATATTTGTTCCTGCCTTTGCCCGCAGCAGGCACCTCCAGAGTTGTTCTGTTATGTCTCATTTGAGTTAAATGATTCTCCTAAGCTCCTGTGTCATATTACAGAAAACTCTGTGCAGCATTTTCCTCTGGACTGCAGGAGTTAGACAACTTCTTCTCATCAACTGCCCTTAATCTCAGAGCAGTGCCAAATTAGCGCTGGTGGCACCAGTGCAACCCCTTCCAATCCTTTAGAGTTGAGGGCAGGGAATCTCCATTCCCTCTGAAATAAATGCAGATGCCTGGGGAACACAGTCAGGGCTGTCCTGTCTGGCCTCCTGCAGTCAGACACCTTTGGCAGCTGCTCCTGTGGGAGCCACGTGGCTCCAGCATCCCCCAGGTGAGATTTGGCTTCACAGGCATCGTGTCTGCAGGTTTGCTGCTTCACACAGCCCCAGACTACCACCAGAGACCTCTTTCCCTGGCAGAGATAATGAATTACTTCCATTTGGAGAGAAAAAGCAGTGAGAAATTGTGTTTGTGGGATCTATGTCCTAAAACCAGCTGTGCTGGGGTGGGAGTGAATTATTCAGCAACCCACAGTTGTTTTATACATTGGTGGCTCAGGTGTGGCTTTACCCTGAGCTGAGCCTGGAGATTTCTAACAGGAGCTGCAGGTCAAGGAAATGAAACAGTTCCACATCTGAGCACATGCAGAAGTTAGATGTTTGTCTCAAAATCCAGTGCAGCTATTGCATCAAGCTCAGATCCAGTAGAGCCATGAACTGAAGCCACATCTATTTGAAAAACTCAGGAGTAATAAATGATCCCCAGAAACACATCACTCGTTTGACAACAATCTTATTTAAACAGAAATAAGTTCAAAGACAAAACGTGGTCCACGTACAAACTTTGGATATAATTATTTCAGTAGTCTGGACTTTTGAGAGGTCTCAAGAAAAATAGAAAGGAAATATTTAAAAACTTCCCACCTGACATACAGTTTGTTTATTTGGGTTTGTGGGTTTTTTTTTTTTGTTTTTTTTTTTTTTTTACATTTTGTTTGGACATGAAAGTGAAGAAAAACTACCCTAAAAAATTTGGAAGTATTTACACTGCTGTTGGCAGTGCAGGAAAAATGGTATTTTCATAATTGACCTTGAAATGGGAAAGCTGAGAGCTAACTCACTCAATTCCAGCCCACATTTATCTCATCACGTTTGTCAAAATGGGGACTTAATTTTTCTCTTGCTGGTTGAGAAAACATCCCAGATAATCAGCAAATCAGAGAGCTCTGTCAGGGAGAAACCCTGAGTTCCTCATGTGAAACCAGAGCAGACATTTGTGAAGCCCAAGAGCAACAGAGACTGAACACTTGGAGAGGAGAATTTGCTGTTTGGAATTGACTTGTCAATGGTGAGGGGATGTTATTTTGAAAGGAAATCGATGCAGAGAGATGGCAGTGGAGCTGAACAGTAAACAGTTGGTAAATGAATGCCTGTATGGTCTGAGCCCAAAACATCCTTGGTAGTTTGGGGTTTTGTTCCTAGGAAATCAAACTGCATTTATTTTTAATCAGAATCCTGATTTCCTCAGGTGCCACTCACTCTTGAATAAAAAAATCTAGCCTGAAAGCAAAACTACCAGCACATGGATTATTATAGACAATCAATCTGGCTGGTGGGTTCCTCACTAGGTTCTTACATATTTATGCCAAGGAATTTTCATTGTAATGTTTTATTATACAGTGAGGAAAATTATAGAAGCATTGCCCTCTGCATTCCACAGAAGCTATTAAAAATATTGTGGTTTTTTGCAAAGACTCACTCAAAATTATGCATCACTTTGGAGAATAAAAACCCTCCTGCATCAGAAACCTGGTAGCTGTTAAATTTACACAGAGACAAAAGGAAAATGTGAGATATGAAAGAGGACAGGGAAAACAAAAAGAAAAAAATCACCAAACCAACAACAACAACAACAAAAAAAAAAAAAAAAACCACAAAAAAACCCAAAAACCAACAAACAAACAAACAAAAAACCCCCTTCCTTGCAAGCTTCAGCAGAGAGAGCTGGTTAATATCCTTCAATGCCAAATTCAAATCAGAGGTGTGAGCCAAAACCCTCCCTTGGCTTGTTGCAGCCCCAATCCTGGCCAAGCTGTGATTAACAATGCTGTTTGTACACTGCACAAATCACATCAGCTCCAGCATGCCCAGAATCCCTGAGAGCTTCCCAGCGTGCCCAGCACAGCTCCAGCAGCTCCTGCTGGGCTTTCCTGGCACCCTCACCAGCTCCAGCATCCCAGAGCTGTTCAAGGTGGCTCTTCACAAGCACAGGGACACAAATGTGTCCATGGAGCAGGTGCCATCAGCAGAAGGTTGTGTTGAGCTGGTTTTTGTTCTGCTGGGGAGGGGGTCAGGTGTTGTCATCACCTTTATTCATCACTCTTGGTGATGCTGAAGCAAAGTCCAGGATATTCCATTGAGTAAAAAGTTGTGACACTGTCAGTTGCTGCAGAACTGCCCAGACTGGACTGGTTTTCTCAAACAGACAAAATAGAGGGGAGAAAACATTTCAATGCAGAGAGTAAAGCAAACAGGGCATTTCCTGGAGGAGGTGGGTGTGATTCAGGGATTTTAATCCTGTATTTAACATAGTTCATCTATTCTACTTCCCTCATATAGTGTTACAGACCAATTTGTGCACTGAGTTCAAGAGCTGCTTGAAGGAAACAGAGTCTGACTTTCAGATCTACCTTGTTGCCTTGCCAATTGTTTTTTTGCTGCATGAAGGCAATATCTATTTATCCAAATATATAATAATAGAGTGACAGCAGCTTAGACAAAGCAGGCAGTGAAAGTTCCACGTGTGTTTTGCAGCTGTGGAACTCATCTAAACTGTTGGCTTTTGAGATCACTTGGTGCAAATATGTCTTGATCCATGACTGGGAGTCTCAGGGTTTAGCGCAGCACATCAGCCTTGTTCATATTTACACGAGATGTTCTTTAGCTGCCTGTTCAGCTTCTCCTCTCTATGAGGCAGCCTAGAACCTGGGCACAACCTCAGGGCTGGTAATAATTAGCTCTGAATTTCATGAAAAATGTCAGTGGCTGACAGGAGGACCTGTCCTCCTCTGTTAGCTCCTCTGTATCCCGAGACAGAAGGATGCACTGTGGCATTTTATTAAGGATTGTAATTCAGCTGGAAGACTCCGGCTTTATGGCCTTACATTTCTTCTTTCAGTGGCAGATATTCTACTTTGAATGACTCCAGAATATTCAATCATTTGGTTCTATGTTTATAGAGCCCAACATCAAAAGAATGTGGGCACCCTGATATATTATTTTAGGCTCAGTGAAAGGATTGGCATGAGGAGAGCTTCTTGTTACACAAACACACAGCAATGGACACACAGTGGGGTAGACAAAGCAATTATTTGATATTGCTGTGATGATTTAAAAAAACCCCCAAAGCCAAAGATTTAGATGGCTGCTTTTATTATGAGAGATAAAAGTATATTCCTCAAAGGAATTCATTAATGTAGGAAAGCTACTGTTACAAACTGAACTTTGATGGCTCTTGGAGCAAAGAAAGAACCTGATATCTGGCATGACTATACATAATTTCATCTTTTCTAATAATGATTGTATGATTCTGTTATAAAGAGGGAAAAATATGGCATTTAAAAATATTTTATGTTTCATGTTAATTTCATTCTGTGGTCATCAGGGTTTGAGCTATGTGCATTTAAATGTTTACTATCAGCTAAAGTTCACAGAAGGATCGTATATGGAATTGCTCAACTAGACTGTTTTAGCTCAAAATGGTGTCTCCCAGCTGAGTCCTATCTTAAGACAAAGTTATTTTTCAGATATAATCATTTTGCCATGCCACAGACAGCAAGTCAGATGGTCCTATTTAGGCTTTCACAGACAGTATTTAGTTTGCATTAGTCACCTTTCCCATTAGAATATAGACCCTATTTCCAGAATTAACAGTCTGCCTGCCTTCCTTTTTATTATAGATCATAACTTTTGACACTACATTAAATTAAGCCAATGACATTTTACCCCTGTTCAGTTTCCTTGTTGGCACAAGAATGAGAATGATGATAAAAACCATGGAAAAGAGCCTGGTCATGAGAACTCAAAAGAACTCACTCTCATTTGAGTACACAGCACAAAATCTACTCAGAATAAGAAAATGAGAATGTTTAAGGGTTAAGTGATTCTTCTGATAACCTTGACTGCAGGAAGTTGGTGCAGTTGAGCTGTACTGAATACACTCCACTATGAAACCTTTAAGTAAAAGGAAAATACAGATTCCCCATTTAACAACCCAAAAAAGAAGGTTGCCATAAAACCTTTGATGTTCAGTTCAAACAGATTGAATTTCAGGTGTTCAGGTGGAAGCAATCAAGGAGAGTTCCACCCTTAAACTGCATTCTCATAAAGCCCATTTGATCCTCATCTTGCTGAAAGAGGTGAGGTGGCAGTGGACACTGACAGTAGAGCCTCTAACAGTAATAAAATGGTTATTTTCACATTTTTCATAGGCTTGACTGCTACAAGATATTTGGGAAAGGAAATGCAAAACTAGTTCAAACTGCTTAGAGTAGCTGGTTAGCAGTGAAAACTAAATAACTTTGTCTTGCATGTTTGTTTTCTCCTTTATTTTGGTCTGCTTTTCAGACAGAGGCATTTCAAAGTGTGTTTTTGTTACACAAGGGGTGAAAAAAGAGCATTACCATATTCAATTTCCCACAAATGTCTGCTGCAGCAGTAAAAGCAGATGGCACCAGAAACAAATGAACATCAACTCTTCTTGGAGTACGTCTAATGAGAACAGGTTGGGTTTGATGAAGAAAACGACTTTTGAAAATTCATCAATTTTTATGCCACGAAAAGAAATTGCAGCAAGCATTTCCCGTGGCGTGTGATCCTTGCATCCAGGCAGAAAGTTAATTTAATGGTCTTTCAAGGGCTGATCTTGTAAAAGGTCTGAGCGCTGAGTTCTTGAGGAGGAAACAAAAGTCACTCAAAACTTTTTCAGGAGCCTGCTGGCAACGCACAGAGCCAGCTGAAGGAGCTCAGCTTGGGTAAAGGCACTGCTGAAACTCGGCAGTGCCAAGAGCTTTTCTTGGCCTGTTAGCTGGGCATTTACTGCTGATCTGTCTGAAATACCTACACTGGGTTAACCTCCACCCTGGAATTCCTGTATTTATGCTGAAAATGCATGACAGGGCTGTTCATGCCATGGCCAAGGACGCAAGTGATTTCCAGCAATCTGGATTTCAAATATCTGTTTGTATTTACACCACTCTTTTTGCCCTATAGGGAGCTGAGATTTAACAGCTCATTATCCCGTGGTTCTGAAGGGAGGAAAGGCTGGTGAGGCAGGACAACAAAACTTTTCCACACCTGCACCTTGTGTGGGATAGCTGTGAAAAGTTTCTGCCTGGGAGTCCTGTAGGAATTTCCACAGGACTCTGATTAAATCATTCCAATTTGAAGAACACGTTGCTGTGATTTTTAAAGGTTTCACTTATCTTTTCTATTATTTTCCTACATTCAGCTCAAAGGGAGCTTGGATTTTTCATGCTTGGCATCTCTCCCTCTCTGCCCTGTTTTAAGTGCAGTCGCCTCCCTCTGTGCCTTTTGCTGTGAAATTTCATGACAAAATCCATGAAAGCAGCCCCATCCTCATCTCAGTGGGGTTTCCAGGGCTTCCCCTTGCAACATCCTCCCTAAAGGCTCCAGGAAGAAGCAGACATAAGAGCCATTGATAACAAATATAGACATTAAGCTTTTCCCTACAAAATGGTATTTGTGTTTCTGCTGCCAACGTTAAAAGCCAGACACCTGGAGAAAAGAGATAACACAAATATTCTCTGGAAGAGTTTTCCTCCTCCAAGCACTTCTGAGAATTTGCAATTCATATCAAATCTGAGCAGACTTGCAAATTCCTTGTCTGTGGACGTGGGTATTAAAGCATGGGTGAGGATGGACTTTAGAAATTCATCTCAGGTTAACAAACCCACGGTCTCCAAAAAAAGCCAAAAGGCAGTCACACCACTCTACCTCCAAAATGGCCCAATAGCACTGAAGTAACAACATTTAATAGGATTTGGCAGTTAGGATGTAGAAACGGGCACTGGATAATATCAGAGAGGTCCAGCTTCAGCTCCACAACTCTAAACAATAACTCATTGTGGGTTATTCCTGAGTGTCCCTGCAATAAGTGAAACTTTGTGAACTAAATGCAATTGCTTCTCAGAGAGTAGGAAGATTAAGTACAAATCTAACTAACTGCAAGTAAAATATTGACACTTTTTAAAAATAAGCCCAAAGTCTAAGAAGCATTTTGAAGGACTTGGTCTCCATGCCTCACAAAATAATATAAATATTATTTATGACAGGAATGTTTAGATGCTACTCAAAATTTAGAACACCTGTAATCTGAGATTTTGGGCTGAAAAGATAGATTTTCAAAATATTACTCAAGATGACCTTTTAAATACCAAATAGCTAATACATTTGCCAAAAGAAAAAGCTCAGTGAAAGTAAGAGAATTTGTTCAGAAATAATGAACTTTAGCATAGGGTAACATATATTAGGATTAGAGCTATTATAATGGTGAACCCAGACCTGATGTTCAGGAACAGGGTTTTGTCAATATGAATGGAAGAAGAGAGGAAAGAAAGAAGCTTGAAAACGTGGAGCCACTTGAGCATTAGTATGAATATATTAAAATATGCCAATGAATTTCCTCTAGCTGAAGCATACTCATTTCCATATCACTTACTGGAGATGATTACTTAACATTTTAGTTAATATTCAATGTTAATTAGGTACACTGTCAGGAGAGACATGGCTCAACATCTTCTGCCTCTTCTCTCTCCTTTATTAAAACAACTTTGGCCTCAGGACAGCAAAGGATTTTTCTGCTTAACATTAACATTATTAAGTGTATTAAGCATCATCTCATCAAAGAGACTGTGAATTTTCAAGTGGTTTTTTATTAAGTTTTCTCAGCCTCCTCTTCAGCAGTGTAAGTTATTCCATTATATTCAGTACAACTTTGCTGGGGAGAGGAACATCCCTCAGGCTGACATCCAAGATGCCAGAAAGATTCAGCCAGAAGAAGTTCCTTGATTTAGACATTTTGGCCCCCTGTTTTGAATTTATTCTTTCTTTTCTTGCTTGCAAATCTTTGTCTAAGCCATAAAATACTCCACTGATCCCCAGGCTTACACAAGTCTGCTTCTTTCGTAATTTCCAACAGCTGCAACCTCGTCAGCACTGCTGGATTTAATTTACCTGACAAAAGAGCCCTCTCCCTCCAGAAGAAGGGCTTTGATTCACTGAAAGAGACTCAAATATTAGGACAGGTCTGTGAGTCAGAAAGGCTGAAGTTTGCTGGCAGATGTCCATATCCACAAACAATAAGGCACTTTATTTGCCAGGAGCTGGAGTTTAAGCTCATGTACAACGTGGTAGAGAGGATCTGAGTGAAGAAGGATGACTCCACTAGGCTGGAACAGGCTTCTCTGCAGCCTAGCAGGGATCATTGAAACATGATCTGGGAATTTTCACTTTCAGAATTCTGGAACAGCCCACATCATTTCCACACACATGGCTGGGAGCCTTTGTAGGGACTCCCTGGATGTTGCTGCTCCGTTCTCTGGATACACTCAGTTTCCTTTCTCACTGAAGCCATATGGGAAAGCAAGCTAGAATGCCCCAAAATACACTGATGACAGGTTCTTTAGTGCAGATATGACTCTGCCACACAAGCATGGCTGTAACAGTACCATACAGGTGAGGTCTGGCTGAGGATTTGTCTGCTCCAGCCCCTGTCAGGGTAACTTTGATCTGTGAAGGCAATAAAACACATTAACAGGAGCAGGCATGTAACAGTAAATGGGATGTGACAGCATCTTTCACTGCCTTGATTATGATGCCTCTGATCCCTTTCCCTTCTCTCTTGTCTAACAAAAACCTGCAGCTGGAAGGTTCAGCACGTCCATCACCAGCACTTCTAAACTTCAGCTCCCTGGAGCCATGGCTTATAAATGAAAAAATCCTGACTAACCCTCCAGGCTGCAGCCAGGGCCCCTCAACAGTGTGGGTTCTGTCAGGAGGGAGCTGCCAAGTCCCACTGCAGAAGGAGCAGGCTCCAACAAACACCAGCTGTGTGTGTGCCAGGCTCCCCCTTTGCCTGCACAGCCCACAGCCCCTCTTGAAAAGGGTGGATTAAAACATCAGAAGCTTTGCAGCCCTTCAGCCACAGGTGTGGTGTTTCCTACCTGTCCTTGTGCCCTGGTGTTCAGGTCCCTTGCTTTTGTCCTGCTTTAACCCTGCCTGGATAAGTCCAGAGCAAGGAGCTGGCTTCCCTTGCTAAAATAATTTTGTTATGCTCAAAAGGAAGCTTTTTTAAGCTTCTCCCATAAATCAAGCCTCTTATTCCTGCTCCTGTCCCAGCTCACATTCATCTTCCTTTGCCAGCTGTGTGCCCAGTTTTACACAGGGGCTGTGTGAGGTGACTCAGCTGAGCTGGAGTGAAAGGGGCTTGGGATGATGCAGTAAATCTGTCAGGGCAGGGCATTATGCCACAGGAAAACCTCATCTGACCTCCAGGGGAGTCCCTTTAATACCAGGTGGGAATGGCAGGATTTAGAGTCATAGAAATTTATGATCCAGTGTCTTCCATAAGGAAATGCTGCATCTTTGCCTATGAATAACACACACATTTATAAGTACATATAAAATACAAAAGAAGCTGTTTGAGAGCAGTAATACAAGGAAATGCTTAGAGAAAAAAAAAAAGATTAAAAAAATTATTTTCACCACTGGTTTGGTGGGGGGCTTTTGATTGTATTAAAAGTTTTGAGAGAAAAACATTTTGAAAACTCATCTCCCAAAGCCATTCCCAATGATCAGAGAAGAGCAGGAAGTTTACCAAGAATACAGTGCTACTAATAGCTTAATTTACCACTGCCACCTCCCACTGCCCAGGCTTTCCTTGTCAGGGCTCATTCATTTCCCAGCACAGCCAGTACCACCAGCACAGACTTTACAAGCAGGGGTGAAAAACCACAGGATTTATGAGCTGACACTGTATAAGGCAGCCTTGAAATCCTTGTCATGTCTGAGCAGCAGCTGTGCTGCTCCTGTGCTGATGCAGATGTGGCCACAGGCTCTCTGTGCTGTGTCTCCACCGTGCTGGCCACGTGCTGGGTGTGTAATGTCAGCACAGCAGGTCCTCCACACCGTGGGCTTTTCCATTTCCAGCTCAGCTGGCTCCCCAGAATAATTATGTGCTTGGAGTGGATCACAGAATTGCCATAGTGGGACTGACAGAGGTAAATGCAAAAATCTGCAGGCACACTTGCTTCAGTGGCCTCATGAATGAGAAATGTCAACTGCTCCTTTTCCTACTCTGAGAGATGGGGACTGTTGCATGGCAAAACTCAGAGCAAAAAAGCAAACCATGTTGTTTTGCTTTAACTCTGTTTCATCTTTTTTTCCTATTAAATGTCTTTCTTTTAGATTAAAGGTGGAATTATTGTAACCTGTAAGGTATATTTCCATTTTCATCCTTTGCAGATGCTGTTGACTGCACCAGGCCTGAATTCACTAATAACTGTGTCTCTGAAATCTCATTTTCCAGTAATAATCTGCTCCTTAAAATGACTTTGTGTTTTATTCACTGCCTCAGCTCTTTCTGCCCGTGTCAGAGGAGTGCTGGGAAAGGACTCCATCAGGATACCAAGACCTAAACAGGATCTCACAGCCCAGCAAGAAATGCATTACAATCCTAGAGATCTCAGTGTTTTGTTGATCTCAGCATGTCCCCTCCCCAGTCTGCATCTTTGCTGCAGCATTGATGTGTTTGGGTTTATCACCCTCCTGGGCCAGCTGGTGGGGACTCAGCTGAGTGCAGAATGTTCCAGACTGTCCCTCCATGGTCTGCACCTCCTGCTTTGGGAACAGGTTGAAAATGAGGTCTTTGGGTCTGGAGTCAGATTCTAATTAGAAGCAATCTTCCTCCAGCAGCTGAAACCAGGGAGGACAGAGAGCACTGAATTAACTGCAAAAAGGTGCTTTTGAATGCACTTTTTAAAAAACTCTGTCTGCATTCTGGTTTCTTCCTTTGATTTCAATTGAGGCATTTTATGTTCCGCTAGTTGGAAGTGTAGACTTCTGAGTCTAAGACAAACTCAAAGCTTCTGTCTGAGCACCACATCAAGATCGAGTTCATGGCTAACAAAAACCCAGTGAAGCCCTAAGGTTTTGAGCTGGTTTGGGGAAAAAAAGGGAAGAAAGTCAAGATCCTGATGGAGCTTTCCACAAGGCAAGAGCATAATCATGAAAAGCACACAGCCAAGGCCCAGATGGGACAGTGTAAAAGGCAGTTTGGTAATGAAAACAGAGATTGCACATGTATGTGGATGATGAAAAGCTTTTAGCAGAGAAATCTTCCAGCTTTCTACAGCATTCTGAGAGGGCTCTGCTTTTCTCACAGAAGCCATGAGAAACAGTTCTACTGCTTTTGTAAACCAATCCCTTTATCTTGCAGGTGCAAGTTGTTATGTAGCATTGTTATGATACTGATTGGAAAAACATTTTGAAATGGGTGTTGTAGCGTGGAGCCAATAATCTCTGAGAGGTGGGTGGCCGGACACCAATAACCTTCTGCCATCTTTACGAACCAAGGTATATAAGCCAGTCTGTAATTAATTAACAAACTTTGCCTTCCTACTCTTCTTGAACCTGAACTTTCGTGTTGTGATTTGTCCCCAGCTGCAGTCCAACAGCAACATGTGGAATGGAAGCTCAGCAGTGCCAGAGGGAGGAGTGGCAGCCCAGTGGAATGTGTGCAAGGCTCTCCGGTGAGCTCCAAAAAGGATGCCCGCACTGGGGAGGATGTGTGGATGCTGAAAGAGCTTCAGCAGTGAATTTCTTCAGCTCTCTAGCATTTTGGGAGAACTCTGTCTTTCCCATGCAAGCTAACTAAAACAAAGTTACCAGTTTTTATCAATGTCCACACCTGCACTTGTTTTTCCCAGATTGTTATGGCTTCAAATAGAAAAACACTTGGGAATGGACGTGTTAGAGTTGGGCCAACCCCCTCGAGGGGTGGATGGCCAGAGAACCAATTACTTTATGCCATTTAACTCAATTTTTGCAAACTGACAGATGAAAACCTTGGGAAAAAGCCATTAAACCCTGGCTTTGCCACCTTTTCTGCTGACCTGGACTCGTGTTTTTTCTATGTGTCCGCGTTACAACAGCGACGAGGATGGAGAGGAAAGGAGGGGTTTCTGTCACCCCCCCACTTGTTTTCAGTGCTGGGAGAAAAGGTAACACCCAGAGGGAGCAGAAGTGATGGGATGAAGTGGTAGGGAAGTGATGAGAAGAACGAACAGAGGGCACACTTGGGTGTGGAAAACGTTCCGCGGGCGCCTCAGCCGAGCACAGCACGGCCCCGCTCACCTGTCAGCAGCAAACACAGGTAACAGACAAGCATCTGCAGAGGGGTGTAAAAGCAAAAGTCTCTGCAGCCTCTGTGTCCTCCTTAGCCTCTCCTAACCATTCTAAAGCACTCCTTCATGAATAATCCCTTTGATTAAGAAAACTATCAATACAGTGAAGAACTTGCCCATTTTAGCAATTTGTGCAGGGGTTTCCTAAGGTCAAAATGCACCCTTTTCTGTTTGCCTTTTATTTCTCATGCAAAAGAAATGGTTTTGGTGCTCCATTTCCTGGGCTTTGCTAACCTATTCCCATTATCTTACTCATATTGTTTTTCCTACCTTTGCTGGAGGCTTCATAATCACTTTAAAATCTACTTTGGCAGGCAAAACTGCTGTGGACTGAAAGTTCTGGCTGAAAAATGTGCTGCATTTTGTGGAGAGGCCAGAGACACCACAAATCTGGGAGTAACATCTTGCTCCACGTGGCTCCATGAGATCAGGCCAGGCTGGATGGAGCCCCGAGCAGCTTGACCAGGAGGCTTGGACTGAAAGGATCTTTAAGGTCCCCTCCAACCCGAGGCTTTCCATGATTCTGTGATCCCATGACTTGCTTTTTGCCCCTGACTATGGGCCAATCCAGCAGTGGGCTGCCCACAGATCCCTGGCATCCCACTGATGGGATTCCAGTGGTGTCTGCCAAGAAGAGATGGACACTTGGAAGCTCATCCCCACTTTTAGCTCCCCAATAACTGTTCCAGTGTGTTGTAAATACTGGGATTAAAATTATTTTTTAAATGAATGCAGACACAAAACTTACCAAAAAATACCTTCAGAGTACGGAAGTGGCAGAAAAAGGGTCAGATGATGTTCTTCTGTTTTTGTTCTAAACAGAAACAGATGAAGATGAGAGGTGCCTGCTGAAAATTTCTTTAATACATTTGTCAGTGAAACTTTTTTGTGCTTCCAGAACCCTAGTTTTGAAGTGCTTCAGTAAAACACACAAAGGGAAGAAAATTGATGATCTTACTAACACAGGGCAGATTTCATTCCTGCTCAGCTTTTCCCCCACTTTCAGAATTGGGGTGCTTTTATTCTTTTCCCCAGGTGAAGCAGAACCGAAGCAGGAATGACAATACATTTTCCAGACAACACAGGCTTCTGTTTTTCATTTGGTAATAAAAAATCCCTCCTCCTTTCAGCACAGGGATGGTTTGTAAGAAATTAACTGCAGAGGAAAGCTGACAGGCAGCACTCCTCATCCATCACTAGACAGCACCACTGCTGGGAAGGAGCAAATGTCATACTCAGCTTGCCTGTCAGCCTCCAGGGCTTTACAGGGATGGCTTTTTTTTGTTTCATTTTCCAAGATGTAAAGCAGAAACAAGGACTCTGAGAGCACCCTGGACCAGCTCATTGTCAGGCTGCATCTGCAGGGAGGTGATAGCACGAAGGAGAAAGCAAAAGCACATCCAGTTGTGGGGGGAGCAATGGCCTGGCCAACTGCAGGAGGAGATAAAAATGTGAGCAGAGGAACCTTTCAAATCAGGGAATGGTTTTAGTCAATGTTAATCAACTGCCTCAATCAGCTAAGAAAAAATTCTCCATGATAGGGTTGTAAAATTCCAAATCCTGGCCTTGCAACTTGTTTTGTTTGCTGGTATCTGCAAACAGCCACACAAGCTGGTTTTATTAGAGGGGTGCAGGGGATTCACAGATGAACAAACCTCTGCAGGCAAATGAGTGCAGGTTCTATTTTATTGATTTCATCTTTAGATGAGCACCTCAGCTGAAAACATTATATCTTCTAGAAGTTGCATAATTTTTGAAAGCATCCAATAGCCACTATGTAAAAATATTGAAAGCTATATTCTAATGGTTAAGTGTAAAAAAACAGAGGGGTTTTTTTATGCATTTCTTTGTAAGCTGTATTTCTTCACCTTTTAATGAAAAAGCTCTTTGCTTTTGGTGGCTTTTTCTCCTAATTGCTACCTCTGCACACAGTATCATGGATGGGCTAACAGGTTTTTTTTTTTTAACATGTTATTCATCAAAGATTCTGTAACAAGACCTTGGTTCACACTCTTACTGAACAGGTCAGGACAAAAGCAAGCTCATCTTTGCATAAAAATTTGGGGGTTTCAAGGATGAAGTGCAGCAAGGACTTTTATCCCGTTGTATAAAGTATGCAGCTGAGTGCTGGGGCATTAATACATGTTTGATAACACTTTGGATATAAGATTATTAATTTAAAAAAAAAAATTGCTTTTGCATAGTATTAATTCAGACTTGAAATTGGATTTTTTTGTACTCATTGGGTGTACACGAGGTGTGTGGTGTTTTGTCTGTGTGCAAAAAGCAACCCTGTGCTTACAATGGGAATAATGCTGTATTGTCAAAAAAAAAAAAATCAGCACCAGGAGCAAGCCCAAGTTCCCCAAGATAAATTAAATACTGCACATGATGGTATTGACCTGAAATGACACACGAGTCTGCCTCAGCTTGGAGCTGTGGTACATTTCTCTCCAGGTGAAACCTTCGCTGGGTTTAATATTGCACTTGCTCAGAAAGCCTTGTCACCACTGCCTGCCTTCCTATCTGTCTTGTAAATGATTGCTGATGTTGAGCACTTCTGCTTAATAAGTTCAGGTTAGAAATACAAACTGCTCCCCATCAAGTCCTCTGATAAACACTGAAATGTCACAGAGAGCGTTCAGGGAGCGATGGGGGAATGGAGTTAGGACTCTCAGATTGATCAGAAATTATTCACCTGGGCTGCCTGTACCCACCTACCCTGCTCTCATATTTGCTGAGAACACCTCTAAAGACTTGCTTACTCTGTGAGCACAGCAGCTCTCAGCTGCTCCCCTGAGCAGCCTCTCAGCTCACAGACCACACCTGGAGCTGTGTTGCTGTGCTTAAGGAACACAGGCTTGGAATGTTTCCTTTACAAGAGTATTTTAGAATATTTAAATGGTTAAATGCTCTAAAGAGCATTTAAGAAAGCTTTAAGAGAAATAAAACCAGTGGCTGGGCTACATTTTAATGAATTTTCTACAAGTTGATGTCCAAATGCCAAACAGAGTATTTTCTTTCCCCTCAGGTTTGTAAAGATTTCAGGGATGGTTGGTTCTTTCCCGGCCCAGATGTGCTTCACAGCTGCAGAGTGAACTGGCCCAGTAATTTGGGATTTCTGATGTGCAAGGAGCTCAGCTGAGGGGACAGCAAGGACCCCTTCCAGCCTTCAATTCCACAGTGTGCCAAAAGTGAGGGATGAGACCCATCCCATGGGATGGCAAGTGGTGGAAATGATAACAGACAAATGAAATGAAAGCAGGGTGGGTGAAAGTCGCTCAGAGAAGATGAATAAAACCAGCCAGGTATCTTAGATAGAAGAAGACAAAAGGATAAACAGGAAGATCCCTTAGGATCCCCTCCATCTGATTCTGAGTGATGTGTCAGCACACCAAACACGCTTCAAGAGCACAACAGGAGTGCCCAGTTCCCTCTGTGTGGTCCTCTTTGCACACTTGTCACACTCACAGGCAACAAACTGTGCATTGCTGGTTAGAAGAGGACTTCCTGGAGATGCTGATGGCCTTTCCCCTCCAAGATATGATGAGCTGCTATGTGTTTAAAAATCAACTTTCCTAAACAGTATTCCTGACAAGTAGTTAACAGAGTATGATTGCCTGCTGATTCACTTCACAACTAAAAAAAGAGTTGAGAGAAGAACCTACCCAAATAATAGAAAGTCAGGCTCTACCTGATGCCAGACCTAGTGGGTTTTTTCCTAGTTAACATGTATTCTGTAAGTTGTCACCAGTTTTTATATGGTTTCTCACCCAAGGGTTTCCTGTACAGCATCATCAGTCTGATGAAGAGGGCTGGGAGACCCTAATTTCCTGTAAACTTAGGGTAGCTTTGGATTCTTACAGGCTGAAAGAAATTAGGTACTCCAAGCAGAACTGTAAATAATCTGAGCAATGCTATCTAAAGGTCAAAGCATTTTATTAAATTTCCAATTAATGCAAGCCAGAAGGAGAAAAAAGTCAAGTATTCAAGTCCTATATTGGTCATCATTTTTCAGCACCAGTGCAGTGGATTTCTGGTTAGTACATTGCACTAATTTCTTCAAATGCTATTTGAGTCCCTGACAAGCTGATCATTTATTAATATGATAACTGTTCAAAAGGCACCGACAAGGAACAAGAAAAATCAAGGAACATTAATCACACCGTCTATTTTTTAATACACACTGAGTCACAGGCTGGTTCTTATCTAGGTCAATGGGTTTGGGGAGCTGCCAGGCTTTAGTGGAGCCAGGGGAGTGAGGCTGCAGGAGGAAGAGGAGGAAGCAGAGGAAGCAGGAGGAAGAGGATGAAGAGGAGGAAGAGGAGGAAGCAGGAGGAAGCAAAGGAAGCAGAAGAAAGCAGAAGAAAGCAGGAGGAAGAGGATGAAGAGGAGGAAGCAATGCAGAAGTTCTCATGGGGAAGATTCCATGGCAATCTCGATCTCTGTCCAAGGTGAAGAACTGCTCTACCAAGTTGTCACCAGCCCAGGGCTGGTTGTATTTTATATTTTAGTTTCTTTATTTTTCCTGTTCCCCTACTCCTCAGCTTCCCCTGCAGGTCCTTGTGCTGCTCTTTCTGTCTCTCTGTGGACCTGAGAGCTCAGGTAATCCACAGCATCACACACCAGTTCTAGATGTGCCTTTAGTGCCCTGAACTCTTTGACATCTGTTGGAAGGACAGGTAAAATGAATCACTGGTCTCTGTGCACCTTTCTATCACCTCCAGGGGCAATGTTACCCTGGCTAACAGGCCACTGTGATAAATCACAGGATTGTTTGGGTTGGAAAAGCCCTTTAAAATAATGAAGCAAGTGTTCAATTTCAGCCTGATCCACCTGGGGTTGTGTAGTTTTCTTTCTCTGCCATCATCCTTTTCCATTAAATATTTGTGGTGTCATAAATCCCTTTGAAAATGCACAACCAGAAGCAAAGAGGCTCCCAAGCCAGTCCACTAATCCTGGGAAAGGCAATCCTGAAATGTTTGCTGAGAGGTTCTGTGCTTGCCAGGGTGGCCTGTGGCAGAAACGCCTTGGAGGAGATACAGAAGGCAAAGCTGGGCTCCTGCTCCACAGGCACCAAGTCATCATAAACACACTTAAATATATTCTTAAATATTTTGTAAAATTCCCAGAAAATATTTGACATACAGATCTAGATATGAACTATTTTAGTTGCCACTCTATAAACTACATCCTCAGAATGCTCAGACTATCCCCTAAACATGATTTTTCATGACCATAACATCATAACTGAGAAAAAAACCAAACAAATCTGGAAACATCTTTGGCTTAAAGCAGATAGATAACAGGTTGAGTAAATAAAAAAAGGTGGTGTGGTAGTTGTGCCTCAGGTAAAGCAATGAGCATTCTATATTTAGATCTTAATAGATCAAATTACAGAAAAATCCTTCTTTTCAGAAGTAGTTGAGCTATTTCAAAATTTCAAAATGTGGCTGTTCCTTTGAGATATTTAACCTGAGCTGCCCACATGAAATGAGCAATTACTTTTTTTAGATGGTGTTTCCTTTGACTACTATTCCCTGGCCTTTTTAGTCAGAATCTTTCAAGTATTTTTAATTAAACAAAATAACCCTTGGTAATGCTTGGCAAATTAAGGTCCTAGTGGTTTGTTTAATTTAGTCTGAGACTATTTGCTCATGATAAATAAAAATAGCACAGATTATTAAAACACAGGAGGAGGAGGCATGAGGGAAAGCAAGCAACAGAAAGTGTTGTGCAGTGCCACTGACCTTTAATAAGAAATATTTTGTTGTGCTAATCCATGAGGAATAACGGTGCTCTGGAAAAACAATTCTGCTACTTCTGAATGCTGACTTCTTCCTGTGCAAACTCTGCACAATGGGAGTCCTGGAGTAACCTGTGCTTGTGCAGGTGGTTTAAGGGACCAGGGGTAGGATGGGGAAAGAGGAGTCATCCTTGTGGACTGGGAAATTAGGTCATGGGCTTGTCCCAGGTTTCACCAGCACGCTGGACAGAGAGTATTTTATCCTCCCACAGAGCCCATTGCAGCACAATGAGGGAGCTGACCTGCTCCTCTCCTTCCTAATGGAAGCAGAATTAGAAATGTTCAGGTATTTCCTAGGAAGAGAAGGGACTCATAAAGGTCCATTTGATAACAAAAAAGCAGGCAGAGAAGTGCTCTGACCAAGTGGGGTGAGTCCATCCTGGCCAGCGTGGCTGCTGAGGTAACCAGGAGTGCCTGGAAAGAAACAGAGCAAGGAGGGTCACGGGGAAATTTGTGTGTGGGAACAGAGCCAGACTGTTCTCAGAGGTGGCAGTGCAATGGTTGGAGGCAGTGGACACCTTTCAAAGCAAGGAAAACTGCTCAGATTCTGGGGTAAAATCGTTCCCAGTGCAAGTGGTTTGACACAGAACGAAGCCCAGAGAGCCTGTGAAGTTTCCAGCCTTTGAAATGCTGAAAGCTTGGCCAGAGGAGCAACTTAAGCTGCTGGATTAAGCTTCAAAATGGACCTCACTTCAAAGCTGGCTCTGTGCTGGGCTGGGGGGACTGGAGCAGATGTCCTCATGATGTCCATTCCAACCTACATTTTCCTGTGGTTCTGTGATACAGATCTGAGGGTGCTGCTCTGAGGCTGGGGATTTGTCTCCGTGTTTTGGCTGAGCACAAGGGCTAAGAACAAAGCCAGTTCTGCTTGAACTATACCAAGATGAAAGCTGAAGAGGAAGGCAGCAGCTCAAAGCCAGGCTGAGACAAAGTATTGCCCATAGCATGACAACTCCTCAGTGGTGAACTCCACCAAACACCAGATGTGGTGCATTCAGATCCCTAAAACCATGGTGGGATAATGAAGGCAATCAGAGCAGTGGGATAATGGGAGCAGTGCTCCTCATGAGCATCCACAACAACTCTCCTTAAAGATCATGAAGTGCCACATGTGTTAAAATTAATCACATTGCATGTCTCTAAATTTGCCTATTATTTACAAGTTATTTTAAGAAGAAAACGTCACCAAAATAATTTATGTGATAGAAATACCTGTTCTCTCCAAGAATTTTCAGAAGCAGCTGAGAAGAAAGGACAGATGTGGGGAAAACTGAGAGGAGGTGCAGGCAGTGCATCCATAATTTGGACCTGAGTCTTGGTTTGGACTCTTTAGTTGAACCTCATCCCTTCCAGATGAGACACTCAAAAATTAGACCTAAATTTTCCATGCATAGCTTTCTAAAATGCTCAAGAATTTAAAAAAACCCCCAAAAAAACCACAACAAAAAAACAAACAAACAAACAAAAAAAAAACAAACCAACAAACAGTCAAGAAAATATTCCTGGAATTATGAGGGGGTTTTAGTTGATTTGTTTAAGCACTGGAATGTGCAGAAAATTTTAACATTTTCTTGTGGTACCCAGGTGGATTGACAACCATGGGGAGGAGAAGAGGAGGAGGAGAAGGAAGCCAGAAATATAATGAGCTGAATGATTAAGCTGTATAAGGCTTCAGAGGGACTGTTTCCATAAATAGGTTTCTAGTAAAAGTCTAACCTTTCAAAACTTTATATTCATTAAAAAAGAAAAAAATAAAGAAGGAAAATGTTACCAAAATCTAATTAGGAAGGGTTATAACCTGATCTCTATGAAAACCAAAATAGAATAATGTCACAGGAGAAAGAACCTCTGGAGATGTGTTTTAAAGAGTTTCTCTCAGAAACATTAAAAAGTGAATTTAATATTAAAGCTGAATAAGATGTTCATAGTGAAACTAAATGGCCAGGTAGAACTTCAAGAAGTTCAGGGTGAAGCATCCTGTATTCCAGCTCTTTTACTCTCAAGAACAGAATGGGTAGGTGTGCAGTGTTAGGAAGAATCATTTAGGAATGTTCAGATGTGCTATCCCCATGTGGACAGTTCCCAACTACACCTGTGCCTTGCCACGTGCCTGGTGCCATGCAGGAATAACTGGAGCCTGTTGAGCCACTCTTTGGCCAGGTTCCCCTGTCTGGCATCTGTTTCCCAATCCTTTCTGATGAGCTGTTTGGGACAGGCATTGACATCTCTGCTGCCTCTGCTGGGCAGGAATTGCAAGGGATGCCCAGTGCCAAGTCTGGGCTCGACTGCACCTTCTGCTGGAGCCCAGAGCCCAGAGCCCAGCTTTGGGAGCAGCTGATTTACTGTCCCTGGGCACAGGCACGGATCAGGCAATTCTCTTCACAGTCTGGGCCACCTCATCTGGGGTAACCATGCAGGGAAATGAAAATGTGCCTGACCAGGATTCCTCTAAATCCTGGTATCCCGAGGCTCTGACAGCTGATACTGCCCCCAGATCCTTTCCCTGCTTCCAGAACCCAGGTGCTGAGGCAGAGGCAGCAGGCATAGGAGTTTTCCAGTGCCCTGTAACATCACATCCTCACAGCTTGTGATCAAGCCAGGCCCAAGTATTCTGGGACAAATTTTCATTTCCCTACAATGCCACACATTCAAGTCAACCAAAACTGATGCACTCGGTCCCAGAGTCCTCTGATACCCTAGAGGAACATTGTCATTCAGGAAATACTGAAGTGGACTGGTTTAATTTCTATTTATATTGCTCTTCTTCAGAAAGAATGTTTCTCAGTTGCACACCAGGTAATTTGGTGGGCCAGATATAGCCAGTCCACTTGTAACTAAAGATCCATTAAACTTTGAAGCAGCTTCTCACTTTATTTGTCCCAGAAATACTATTTCAATAAAATACTTAAATGCAGGAATGGTTATAATACCCATCTGAACTTGCACTCAAATATATCAAAACAAGGTGATTCAGTACTGTATTTTGCCATCACTGTTTTTATCAGTTTCTGATATCTCAGATGCTAATTCTGTATTTTTCTCATGGTTATACCTGTGTTTGTGGATCTGCAACTGAGATATTGCAGTGATTTCTTTTCTTCTGTGACGTGATGAGGAAAACCAAGGCATCCTACAATTTTTAATCAGAAATTGGGCCTCCAACAATCAGTTCATATTTTCTTTTACGTTCTAATTTACGTTTTACTTTCAATGATGGAGGCTTACGAGTGGGTTTGTTTCCCATAAGCATGCAGGTATCTTAGAGAGACTTCTGTAAGGCAGAGTAAAAGATTCCTTGGGTAGGGAAAGGGCTGTGCTTTATTAATGCTCAATTAGTGCATTCTGCCTGTATCAAAAAAAAAAAAAAAACCCCAAAAAACTTGCCACCCTCTCATTGTTAAAGGCACTTAAGCACAAAAGAAACTAATTAAAAATGGAAAGAGTGGCACTTTTTATGCCCTTCAGAAGTATTTTTGTGAGCTGCACAGTGACTCATGTTTTACAGCACTGGGTAGCTCGATATATGTATTTTTAATGATTTGGAAAGTGCTCATATGACTGTGTGTAAAAGGAAGCAGAACCCATTATTTCCAAGGGACTGTGAAAAGAAACTGGCTTAGAAGTATCTGAGTAGTAAAGTACCTGTATTGCTATCAGTAAAGTCAGAAACTTTTTGTCATGATCCCAAGCTAGGTGCAATAGAGTGTGAGATATTCGGGGTTTTCACATTCCTGCCTCACAGACACTCACAGGGAAATTTAATTCACCACCACCAGATCTGTGTGGAGGTCTTGGTCACAAGCAAGCAGCTGAAGTTTAATGAGTTCACCCATCAGATGAGCTGTGACAGCTGTCCAGGAGCAGATGAAAGCTGAGTCACCTCCCATGGGCTACAGAGCTACACCCACAGGGCCAGTGAGCCTCGGATGATGAGCGGGTTTGAACTCCAGTCACTCAGAGCATGGAGTCTCTGCATGTCCTAGGTTACAATAGATGTATTTAAGTATTCTATTACCACCAGCTGTGGGCCATTAGCTGTTATCACCTGCTAATGACCCACCCCTGATAACAGACAATGGCCCATCAAGAAACCACCACATGACCCATGGACTTATCTCATCCTATTGTGAGATGCCCCACCCAGGAGGGGGGAGCCAGGCATTCCCACCTGGATAGAAGCTGCCCTTGGAACTGCCTGACCTCAGCCCTGGCTGCTGGGTGACCAGAGGACAGGAGCCACCACGGACCTTCAGCTGGAGACCAGACCTTCCACAGGATCATTGCTTCAACTGGATCACTTCATTTGGACTGCTGTGACCACCCTAATAGGGCATCAGGGTGTATCTGACTTTGTCTGTGCTTTTTCCTTATATTATTTTGCTTGTTTCTAATTTTTTCTGTTAATTTCAATCCTGACTTGTGACCTCCCACTGGTTTGTTTTCAAACCAATCCACTGCACGAGGGGCTGTCCTGCAGTTCTTCCCACAGCAGAGTCATCCCCGGGGGGGTTGTACAGACCCAGCAGTGCCAGGGATGATAGGAGCTGTGCTCCCAAACACAGATGGACATCTCCAGGCTTCTGGCACCTGTCCCTGGCTGAGCTCTGTGCCTGAGCCCACGTGAGGATGTGTGGAGGCTCTGTTGTCCTGTTTATTTACCAGTCAGACAAATGATGCCTCTCTCTGATCAATTATCAGCCATTCTGAGCTGCTGCACAGGAAATCAGTGTTTCCCTTACCTCAGGTAGTCGTGGGTTGCTTTGCCAAACAGATGGGATAAAGGAGAAGCAAATTGCATCTGTGCTCAGGTGGCAGGGAAAGCAGGAGCAAAGTTGTTCCATGGATTCCCCAGACTTGGGGGACAGACTTCCCTGCAGCTTGGAAATCTCAGATCCTGGGTCCCATATGAGCACTAGCAAAGAGTTTAGTCCTAACAATCTCCTGTCTTCTGTAGTTTATTCCAACTCCATCATTTTCCTTGAGGAGTTCGAGCATCCAGACATTGAAACCATGTTATTATGGTTGCATAAAAAATAAACTTGCAGATGCTGCCAGAGGAATAGGAAAGACAGTCTCTATTTCCCATTTCTGAAAGTGTTTAAAGGAGGTATTAATGCATCATTCATTGATATACTGGGTCACAGTATGAAACAGCAAATTAATTCTGTATAAGAAAATATTTCTGCTCAGATTAATCCCTTTTCATGCAATGTTTACCAAGAAATTTTAAGACCTTTGGGAATATTTGTACTTTGTTTAGACATAGCAGATCATTAGCTACTTTATTAGTCAACAGTGCGGAGAGGAACTGTAAGAAATACCCCGTTGTTACCTAGAAAGAATTCAATGGAAAAAAAAATAAATCAAATTTGTTGAGATTTTTTTCATACACTTAATTTGCATAATCTTATCTTTTTTTCCTCTTCCATTCCACAGACGTTAAGATAATGAATAAAAATAACAGTGTCCTCTGTAAGCCCAGCAAGGTTCCACACATCCTTTTTTGCTCCAAATTAGTTAAGGAAAGACAGAAAATTGTGTCACTGAAGGGCAGCCAAAGAACAATTATTTGTTATTGGATTAAATAACAGGAAGCTCATCTGTGTTGTCTTATGTAAAAGCAAGGAACACTTTCAAACTCTTGAAATCCAAAGAGAGAAATAGCTGAACACATTCACAGGCAGAGAAGAGGAATATATCCATTGTATAAGACAGAACTGCAAAAAAGGGAGTCATAAATCAACCAAACCCCTCTTAAAGACACTGGGAAATCATTAAGAGCACCAGTTCCTGCAATTTTGGACAGGATCTTACTATTTATGGAAAGAAAAGCCCAGATTTCCACAAAGAGCAACAAGTTTTGCTCCACAGGAATCATTAATCCAAACACGACTGCAGTAAAAGAAAAAATCACTGAAAAATAAGGAAAATAAAACCAAAAAAGGAGGGAGGGAAAGGAAAGAAAGAAAGCTTTCAGAAGTTCTCTGAGCAGCTTATCAGCTACCTAAGTGAGCTGTGCATTGAGCAAAACTTCCCCCAGCCTGCTTGTACTTGTCTTCCTTAAGACCTCTAAAAAGCAGGTTAATATTTTGCACCTTCTTTTCCCTTTGTGGCCCAGCTCCCTCCAGAATCCCCCCAGATCTTTAG
Source organism: Rhipidura dahli (assembly GCA_013399225.1). Taxonomy (NCBI): domain Eukaryota; kingdom Metazoa; phylum Chordata; class Aves; order Passeriformes; family Rhipiduridae; genus Rhipidura; species Rhipidura dahli. The sequence goes on from VXAC01007004.1 coordinate 748,348, forward strand.
CACCAAGCTGCCATGGACCATTTTAACCATGTTTATGGTTAAAGACAGCTCTCTCTGCTGTCTCAGTGCCACATTCTGCCTCTACTGCTACTGGAGGAGCTTCCTTTATTCCTGTGCATTGCCTGTCGCAATGACAGGCAGCTCATTTCTTCACAGGAGTGAAGAGCTGCCTGATTTCTGAGGATTCTTTGCATTCTCTCCCTGCTCCATGTTTCATTTTCTCTGAGGCATTGCCCCTGCCTCCCACACAGGGGGCTGCCTTCAACTCTGCATCCACACCCTGAAGTTTCAACACCATCTTCCAGGAGCACAGTTGTAAGCAGAGGATAACTGGTAAGGAAGGGAATGTTCTATTATTCCTGCCACGAATGGGCTTGCTGCTAAGTGAAAGCTCATTTGGCTTTAATCTTTCAGTGCCTCATTTTCTCCATCTTTAAGCAGGATGCAGGAAGGGCAGCAACTCATGGTTCAGAAATAAATTAAGTTTAACACTAACCCCTATCCCCACAATGTGGAATATCATGCCCAAGTCTTAAATACAGGATTTTTCTTTCATATATAATGATAATACTCGGCTTTTATGCAGTGCTTTCCACCAGTAGAGTTCAAAGTGATTTGTGAAAAAGCAAATAACAACTAAGGCTAACTTGGTTAGTTTGCTTAAAGGAAAGAAGTTGACATTAAAATCTAAGAGTTGGATGTAAATTGGAACTAAGCCACTGAATTTCCACCCTTTTCCAGGCTCCCAGAAGTTTCATCAGTGTGACTAGTATTTGGAAAGCTCAAGAAGCAGCTTTCTGTGGCCAGAAAAGGCACTTCCAGCACAGGAAACCATTTACAAGTGCACTTCTTACAAACGATTTTGGGAATTTGCCCCTCCATCCTTGAAATTTCTTCTCCTTCTACCCCAGAGGCAGCACCCAGCCTGCTCATCTACCATTGCCCTCCAGAGCAAGCAGCTTCTGCCCCTGGAAGGGCAATTCTCTCACATTAGTGAGGCTGGATTTCCAAGAATCCCACTGGATCTCTACAACTCACTCCTTTTCCCTACTTACTTATTCTCCCTTTCTTTCTTCCTTTTAACCCAGAGATGTGAATTGTCATCCCTTTCTTGTGCAACACAGGAGAAAGAGAAGAGCAATTATTCCTGCTGCTGAGCTGTATTTTTCATTTCTATGGAGTATCCTGGGCTGAAGTCTGTGAGAAAGGCTCGACCCAAAGCAAATTTGCCCTCAGTGACACAAAGCCCTCCTTGAAGGAGCAAAAGTCCTGCAGAAGCCAATGGACTCACACCCAAGGTGCAGAGAAATTCAGCCTGAGTTCTGCACGTCTCCCTTTCAAAACTGGTGTAGGATCAGATGTGTTTTCCTGCAATCTTTGGCTCATTGTCCCAGAATTGTCCTTTTGAAGCTTCTCTCTCATCTACCTGTGTTTGGTGTGGTTAAATGATTAGACTGTAAAACAGCTTTTACCCTCCCATGCATTATATATCCCTCCTTTCACTTATAAAATACTTTTTGCCTTTTCAAGTAGCATACTTGAGGTGTTTGTGTCCATCTAATGTGGGAGTTAGCAGCTCAGATAAGAAAAAGCTAAGGAAAATATCTTTTTTGAAAAGCAGAGAAACACAGAAAGGAAATCAGACCCTTCACAATAATGGTTCAATAAAAATTATGTATTTAGGCAGTAACATCTGGAAATAGATTGTGTCTCCATTTTTGCTATTGTGCAGGCTAAACATACCTAATTATTAATTAATAACTGTTCACTGAGTAGCCTCAGTGTCCTTTTTTCTGTGTTCTTGCAGAAACTGCTAAACTTGTTATTGAGTCCATGCACATCCTGAAGTATTACAAGACTGTGATTACCCAGTTTTCCTTCCATTTACTTTTAGTTTTATCCTAAGTGAATATTTTTAGGCTAATCAGTATCTGCTAAATCAAAGGAGCAACTCCTTCTCTCATCAGCTCATGCAAACCTTCCCTTTCAGCAGTTAACTGTGCTCATCAGAAGAACCACCTATATTTAATATAATTTCAAGAATGTTTGTCATTTGAGGACAGAATATGCCAAGAAACTTTTTCTTAATGCATGCAGCATTTAGCAACAAGAGCACAGGATGACCTCAAATCAAAATACATTAATTTCTTTTACTTTATGGTTTTTCATCTATAAACCTTTGCAATTAAAGAAGCTGCTGCTAGTAGTGTGCTTAAATAATGCCTGAAATTCAGAGATACAGGTACTATGGTATATTCATATATTTATGATATCTTATGATATATGAGTGATATATTTTTGATATACACAGAAGATGCAGACCTATAACTATGAAAAAATGAAAAAAATCATTGTTTGGAAGCGGATTTGTGAGGGCTCTGGGTATGGTTAAGTTCCAGAAATGATGAAAAGTGTCAGAGCACTGGGCTCCTGAGGGGCTATTGAGCCCCCCTACCTGAGGAATCAAACAGAGCTGTGTGTCAGGGTGAGTTAAAAATCTGCATCTCTGGGATCCTCCTCCTCTCCACATCTGGGCATCAAAAGCTTTGTGCCAAAAAACCCACAGAAGCTGAAGTACATTTGTCCTGCCTTGCCACTGCTCAGGCTTACAAGGCTCCCTGTAAACCCCTGCATTATTATATTTATGTCTAAGGAAATTATCCAAAGTTTCAACATTAACTTGTCCCTCCTCTGCACGAGGCAATTTTTCACCCCCAGCTCCTCACAGTGCCATTAAGCTGGTGGCAGCTCTGACTGGAGAGATCATGAGATGAGCAATAGTGTTTGTCCTGTGATGAATCTCCAGGTTTTGTGCTGAGCTGGTGGAATTAATGTGACAAATTCCAGGGGATGGATGTAAATGATCCCAGGAATCCCAGCCTGGGGTAATTGCCTGTAAATTTGCTGAGTGTTTCTGCATGGGGAGACTTTGCAGAGCACAGGGCAGCTGCAGGCTGAGGAGCTGTGGGTTGTAGCCACAGACCCCTGGCATGGCCTCAGGTGAGTCTTTTCACTCTTCTGTACCTAAATTTCTGTACCTAAATCATCCCAGCTTGCTGGACTCCACTTCTGTGGTCTATGTTACAATGATTTAAGGCTCTCCCTAAAATCATCTTCTCCACACAACTGTTTCCCGATTTTATGATAATATTCCTTAAGAATAGCATCTCCTTATTGAGTGTATTTATCAAAGTATCAAGATCTTTAGAATTAGCATTATTGGCAAGGGGAAAGGATTTCTTCTAATTAAGCCGTAAAGCTAAGCTAATAAAACTAATCATCCTGTGCACTTAAGTAAAATTTTAATTTAATGTTCATCAGTGTTTAGCTCCCTTATAAAGTCCCCAGTGAGATAATAACCTTTTGTGTGCTCTTTCTTCTACAGAAAAAAGAAACATCCATCCTCCTTGGCGTTACTTTTAAATCCTCATGCAGAAATTCAGCCCATATTTTCACAGGGGCCATTGCTTTCTTGGGCTGTTCATTGACAACTCTTTATCAAGCCCTCCTGGCTCTGGAAACATCAGCAAGAGCTGCTTTAAGGGAACTTTCCAAGTGCTGAAGGATCTGCCCCTGAACCCAAAGCGCTTCCCAGGGAGGTTTGTTCTCTCACTTCCCTGGCTGTGCCAGCACCTAGAGCCAAAACTGTGCATTTTATGCACAATTCTGCATTTTAATCAAGCTCAAAACAGCCTCAGGGCTTAAGCTGATTGAAATCAAAGCTTGCCTGGTGTCTGTCCTGAGGAGAATCTCCAGGCTTTGCTTAGAGTCAAGGTCCCTTCTGTGCCCTGACAGATGCTGTTGCTGCTCTAAAAAAGGCACTACAAACTGTGGAAGGGAGCCTGGTAAAAGGACAACTCTCCAGTTTAAAAGCCATTGGGCTGTGCTTAAGATTGTCCCCTCCAAGCTTCATGGTTATGAAGCAGAATAAACCCCATGCATTTGCTTTCTCAGCCAGCATTTCACATTTTAGCGAGCTAAAGCCACACGTGCAGAGTGGAATCCACAGCTGGCTGTATCAGGTGGGCAATAATCAGACTGATAACCCAAGATAACTTTTCTGTGGGATATATGCCTTCTTTATCTTCTTGTGCTGGTTTGGCCAAATTTGGAGGAAAATATCCTTTGATAGAAGGAAGGTTACAACCACCCCTCTCCCTCCAGGTTTGGGGGGAAAAAAAGAAATTTTCCTCAGAGGAAAGTGAAAGGGATAAAAATCTATTTATTTAACACACACACAGGAAAAGGTTGATAATGCTAAATAATAAAATCTCTTGCTGTGGAGAGAAACCTGGAAGATTTCAAAGTCCTTCTGTAGGTGTAGGTCCCTCTCCTCCTCCTCAGAGCTGGGTCAGTGTGGACCCACCTCCAGGGCCTTGGAAGAAAATTCTCTGGGTGTGTTCTGATGTTGAAGAGAAGAAGGGGAAAAAAAAACCAAAAGTCCCAGGAAAACAAAGTTCAACTCTCAGTCTCCCTGTGGAGAAAAGAAGCAGAAAGTTGGCTGAAAAAAAGCAAGAAGGGTGCTTCCTCCACGTTTGTTACTGCAGCAGAACCCAGAGCAGTGAGTGTCTGTGTCTGTGTCCTTGAACAGCTGCTTTGAAAGGTTTGTTTGGTTTTCTTCTCTCCCCCCTCTCAGGCTCAGTTTAAAGGCACAGAAAAGACACAAAAATTAATTTTGGGCATAGAGCAGCGATGGGGGATGCACATCATAAAGTGACCCCAGGACACTGCTTTCCTTACTCCTCCTCAGCAGCCCCTGGCTGTGGAGGGCTGCTGTCCTCACACAGGGAATGCATCCCTTTGCCTTGCAGTGGGAATGGGAATGTGCAGCAGGGCTGCTCTGCCAGAGGGGAGGGAGGGCTGGCAGCTCAGTGTGTGCAGCTCCTGTGTTTGAGCTGATGCTCCAGCGAGCACAGTCAATAACACATTTTTAGAGGGCTTGTAGATAATTAGATTAATGAGTTGACTCTCCTCGAACGCACGATCTGCAGTGAGCCTTTCTGCTCATCTCTTTATTGACTGGCACTGTAATCATATCCATTGAACCCCACTCAGCCAGCAGCAAATACAAACATATCCTTGCCCTTGGAGGTGGTCAGAAAGGCCAGGCATGCTATCACTGCAGTACATATATTTTCGGAGACAATTAGCAACCCCAAGGTGGTGTTAATCAGGTGGAAATAGGGGCTAACTAAGTATTAAATTATCTCTTGCTACAGTAGAGTTCCCTGAGCTAAGATGACCATTTTAGAATTGTTTTGTAGGGATTCATCTAACTCTTGGTCTTTCTAGCATAATGAGATCTCAGCCAATCCTCAGGGTAAAATCCTGGTCCCACTGAAGAACCAGACAAGCAACACAGTTAGAAATGGCAAGTGCCTTGCTCAAAGCATCTTATTCACCTCATCCCAACCTGGCAGCTGGAATTCAGGATCTTAGCATGGAAACCTCTCTCTGTGCCCTTTGGTGGTTCCCAGTTAACAGCTAGGAGCAGAAGCAAATCTCATTAACAAAATCTCTGTGAGTAGAAGATTGTAGAAATAGCAGGATGGTAGTTAAAGCCTTGGAAGGCTAACTCCATCTAAACAGAGCCAAAGAAGCACTGATATTTTCTTCAGCTTCACCAAAGTGAATGGGAAAAAAATTTCACAATGTTGGCTAAGCAAGTCCTTTCTGGGACCCTGTTATGATGAGAAATGAAAAAAGCCACATGGAAATGCAACTGGTCCAGAATAAACCCCTAACAAGGCAAGGGGACAAAGACTTCACAGACCAAGAACTATAAAAGCAATAGGAAAATTAAAATTGCTCAGTGAGGAGGTCTAAGCTGAACACACAGGGGAAACAACATTAATAGAGCAGAGGGAAAAGTGAACAAACAAACAAAGGCAGCAAAGGACAACACTCTGAGTGTAGAAATCCAAGCATTTGACAAGAAAATCAGGCAAAGCACAAACCCCCAAACAGAGAAACTGCAGCACAGTTGGCTACCCAAGGGGTTAATGACAACACTGACTTCTTCCACCAGCTTTTGCAAAGCTGCAAGGCAAAAAGCATCTGCTGTAGTGTGCTGTAAAGCAGCACAGGGAGCTATGTTGTAGAGGGCAAAACTGGGGTTGGGAGCACTTATTTTTGAGGAAAACAGTAAAACAGAGAGACTGCTCTGCAGTGAATGTGACATATTTGATGAAAAGCAGCAAACTGTTCCTCCAAGTGATTATCAGTTCAAGAGCAGTGCCCTGTCTGTGTGGTGTTTGGATGCTGGGGAATGTACCAGGGTGGGAGAGATGCCTCAGGCAGCAGAAAGCAAACACTGAGAGCAAGCTCTCGCTGAAACTTGGGAAATAAATGCTTATTGAGGTTTTGTAAAATATGGTGGCTGCCATGGGGAGGAACAGGGCTCATCAGAACCCTTGGAGTGCATTAGAAAAGCGGGGGAATAAAACTTCCCATGCAGAGAGTAAGGATGGACTCTGAGAGCAGGCAGAGGTCAGAGCTGAGGGGGTCTCTGTGGTCCCTGAACCCCTTAAACTCCCCTGCTCATAAAGAAAAAGAACCTGATCCTTTAATTACACACCCAGCTGGATCTGTTTATCATGAACAGAGGAACACATTGTGCATCCCACAAAGGCAAAACTTCTGAGAGAGAATGAAAATATCTCGATGCTGCATACCACTGAGGCTGTGGATGGTATCCCTAAAAATAATTTTTAAAAAATATCAATTTAATTGCAGCTATTTTGAGCTCTGTTTGGCACCCCAGAAAGCAACATGGCAAATGGTGTAAGAGCAGGCAGGGGACAAGTACTCCAATCATGTAAAAGCTGGGAAGGGCAGCTTTGGAAAAAGCCTGAGCTGTTAAGCTTCAGCAGCGATGGAAAATTTTCTTGACAGTTGTCAAAATGCTCTGAAGGCAGCACTGCAGCCTCTTATCACAGCTGATAGCAGTCTCAGTGCCCCAGTGATAAGCTGGGTGTCTGTGTGAGTAGCTTGCTCTGGCTGACCTACATCCACAGCAACAACATATGTGACTGTCACCTCTAAGCCAGGCTGCTGTCAGGGATGTCCCCTGGCAGCAGAGCTGTCCCAGCAGGGCTGGGGAGGGTGAGCCCTGCAGGGAACAGGGGCTGAGGCAGCAGCACTGAGCTCCAGGCACTGCCTGGGAGGGCTCTGGCACAGCTGGGGCTGGGAGCACTGAGAGCTGACAGAGGGAGCACAGAGCCACAGGAATGGTTTGGGCTGCAAGGGACCTGAAATTCCATCCAGTGCCACCCCTGCCATGGCAGGGACACCTCCCACTGTCCCAGGCTGCTCCCAGCCCCATCCAACCCGGCCTTGGGCACTGCCAGGGATCCAGGGGCAGCCACAGCTTCTCTGGGCGCCCTGTGCCAGGGCCTGCCCACCCTCACAGGGAGAAATTCCTTCCTGATATCCAGTCCACACCTACTCAACACAGACCTGACACAGGACACTTAAAAATAGGCAGAACTTTCTACCAGCAGGTCTTGGTCCAAGCTTGATTTTTGCTTTGGAGATGCTTTGCCTTTGGTGCAATATCAGATTGTAGGACCTTCAGCCAGGTCCTACACATTAAGGGTTAAATATTCAGGGTAAAATATTAACCCTGAACCCATTTTTTAATTTTTAATTTTTTTTTTTAAGCCTGTGGCCAGGTAAGTGTCTCTCTCCTAGCACTGAGGGAGATGTCAGTGTGTGGTGTGCCCAACATGTTCTATTCCTGACAGGAAAGATTTTTTGAAAGATTTTCCTGCCAGCATATAACTGAGCTGAGCAGCTGCTGAAGCTGCTCTGGAATGCAAGAGCTGCCCTGTTACAGTGATTGCTCTGCCACTGGGCATTAAAATTCATCAGTAAATATAAATGTTGGCTACTTGGCCAACTTTCTGAGTAATTGATGCATAGACTTTCTTGGGTGTTTCCAGACTTACCACTCTGGGGACATAATTTTAAGGATAAAATCTATGCTGGATAATTCATGACTAATTAATGTAGAGGAAATAAAAGCTGATTGTACACAAACCATTGGTAAAAACTCCAGAGGTGCAGAAGCACCACTCAGGAAGCCAATTCCCTTTAAAACACAGTTCTGATGGTCATGTGCAAAACACTGATGTCACCTGCAAAGGCTGACTGGAGAAATGGAACGTGATTGGGTCTGTGAAACTTAATGTACAAGACAAAAATAAATTAGAGACTCCCCTTTCCCAGTGCAGAGGTACTCAGACAGGTAATTCCATTCTGCACTGCCTTGGTTCCTGGTCCTGTATTTTATTTTCTCTTAATTTCAGGCTTTGGCAGGTATTTTACAGGTTCAGGGTCAGAACTCTTGCTGCAGTCACATTGTATAATACTATTGTACTTTACATATTGCTCTGAATTTAACTTTGGCCAGCAGCTAGAGCAACAAAAAGAAGCCAGCTTAACCATATCCTAAATGGCCTGGAGCTGGGAGCCAGGGAGTCATTACACTGCATCCATCCAGCCAGGGAGAGACACATTCATTTGCAAATGAGCAACCCAAATTCAGGCTGCATGGTTTGAGGGATGGAAAAAGTTTGCAGGATAATTTATTAGTGTCATTGTCTGCAGCTTTCCAGATGTTCTTGTCCTGGAGCGTACACAGAGGAGAAGATCCCAGATACATCAATAAAATAGTTCAGGGATGTTTTTCTGCTAGGAGGCATGAAGCTGGAAAAATTAAAGGTGTTCTTCCGGAAGTGATTTAAATTAATGAATGACTTTAGATTGAGGAAAAAGTGTCACCACAGTCCTTCCTGCTTGTATCGAGGGATAGGTCTCTAACCACTGCTGCATGTAGGGAAATGATGGAGGCTTTCCCATGGGATGGGGGATCCTTCCCCGAATGCCCAGAGAGCATCCCAGGAACACACCTGTTTCTCAGTCACACACACCACGAGGATAACACCTTATCTCACAGGCTTCCAGTCACAGCAGGAGTTTGTTCAATAATGCTGTGGCTACTCCCACTGTCCCTGCTGTCCCACAGCCATGCCATGAGCAGGAATTCCATGGAAACCCACCCAGGGGATGCCAGCCCAGCTGAGACACTGGGAACCTCTTTATGGATCATTGACACTCACAATATTTCATCTTTGTACACAAAGCCACATTTCTAGGTATTTAAAAGGTAACCTGCAGTGCTAGATGTAAGGATTTAATTTAGCCTTACACTTAAAACCCTGACTGTGGAACTGAAAAACCCAAGAGAGTTCATTGTGACATCCTGACAAATCATTGTCCTTCATTCACAGGGAATGAGTTTCCTGACTTGCTACGTTGTGAAACAATTAGTCAACATTAATCTGGACCAGATGAAGTGCAGTGGGTCATTAGTGGCTGCTGACACTGTGGAGGAAGTGATTCCAGTTATTTCCTGCTCAAGTCCAAGCTCCCAAGAAGGAGCATCTCTTTTCTAGTCCCAGGCTCAAGGTTTACAGTGCAGGGATTAGATCTTTTCCATACTCCAAGGCTTCCCTCATTCAAATAGAAATGAAATTCTGTATCCATAGTAAATTCCCTATGCTCTGTCAATGGTTTTTATTTCCCTCTCTTTCAGTGTGCCCTTGCACAGGGTCTAAAACTGCCCTTCATTGAGGAGCCCTCACCCCAGCCCTTACTCAGCTCGGGTTTTGGAAAAGATAAACTTTTGCCTTGAAAGACTGCAAAGATTGCCCAAATCCCCCTTTCCTACTTTGCAGTGAAGATCAGGCAGTCAAAATGAAGGCAGCCAGTGCCTGCACAAAAGCAAAACTCACAGCTCAGACCATCTCAGGGAGCTGCTGGCTCTGTTCCTTCAGCTCAATCCTCTGTTGTGATCCCATGCCAGTAAAATGAGGGCGACCCTGAGGCCAGGCACACTCAGGGAACAGGAGGCTCACAGCACACAGTCATCTCACAATGAAAAACCCTCAGGTGTCCAATAAAATAATAAGGGGGAGAAAAAGAAACAACCTCACAGGCCATGAGTGAAACAATCCACAGAGAAAGCAGGGAGAATCCCCATGGTTCATGCCCAGATTCTAACCAAGGTTTTCACTTAGCAAAAAATGTAAGGAGGAAGAAAGAATAATAACTATGATCAATAATTAACCTACTTGATTTTAACTACCTGAAAGAAAACTTTATTCAGTACCTATCATTTAATAAAAACATTAATATTTCTAATTCAAACAAGGCATTAATGGTTTTAAATATTCCAGGCATACTGACCATATAAATATAATATATATATATATCATAGAAGCCTCACAGCTTTCCAAGGCTGCAGCATAACTTGAATTGTTCTGGTGGCATTAAAACATCTTTATCACCCTTCATATTCATTTGCCCTGTTCCAGCATGCACTAGCTTGACTTCCAAACAAGATGCACAAAAAGCCATTTGGAAGGGGCACTTCAACCACATTTTCCCATACTGGAGGCAAAGCTGGGTTATGGAGAATAGCTACAAAATTGAAAGGTGGGTCAATTATTCTGGGAGTTAATAGTTGTCAATGCCAGCAATGTCTTAAAATCAAGAGTCAAACATGGTTAGAAGGGGAAAAGGGATTTTCCCTTGGGATTTATTTTAAGGATCCTCAGGTGCACCACGGCCAGGTGGAATGCACCTCCCTGCACCCTGCAGTGCCCACCCACAATAGATCTAGTATAACATTGTAGGTGTCACTAATTAGCACATCTATCAAAGATCCCCCAGTGAGAGGCTCCAGTGAGCCCCCTCCCCAAGGACCCTTCCCCTGGCTGGTTCTGTCTCAGGTTACAGAATGTGTTCTGGAGAGGCCCTTGGGCTCTGGGCACACTGATCCCTCACTGCAAAGCTGCTGAAATGTTCAGTCTCCCACCTTGACAAACAAACTCAAGAAGTTAGGCAAAAAGCACTGAGAATACAGAAATTGTAAAAAGGTATAACAGGGGTATAAAAGAAAAGACAAAAATCGTCCTGGCATCACCAGCAGGATCAAATTCATTCTGAAGCCTCAGGAAAAGGGAGCAGAACTATTTATCCTTTAAAAATGTGATCAGGTGTTTAGTGTGGGAAGAGCTGTGGATGAGCCAACGCTGTGAAAGGGGCTCCAGCAGGAAGCACCAGCACTTAAGCAGCACCTGTGGAAGGGAAGGGAGTCAGAGCAGTGCTGTTCCAGGTTTTCACTGTAGGGGAAGGGTTCTGTAAGGCTCAGTGCAAATGAATTCTCTCTAAAATGATGACTGTCACACAAATATTGTGTGAAATACTGCCATGCATCCAGCACGATGTGAATATTTTTCTTAGAACACCTCATGTGAAGGAGGAAGGCATTTTCATTGGACTCATTTAAACAAATGACTGGACGAAGAACAAACCAAAAACCAGCTCCTGCCTATTGGAGTTTAGTGCCAGAAGAGTGAAAGGAAAGATGAGAGCTATTTTTGTCCCTCAAGACCTTTCATGTCCTTTGGATGGTATCAGGAATTAATTAAAATCAGACAAAATAACCCTCATGGGTAACAAGAGGTGATTCAAGCCATGTTAGACCCAGAGGAATGTCCACCCCCACCTGCACATACTGTGTGGCAGGAAAGAGTGAAAGCCTGTATCAGACCTTGAGTATCAGTTTGAATAATTAAGATTTGGTGAAATGGAATAATTGACTGACCCACTTTTGGACTTCATGCAGGTTTATCTCCTGTAAAGAACTATTTTGAGTTTATGGTGACACTTTCAGGAGCTCTATCATGCCTGCCAGCTCCCCTTCCCACAGACAAATTCCCAGAGAATAATGCGCAGTAATAATGCCAGGATCCCCCAGCTTGATTTCAGCAGCAAGCAAAGGAAGTTTTTCTTCCTAATCACCACATTAATTGCAGTATAAACTTTATCTTATCAGGTTTGTATGCAGATATCTGGGTTTGTTCTAATCAGGGATTCACTTGCAGATGGAGGTTTAACTCTTCCTCTGGAGTAGTCCAAATACAGAGTTGTCTTTTGGCTATAAAAATGCCCCAAAAAAGCCCCTAAATTTCATTTAAGGGCCTGATGTTGAGTGGAACCTGGCTCAGACCTCACCTACATGAGCCAGTTCAACCTTCTCTGGATAAAACCCGAGCTGTACACCCTAAGCTGCTGAAAGCAAAGAAGAAATCATTTAACAGAGACAGTGAGAGCCACTGCTTTGCAGGAGAATCTCACTTTCTCTAATAATCACCTTGGGGGATCACTGTTTAATAACAGAGAGCAGGCACTGCTCACTACAGATACTGAGAGACCATTTTAAAAAGCCCCACACCTGAAAGCAAAGCTTCTAGGCTTTTTTCTTGTGTCATAGCCCTAGCTCACCAAAGTTACTGGGGACACTAATGCAAGGGCTTAGAAATGACCCAAGACATAAACACACAATTTAGCCTGAAGAAAAGCATGGTGTGTTTCCTGAAAGCACATCACTGGACCATAAAATATGAGCTGTGATGCTAGACTGAGGGCAGGGATAGAAGAGAAAAGCGTCTGGGAATCTTTCTCTACTTCCCTAAGCATTGTGTGATTAGCTGCCCCCTTTGAACCCAACCTTCCTTCCTTTAACAAACCCAGAGTGTCAATTATACCTCTGGCCTCCCTTTGAAATGAAGTGAAAAATCACCAGCATGGGCAAGTGACAGAAAAGCTTTTAGTCTCCTTCAGCTGACAACAAGATGTATTTTTGTCCCACTCTCAGCAAAGCCGTTGAAATTCATGTCATGGGATTGTTTTACATCCTGTTGCACCTGTTCTGGTGTTTAAACAAATTCTTCATGATGCTGCTGTACCTGGGTGAATATCAGCAAAGATGGTGCAGAGGAAAGCAAACTCACAGTTTGCTTTGTACTGATGCCCCAGTACATGATTTACTCCCCCCAGGTTTGGAGGGGGTTGCAGATCATGTAAAATTGTGAACAGGATTATTAATTATAGCACTGGCTCTGGATATTTAGTGCATTATCACAACCTAATGAGGCACTCCTTCCATTATTTACCTTGTAAGCACCTTTCTTCATAGCTGCATTTACTGCTTTATAAATGCCTCTTATTGCATAGCCATTACCAGTGCCATTAAACTCATTTAACCATGCTCTCACAGCTGTAGTTTTAGAGAAAGATTGCAGCAGAAGCAGTGTAACTTTCTATTTTTGCAAGGACAGCATTATGGCAAAACATGTATTTACTTGCAGAACAGCTCTCCCTAACCCCTGAGAAATTACTGTAAGTATTAAATAGACACATGTGCAAAAAACCAGCTGGCTTCTTCAGTAAAATTCCTCCATAAAGGTAAGGGTGGAAGGGATTAATGGTATTGATTGGTTATAAGCCAGCACACCTTGAGTTAAAAGCTACCTTTCATTTAATGGCAGGTAGGATAACACAAACACTGGTTTGAAGAGAAAAACAAACCTGAAAAAGTTTCTTAGGTGATAATTCTGCTTCCCCCTGCTGCAGAAACCTTCCACAAAGGGCCATAAAGAAACAAGGTCAATATTTCTGCTCCCCCCTTTATCCTTCTCACATAAACTGCTCAGAGTTTTTCTGCATTAAACCATGCAGTGCTCAAACATCACAAATTCCCAGCCAGAATGCACTCACAGCTGAATTATTTCCATTCACATTGGGAAATCCCAAATACAGCAGAGGCTGCTCTCATGGCTTCATGGAAAATATAAACCCACTTACTGATAATGAATTCCTGCAGCACTCTTCCTGCTCCAGCCCCCAGCCCTCTGTGCCTCCCCTGCCAGCTCTTACTCAGAACGTGGGTGGAGGAGCTGGGTTTTTCTCCTGGGTCTCCTGGGCGTCAGTCCTTGCTCCCCATTAGCCTGAGCTGGATACTCAGATCAGCTGTGCTCACCCCTTTTGGGGCCAGTAGCACAGGGGTTTCCTTTGAGTGTTCAAGAGGAGACTCCAGCTGATGCTGAAAATAAGCTGGTCAAAAATTAAAATGAAACCCTTTCCCACCAGGAAAATTCACAGAAACAGAGGAGTTGCACTGAAACTCCAGGAGAGGTTATGCAGCCCAGGATGGAATTAGGAAAGGAGCAAATTAGGAAGGAACAATTCACCCACTCCAGAATAACCCTGTTACTCTGGGCATTTCTTCACATGAGAAGGCTGGAAGCCTCAAAAGAGCAAGGGTGGAAATGATTCTCCCACAGGCTGACAAATGTCTTTATTCACTGAGATGTAATGAGAGATTAAGTTTTTTCCATTAACCTATTCATAAATTTATGCATTTTGTTAACACATGAAATTAAACATATTTCCCGACCATTATGAGATGGAATTTCTGTTTCCCAGACCAGCCTCAGGAATATGATTTCTATCCCATTGCTCCATGCAATGATTTGTTTGAAGAAGCCAGCTCCAGCTGTTTCCACACTCTCTGATACAGAGGGTGTTTAAGGTGCTTTATCTTTGTTGAGCAATGCTGCAGATATGAATCCCATCACATTCACTCCCACAAGCAGTTTACACCTCTTAGATCAGAGTGACATTGTGGCACTGCTGTAATGTTCTGTCCCCCTTCCTTTTTTGCAGTGTTATATTGGTTTCAGCAAGAGCCCACATCTGAAACTTTCATTGTGGCTTCAATCCGTGGGACTGGGAGTGAAGATGAAATGGGTTTTTGTGTACACAAATGCTCTGTAATGCTGATAAGGGGTGATGTGAACAGAATGCAGACCAACACTACAGAATTGTGTATTCAGCCTGCCTGCTAAGGGAGATACTTTCTCAGCAGTCTGTTAAGCAGCAATAAATGATTTGTAAATATCACCCTCAATAGAGTGGGGACTCCTTTCTTCTAATAACCCTGACACACACACACAAAAAATAATAAAAAGGAGATTTTGGGCAATAATCTGACTCTTGGGAGCCTTCAGAGCCACCTACTATCTGTGTCCAGCAAGGAGCACTGGGCAAGCCAGTTGGGACTAATAAATCAAACTTTCCCTTGCTTAGATCTCTCCCAGTGATGACATGATGGCTTGGATCTTAATTAGCAGCTCTTCTCTCTTAACCTGAATGGTGTCAGGTCACTTTGAGAGTGATGCTAATTAGAGTGTTTTGAATTGTTGTTTCCAAAGCAGGTGTGGGACAGTGCACCCACCAGTCCCTCACAGCATCTCCCAGAGCAGGTGGGAGTTTGCTCGACCTTTAACCTGAGAAATGGGAAGAACAGAAATCTGCTTTTGCTCCAGCTGTGAATTGGGGGGAGAATTCATCTGAATTTGAGTGGAAGTGCATTTGGAAACTTCCCTTTACTTGCTGCCCTTTCTCACTGCACTGCTAAGAATTGTAAAAGCCTAAAAATACTTAAAAATGCCCTTTAGCTTAAGAGTGAGAAGTTCTGTGTATTGGACAACAGCAACCTGAGCCCTCCTGTTGGGGCTTGTCTGGATTCAGCTGGGCAGCTCTGCAGTGACATCTGGTCCTCCTTAGAGCTGCATTCTGCGTTGTGGGTGACTGTTACTTATAAAGAAGTGCATTAATTAGACTTGGAAGGTCTAATTAGGATGAAACAGAGGGAGACAGACACCATCTAGGAGAAGGTTCTGTGCATGTCACCATCAATTCTCTTCCCCTCCTCATCACCAGGAGAGAGGCTGCTCTGGAGGTGGAAAGAACCAGGGACCCAAAGGAGCCCCAAGGATGCAGTGGTGAGTGTGGGTGTAATT
Source organism: Rhipidura dahli (assembly GCA_013399225.1). Lineage (NCBI taxonomy): Eukaryota > Metazoa > Chordata > Aves > Passeriformes > Rhipiduridae > Rhipidura > Rhipidura dahli. Next base: position 764,064 of record VXAC01007004.1, read on the forward strand.
ACAAAGCACAATTTCATCTGTGAACAAGAGGCCAAATAAAAGCAAGCTGTAGATAACCACCAGAACAAAAACCAGAGCCTCCTTGTGCCCAGTCCCATCTACTCCTAGAAATAAACTTGTTTCAGACCATGCTAAATTCTAGAAGCTCAACAGAATAATGCACAGCTGCTGTAAAGCTGCCAGTGAAATTAAGAGCTTTTTTGGCAAAATAACAAAGAGATTCAGTCCAAAGGTTTAAGGTTTATGGAGCTGCCTCAATGGTGTTTCATGCTTGACTTTGTGCAGTCCTCCTGAACAGGCTGAATGCATCCCTGGGTTGTTTTTATCAAGTCAAAGCACCGAGCGAAGCTTTTCTATTTCATGCCCCATTCATACCTTGCTACACAGACTACAAAGTGTGGGTTAACCCAAATGCCTCTTGCTTCTCCCTTCAGAAAATAATAATGGGCACATCTTCAATTCTGTAACGTCAGCATACATCTGTCACAGCTCAGATGTTTTATTATAGTTATCTGGGTTCAAACAAGGTCCAAAGTTGGCCTGAACAGTCTGAATGCTGATTTTTTTTTTATTTTTTATTTTTTTTGGCTATTTCTGCAAGTCTAAGCAAAAAATCCTGTAGCATCTGCAAAAAGAATCTCAGTTCAATTCAGTGCATCAGGAGTTACCCACCCAGTCATGTCATTTTAATTTTATAGTTCTTGAGCAAATTTTAATTTAATGGCAAAATGATAATGTTTTTCCTCTGTTCAGAACAAGTTCCTGAGCAGGGAGTAATTTGCACACCTGTAGAACAGGAGTTCTCTACATAATAAACTTAATTAAACTGGGGGCATCCTAGTGGAAACTTCTAATTTAGTTTTAGCCTCTTAGGACAGCAATGTAGGCATTCTGGTTATCAGATGAGTATGGAGTGTACTCCATGTGGATATCAGCTGAGATTATATATCTTGTAAAGATGGGTAAGAGTTATAAGAAATATGTTTTCATATAATGTCTGTGGGTTCTAATCCTGACTGTCCAGTGGCATGATCCTGCTTACCAGTTTTAAGAATAACTAAAACATTTAAAAGTATGATGAAAACCTCTGTGAAGACTTTATTCCACCCGTGAAATATGTGATGTGCTCAGTGATCCAGAGCAGTTCTCCCAAAGTCATTAGAATTTTAGTACCACAAAACAAAAATACAGCTTTTTCAATAGCGTTGGGGCTTTTTATTTCCCCCCAGTCCATAACAAAGTATTTTCTGCCATGGATAGAAAGAAGGAAAATTAGGTTCTCTTTTCACATTAAATAGAAATAATTTGTTCTATGCACAGGGAAAAAAATAGAGAGCCAAATCAGAAAAAGCAACCAAATCTGAATGAATCAGCATAAAGTCCCTATTCCTAACCCAATGCCTGAGATTTGCACTCACTGTGGGGACATTTTAGTGGTTCACAGTCTCATGGTTTCAGGATATCCCTGTGTTGTTTGACTTGATATTGTTCTCCTATTCTAGTCTAACCACTTTTGTTATTAAATATGGCACCTCCAGTGTTATTTGAGATATGGAATGAGACCAGGAAAGGGACCCAGTTTAGCTGGGTAACAATTACAAAATTTCAGCCTTGTAGACTTAGGCTGTACCTTTTCCTAGAGGAAAACTGAAGAGCATTATTTTGGTTGAAGGAGGGAGGCTGTTCCATTTTATTGGCATCAGTAATGACTGTTTATCAATAACACAGTTGCTTCAGGGCTTTTTTTCTTTTTTTTTGTGGTGCTCTATGTGGTTTAGTAACGAAAATAACTTGCTGAATTTTATTGTTCTCAAAAAAATAAAAAAGATAACATGCAGATGTACAAACCCACATTCATGTGTTGTTTTATTGGTGCATTACAACATTACATTTCCTTCACATTGAGAAAGCATGAGATTAAAATACACTGATCCACAAAAATGCCTTCCCTACGCTGACTTCGCACTGGTGATTGTGGCACCTACGGATCCCTCCACAAGTTTCATCCCATTAAGCCTTTCATAATTTTAATTACATTTTAATCAAACCCTTTACGTTGCCTGCTTTATGACTTTGAATTCAATTATTCCCATTAAAATGTGTTATTCTTTGCTGCTGTTCCGAGTTCACCAATTCCTCTCACAATTTCAGTTTTTAGGCTGTACTACGCTTCATGTCCCAATCTCTTAACAGCCACTACTCACTTGAGGGCTGTGTGAGCTTTCCCCACCCCAAAGAAGACAGCTTGTTTGTATCAAAAGCCATTAAAATACTGGGAATGTGTACAGCACAGTTAGGAGGCCCCACTCAATTTTGAGAACAAGCCAGATCTATATAAAAACATGCAAAATGTTCTATGCATCAGTATTAAATTCCTAATTTTGACTGAAGATTTATTTATTTTTCTTTTAACATTTGCATATAACCTGGAAGACTAGGGTTCCTGCTGAAAGAAAGAGCTAATGGCTAAGCCTTACCCTGACTCTAGGGCTTTCAGTAATCCTCCCACATGGAGTCATAGGAGACGATGTTTGTTACAGAATTCTGTAGGATGGTTTAAAAACTTTGTAGGAAGATTAAACCTCCATTAAACTGTGTGGATTTCTAGAATAAAATCTCAACCACACCAGAGGAGTGTTCTGTCAAATCCAGAGCAAATACCAAATAATTTTGCTTTGCTGATGCTGGTACTGTGAATTACTGTGTATTCACCAGGAAAACCACAGCTGAGTTCAACTGCCTCTGTTGCAGAGCTCAGAATTCTGTAACTGCCAGTGAAACATCCTCCCTCTGGCACAGCTAAACTGGTACCAGCTTTGAAAGGCCTGATTTCCACAGAACCTCCCAGAACAGGGCTTGTGCCTGTTACATTCTGTTCCTTGATGTCATTTCCTATTTATAGTCATTTTCAAATACCACATAAGTTTATACACAGCAAGGTTGCATCCCCTTGTACACAGTTATTAGGTTTATTTTTAATGGGATCCTAATTTACTTGCTTTTTATAAAAATTCAAGTGTTGCCAATCAGGAAAGCAGCTCTTCTCAAAAGAAATCTACAACGCTTAGCTTTGAGGAAACTAAATGACAAGCCTTACATAAAGACATTGAGCTGTTTGAATCACAAAATGTCTACAAGGCCAATGCATATTCCAACAGGAACACAGAAATTATAATCATGGCAGCAGTCTCCTCCAGTCTGAAGCACCATAATTGTGGTCGCTGATCAACGTTATCTTGATTGCTCCAAGAAATATTCAACTGCCAGGGTGTGGAATATTTTGCCTGCATTTTCACAGGAAACCTAAGGAGAAAAAACCTGGAATCTGACATTCTGCCGTCCAAAGGTACATCATTTCACAGGAATGTGATGTGTACTGCATAGTGCATACATAACAAACAGAATCCTACTGATAATAAATTAACTGAGGTCACACCTACCGACCTTCTCCATACCCACAGTGGTTTGATTCAGGTGAGCTCCAATTCAGGTACCAAGCCAACCTTGGCAAACACCATGCCCAAGAGCATGGTGAGCTGAAAATATGGGATGGGATTAGTGGAAAACTGTCCCCAGCCTTCCTCTGGATATGTTACAGTGCTGGAAACCACCACAAGCATTCGTGGTTGTGCGCCCAAAGTCACAAATGAGAACATTTGCATTTCCTTAGTTCACCAATGCTGCAGTGAGTCACTACACAAGAATGAACATGGCACACCAAGATCCACAGAAAATTTTGTGTTTCTTTATCCTCCCAGTTTTAGGGGTTTTTAAACATTTGTTTGAATGACTTCAGCTGGTTAAATGCAATGGGTGTTCTTCTCTTTTGATTTGTTTTGAGGGTAAATACTGCAAGAGCTCTCAAAAATTGCTGACGATGTAATACCAAGTTTCTAATCCACCCTGTGAACATAATATGTTATTCTAAGTTGATAATTTTAACAACATGGAATTTCTTGAACATGAGAATCATTCTGTGGAACTACTAATGCACAAGGCTTGGCTCTTACAAGCATTTCACCATCCACACCTTTTGCCTGCTTAGTCATTAGTAGCTCAGAATGAACTTGGCAAAACTTGACAATTAATATAAAGTTCTACCAGCCTGTGGAGATTGTTGTTAATGTCAGAAGGCAGCAAGATGAACAAAAGGATGATGCCCTAAATTATCAAGTTACAGATGTTGAACACCTGATGAAAAATGCTCTGTGTACTCACCACCCATCAAAATCAATGAGTGCTGAAGATGACCAGAACTTTGTAGAAGATACTCAGTACTTCAGAAAATCTGTTTCCAGATCTCTTATATCCTCAACCACATCTCAAGATTACTTTCATAGCCATTCTGTTTTTAATAATCTTTCCCCTTCCCTCAAGTAGTTTTTTACCTGTTCGCAGTAGACTGAAAACAGATAATTCAGCAAGTCAATGTGAACTGAAAATTTAACCTTAAGAGTATGAGGGTATCGTGGCATTAAAAATAAAATATTTGACTTCCCTTTATAAGAAGGAAAGAAACAAAAGAAAAAATGTGCAGTAAGGACCACCGTTAAGAGACCAGTTTGGCTGAAATGTGAGAAGACTAAAAGTTCATTCTGCACATTTCTCAGAGTCATACAGGACCTTCAGTTATTCCCTCCAGAGGCAGCCCAGTAGCATTGTCTGCTGTAGGTCTCTCTTCTTTCTTCACTGAGTTCTGATCCAGCAGGCTGACGTAAGATTTGTGACAGGCTGTGTTACCCAGAGGAGGATAGTGCTGTCTGTAGCAAATGTAAGCAAAAATGAGGCCAATGATCCCTCCAACGAAAGCATCTGGAGGAAAAAAAGCAACAAAACCAGAAGTGTGTGTTAGCAGGGAAAGGGCAGCAAGCAGTGACAACTGCAAATGAAAGATGTTTGCTTGACATGGAAGTGTTGCACACAGGAAGTGTGAATTCTGAGTTTTCCTGAAGAATATGGAGCCAAATACCACGGGGGATACACAAAATCAGTCCTTTGTTGGGGGCATCTCCAGCATTTTGAACACCCAAAATTTAGATGGATGGCCGTGTTTTGGGAGATGAACACTGGGAATGGAATGGCCTCCATGGAGTATCAGACACTGCTGATGTTCCAGATCCCAGCTGACCATTTGTGGGTAGGCAACCCATCTTCTCCCACTTACAAAAGCAGACTGCCAAGAACAATTTCAAGCTGGATGAATTCTTACCAAAAGCACCTGAAAGGACAATGACTAAGCATGCCTGTTAACTGATTTAACACCTTTTGAGTATCTTTCTTCGATGTTTTTTGCTATCCCATACTCTTACCAGAAAATGAAGTAAGATAAAATTGGATGAGTTATTTGCAGCTCTCACATGGGCAATTTTAAGTTTTCTATGGAACACTAAGAGGATTCCTTCTGTTTCTAGTTTTGCCTCTTCCTCAAATACACCTGATCTTGTGTTTCAATTACAATCAACAAGAGAAAAATTTCTCTGAAAATTCACACTCTTTGAAAGCCTCAGATTTACATGAAGAATAATGAAGTGAGGCAAAAGGCACTGGTTAAAATGTGACCTGACAACACATTTTATTATAACACGGCTTAGTCAGCACCATATCATCTGTGTATATCAATTACAAAGAAACCACAGTGCAATAAAAATGGTGAATTATTGAGTTTACTGGCAAAGAAGGGCAAATCAATACAAATTAATTTTGTCCAAAGTCCTTAAATACAGATTAAATGCCTTACTTGGCCAGTTTGATATATATTAGAACAAAGGGGCTGTGGTTCAATTTTCAGTGGGTAATAGATGGTTTGTAATCATCAGAAGAGTGAGAGTCCTTTCATCAGGAATGGCAACAGCAAGAAAACCTGAAAAAATTAATACTGAGGTTATAGATTTAAGAAATGTGATTATAAGTCACAGTTGAGGAACAGGACTAGATGAAATGACCTAGGAGATGTCTTCTAATCCTATATTCTCTTCTTCCACACAAAGAACATAATAAATCTATCACAAATTAATGCAACGGGGGCTCAAACAAGAATCTAAAAGGTGATTGTGTGCAGACAGTATTTGCAAGCAGACAGAAGCTTATTCTACCCACACTGGAAGCTGACTGATTTCATCAGCCTGTCCCTATCAAACTGTAATCATATTAAAGGTACCAAGGGCAAGAATTTCATTGTACAGCATCAATCAACTTTCAGAAAACTTAGTTATTGAGACAAGATTAATTTTGTATAATCCTGTGTTGGGTGCAATTCTCAGATTACCCTACTTTAACTGTGGTTGACTGAATATTGTCCCAGCTGCTTTTTTATTTTGCTTAACAATCAGGTCAAGCCTATGATTACTATTTTTAATTAAGGAAAACACCAGATTTTTGCCAGACCTCTATAAGTTCCCTGGTACTTTAAGACTTGCTAAAAACTTGCCCGGATAATTTTTTCAAAACTTTTACACAAATTATGCAGCTCTGGGCCTCAGCTTGGGCACCACAGTAGTAGAAATTCACAAAATGATTTATGCACAAGATTTCTAATTTACTGACCTTAACGGGGGGTAATAAGCAAAAACTCAGGCAGCTATTTTAACTCCTGTCTTTGAAAAAAGCAATTCTGTCTTTTGTTTGATTTCATGGTGTAAATAACTATTTTCTTTTTTTTTTCCCTCTTTTTTTATTCTTTCTCCATAAAGGAAAAAGAATGTTCTTTCAGTCTCAGTACTTTACTTTTTTCCATAAAAAATTTTCCCTTATTCCATGAGTAAACTAACATTTTCAGAATTATAGGACTATACAGGGACATAGGAACTTAAAAGCAGTTGATATATTCAGGAATTCAGGATTCACAGTGAAATATCCTAATATTCACCAAAACCAATACTAAGGGCCTTGAATATTATTCTCTCCAGCCAAATTGAAGGGAGCTCATAAAGTTCCCATAATATTAATGTTCTGAGCACACTCAAGGGATTTTTAATATGGGGCTACTCCACTCCATCTTTCACTGGCACTATGCTGAGCCTTGGACTCAAAACTGCTGGTCCTTTTCCATTTCCCACAGCAGTTAAGGCTCCATCACAAAGCCACCATAAATAATTTACCACAATTAGCTGACTCTGCTGAGTGTGCAAGCCAAGGCCTGAGGTTCTGTGCTGTGTTCAGAGTGAACAAGTGTCTCCCTTGGGAGCACAGCTCTCTCAGGGGGAAGCAGAGGTCACCAGCAGGATAACATCTGCCAGCACCATTCTTGGGAAGAGATGAGTTTGCAGCCCCATCTCCTTAAAATCCAAAGGCAGAAGAGGAGCAGCTGTGATGAACCGAGTCACAACCCCTTGGGTGCAGTTTTCCTCCACCATGTACAAAACACCCCATCATAACCTGCCTCATAACACACATTTCAGTCCATAAATAATTCCTGCTCCTGGCAGGAGATAGTACACACTGTAAACACTTGTTCCAAACTTGAGAGTAAACTGCTACTCTCCACATTTTTTCACTCTGCTCCTTTTCTCTTTAACAGAGAGCTCAAGCCAGCCAAGTGTCAAGTGTTTTCTGTCCCTCCTGCCAGCCTGGCGAGGCAGCACCTCGTGCTCAGCAGTTTCATGCTGGAGGCTCTCTCCAGCTCCAGTGTCACTGAGAAAAGGAGAGTAATGAGTCCTGGAATGAGACAAGGCTCTGCTGGAAACCAGGAGACTCCTTAGAGAACATGTCAAGGCTAATGGCTGGTGATGAAGCAGCTGCAGGAGAGCAGCAGGAGCACAGCAGAAGAAGGGGAAGCGTGGCTGAGCCCGGCACTGGTGTGCTGGCTGCTGGCTGAGAGGGGGACACAGCCACGCAGCACTTAATTGAAGCTACCTAAAGGAACCAACAGAGTGCTGTGACCTTGTACTGGGACTCAGGGCCAGGTTTTGGTAGCAGAGGGAGCTGCAGGGGTGGCTTCTGTGCGATTCTGCCAGAAGCTTCTCCATGTCCAACAGAGCCAACGCCAGCCGGCTTCAGGATGGACCTGTTGCTGGCCAAGGCTGAGCCCAGCAGGGATGTGGGAGCACATCTGGGATAACAGACTTAAAAAAAATGGGAAAAAGTAATCTAGACAACTGCAATGGCAGCTGGAGAGAGGAGTGAGAATATGTGAAAGAAACAGTCCTGCTGATGGCACGCAGGTCAGTGAGGAAGGAGGGGAAGAGATGCTCCAGGCACCATGACAGCAGCTGCTGAGTTATCTTTCCCTCAACTTATCTCGACTCATGGACCTTGCATTGGATTTTCTCTCACCCATCCATCTGAGGAGGGGAGTGACAGACCTGGTGTCCAGCCAAGGTCGGCCCAGCACAGTGCTGGAAAACAGCAGGTAACCAGAATGAGCCAGGTAATTGAAAGGAGCAGTGAGGACCTTCAGGGGAGTTCAGTTTGCAAGGCCAGCAGCTCTGTACCAGCAATGCCACAGAAAGCCAGCATGACCCAAATAACAGCAGCAGAAATTCCATGCATGGCATTGCTTAAGAAATGTAGGGACAAAAAGGGAAAATGTGATTACAGGCTGGTTTACTTAGCAGAAGACATGAGGAAAACAAGGAAGCTACAAAGGTGGTCAAGAGGGTCAAGAAATGGTAAAAGAAATGATTGATGGCAGGGTTTTCTGAACTGTAACTCAGTAATTTGAGTGTGTAATTAATAAATAACACAGCCTTCTATAGTAGTTACACCTCACACCTGAATTTTAAAGCACTCTGAGACAACAGTGACAGATGCAACTGATCTGATGGGTGTTGCCCTCCAAAAGTGCCTGCTGTGAGGCAGGAGGATGCTGTGGCAGAGACCTGAAGCCCTGATGGTCAGTGCTGGCTATTTCAACCTTGCTAGGAAACCTCAGCATCAATCCAGGGGCAAGGAAAATCTCTAGCACACCAACGTGTTGTAACCCACACGACATAATGGAAAAAAAATCAAAGAAACATGTGGCTAAGAAAAAAAAAAGTAGGAAAACAGGGTATGTCCATGTCTCACCTTGCCAGTGGTGTTTGTAGTCACACATCCGTGACAGGGCGATCATCATGGCACAGTAGAGGGGCAGAATTGCTGCACAGAGCCTCCAGCTCTTCCCACGGCCGTTCTCCGTGAAGCAATGCAGCTTCCCAGCCAGGTAGAAGGTGGTGAAGCCCAGGCCTGAAAATGCAACTGAGAAAGCAAAACACATCACTAGAGTGAATTGTCATTAGCACTGGTTTGGTTGGTTGGTTAATTGTTGTGGTTTTTTTTTTTTTTAATTAAAACAGGCATGATCTTACAAACTTTAAAAAAATCACATTTTTTAGGGGGGGATGGGGTGAATGGGAAAAGACATTCTCTCCCACAAGACCCATGATATACATATATTCTCCACAGCAGTGGTGTTGCCTATGGAGCATTGTAAGCAACCAGGCAAGGGAGAAGCAAATTGATTTTTTTCTAATATATATACTCAGTTTGCACATAATTTGACATGTCTGTAAACACTGTGTTGCCTCTAGACATTCACCTGTCCCATGGAAATGTAATTGGTTTTTCCTTCAGCAATTCACCTTTTTCCTCTAGGGGAGACATCAGACACTCAGACACTAAATTAAACATTTAAGCAAAATTTTAACTTGAGTCACAAAAGCTTTGTCATGCTTCAACCTCCAATATATCTTTCCTGATTTTAGACCTAATCTAAAAAGTTAAGGTTCAAAGCAGAAAAGGATTCAGACAGTTTGCCCTGTAATTGAATTACATTTAAATGAGATTTTTAGGTTCCATTACCCAGTTTCTATAGAACACTCATAACTGGCAGTGACAAGAGAGCTCAGGCACCAAGTTTATGCACTGAACTTCTTTCCTGCTCTAGCTCTTTACATTCCAGAGAGACACTGGACAAGGGCAGGACTTGCTTGCATCATTTCATCTTCCAGCTGAGTAAATGGAGCGATCAAAATGAAATCTGTCTTGGACACGTAACATCAAACACAATCCTGAAGCAGAAACTTTCAAACACTTCCACTCCAGAAACACTTTTGTCTTCAGATTTCTCCTTTGCATCGCAGGTTATTACTTTTCAGGTGAACTGAAATCTGAGGACGGTGTTCCCAGGCAATTGGTATTCCCAATTGCTTTGTGGTTTCATTTTCAGGCAATCTACAATGCCCAGGAATTTAGAGTGCTTAAAGGAATATTGCCCAAACTCCAAAGGAGGTGTTCAGCTCACGCAGAGGGATATTCAGGATTACTCCCATTTACCAGGCAATTTTACCAGCAATTGTCAGTGTGGTGCACAGCAGCAGCAGATTTAGCTAAAATTCTCTCTTTAGAGAGAATCTGATGATACTTTACAAATTTTTGGGACTCTTTTTGGGGTCTGCCACATTTCCAGAAGGAGGTGCTCATGGAATAACATGGAAGTTCAGCAGGATCTGTATTCATACTAAACACCAAGGCAGATCTTGCCTTGATGTGTTCCTCTAAACTAAAAGGCAGGAAGAAGAGACTCACAAACCTTCCTTTAGGGGAAAAACACCCCTAATACAAGAGAGAAAAGTAATACATAACACTCTAGCTTGTGGCTGTGGAACTAACATTGTGCAGAGAAGCCTTACACTGCAGAATTTCAGATTGTATTCCCTCACCCTGCAGTGTGCACATCCAGAAATAGCTGCTTGACCCAACAGTCCCAGTGCACTCAGAGTCAGCACAAAAACCTCAGAATTAACAGCAAAATGCCCTGGCATGTGGGATATCCATTATAAAAGCAACTGCAGCATTCAAGACAACTCAACTGCTGTGCACTCCATGTGGGCAACTTTGCTTGATGGCTCCGTTGTGAAGATGTCAGTCAAGGACAATAAGAAAAACAATTCACTCTTCAAGAGTGCTGGGCCTAAAGGTGATGTTTGCCCTGAAGAATTGGTCCATCAGTAGATTATGTTTGAGCGTTTTTTCCTGCACCAGCTGGAGTCAATACATCACTGCATCACGAAGGAAATGCAAATACACACATGCCCTGAAGAGTTACAGCCTGCTCACTGTCCTGGTAAAAACTGTTAAGAAGACAGATCCCAAAGATTCAGCAAAGCAGTACAAAAACACTTGTAAGCTGCCTTCTTCCAGAAAATAAATCAAACTCTCTTTATTTAAAGAAGGGAAAAGCAACATAAAATACCAAGCAGCCCTTTTTGGAGACATTGATGTAAATTAAAGGAAGAAAGTCACGCTGATTTACACAAGAAACATGTTGGTACAAATTCCAGACACAAGTATTTAATGGATTTTAAATGTTGTAAGAGGAGAAAGGAACGAGGAAATGAGATGTTTTTTACAATTGGTGTAGCTAACTCAAATCAGAGTCCTGATGCCACAAGTTGCTGAACTCGGGAAAAAGTCTCCTGAGACAAGCCCCAGGTTCTGTCATTGTTAAAATGCTTTAAAATGCATTATCATTATTGGAATAAATAAAAATATGTTAGACTCAAATATTCAGTTTGTTTCTATGCCATTCTTTTAAGAAAGAGTGAGTTCACAGAAGAAATAAGGATGATGACAGCATCTGGTGACACCACAGATCCCATCCTGATGCCCAATTCCCTCCAAACAGGGGATTTAAGTGAGCTGAAAAACCTGTCTGTGCAGACCAAGCCAATTACCAAGCTGGCAGGCATAAGGTGAGAAACTGTAAACAAGAATCTGATCTAAAGCACCCCAAATAAATTATTCATTTAAAAAGGTAATTGTTTTTGTGAGTGTTTTCTGAAATTTAAACTACCCCAGGACGATCTTCAGCTTCTCAAGTTTTAATGGATGCTTTGCTAAGCACACCATAAATGCCTTTTTGACATTAGGCAGCTTTTGAACTGAAGAAAAACCCCTCAACTTACTAAAGTGACATCAAGTTACAAAACTGCAAAACAACCATTGGAATGGCCCTTGTGGGGGTCAGAGAAAATGATCCATCTCTTTGTCTGCAGTACTTTATTCTTGCAGTGATTACTGTGCATTTCCCAAATGCAAACAGAGACTATTCAGCTCTGGAATTGCTCTGCAGCCTGCTGAGGAATTCCAGCAGCTAGGGCTACTGCCCAATGTTTTCAGTTCCACACTGTTCAAAGACTGTAATATTTATCTTTCTTGAAGGAAAAAGTATGATACTAAATGAGTGCATAAATTTTAATGCTGAAATTCAATTCAAAGAGCATTTTCTAGAAGTAGAATTCTCAAAGAATGTTATGAGCTTATTATCACAAAATATTTTTGCCTTATTTTTTTTACTAGTGGGACACCTTCCCTTCTGTTTAGCTTTATTAATTTCTTTTCACAGAGAAAGACAGTTCAGCAGAGGCAACATGAAAAGCACATCACAAAATACAAATGCATGCAGGGACTTGGGAAATAAAAAAGAGATGTTGGAGGCAGAGACATGTTAGAACAAAAATAGACTTATATTATCTGAAAAGCAAGAGTATTAGTCATTAGATTGTTTTTGCACCACTGTCACAGTTAATTCTTATAACTTTTGGGGGGTTTTCTTGGTGACATGTTTTTTATGCCTCTTTCCAAATGCCTCATCTCACCTGAAATACCTAAAGTGGCCACAGGATGCATCTCATTGCCCCCAAAAAATGAGAACTAAGTTTTGATTTGTTTGGTTCATGATGCCTTTTACAAAAAGTCCTAAAAGTGAACCTGTTCCACAGCCTACTTTTCCACTTCTGTGGATGGAAACCCTGAACAAATTTCCCTTCTCTGAGAATACAGGCAAGGGAAGATTAAACCAGCTCAGATCCTGCAATTACCTTTCAGAATTTCTCTTTTTAACCACAGCATCTGGGCACAAGCTTTAGATCACTGCCTCTCCAGCTGCAATACAAATCACAGCCACGTGGGCATTTATGAGATATCTAACAACAAATAATCACTGCCAAGAGCAATTTTTTCTTTTCCAGTTCAACACTGGAAGATACCAAGTGCCACCCACTGGGATCAGGATAACTTCTTGCTTCCTGCTTTGCCATGCCTGTGCCATCACCCTGGATAAGGATCACACCCTGCACAGCCACTTGTCATTCCATCCACCATGCCAAGCATTTGCATCACCCTCTCAGGGATGTGCACCTAAATTAAAACTCATTTGAAGGAAATTGGCCCAGGCACTCAGATTAGCATATAAAATGCAATTAGAAGACAGACTAAAGAGTGTCTCCATGGATGGAATTTTTTTACTGTGGAGGATCAGGATGCTTCTGTCAAGCTCATGGTCAGAAGTCAAGGAGTTTACTGGACTGTACCAGTTTTAGTACTGCAAATAATCCCCCTGAATGCTTTGAAAAGAAACTGGGGAAACCCCAGGGCTATGCCCAGCCAGAGCAGGAATAGATCTCTGCTTCTCTTCCCATGGTGTGAGACACAGCAGGAATAGGAAAATGTTATTTATTCCTGCAACACTGCAAAATGCAAAGCAGTGAAGCCTGATCTATCCACCAAGAGGAACTTATCACTGGGGTTTTATGTAGAGAAGTGGAGTTTGAACAGGGGGAAGGCAAATGACTTGGAGTCTTTTTCAACCCCACTTTCAAAGTGAACCAGGACACCAAGGAGAAAGTGGCTGCACAGCAGCCTTCACTGTCACTGAATTCAGTGGGCTCCAAACTTGCCAAAAACTCTCTTGAGAGAGACTTTTAAATAACTCTCTTGAGAAAATCAGGGACAGGAAAGTTGGACATATTCATTTCCAATTTAGTCTAGAATGAAATTTGCTATCTGAAGAGGGCAAAACTAGAGTTGCTCTCCATTCTGGAGTGTGCAGGAGATTTGGGATTAATCTTTTTAATCATGCAAAGAAAGTGGAGAAAATATAATTTTAAAAAGTGCTAAATAACTGAGTTGTTCAGCATGGAGAAGAGAAGACTCCTGGTCTAGTGGGAGGTGTCCCTGCCCATGGAAGGGGATGAAACTGGATGATCTTTAAGGTCCCTTCCAACCCAAACCTTCCAGTGATCCTACACCCTACAGTGTAAAACAAATTCACAGAAAATGTTGGCCAGGTGGGATAAATCCCAGTGAGGAACCACTGTTTCACACTGCTAGGATTCATGTATTAAAAACCCTTTTTTTTTTTTTTTTTTTTTTTTTAATTCAGGAAAGCAGGAAAGCCTTTTGGAGGCCTGCTTGAGACATACACGCAGTCTGAACCTCAAACAGACTTGAAAGAGTTGATTTATTATTAAGGCTGGAAAAATAAACTTTAAGGAGTTCATTTCACAAGCCCCTCATGAATTCCAGCAGCCCCTGTTGTTGAGTATTCACAGGTAATTATGTCAGGGAAGAGGCAGAAGCATTAAACATAACCATTCCTGAGTATACTTGAAGTTTGAATTAAGAAGCCAATAAACCCCACAGGACCTTTTTTTTTTCTCCTTGCGTATCTGAGAAATCCATTTCATAGTTCCCTGGATTCTTTCATACAAGGATGAAATATTTCAGTGAGACAGTGCCATACAGCTGTTAATTAAGAGATTTATCTTGAAAATAGGGGAGTAGCAGCAATTACTGCCAAAAACCTGTGGCTTGTAGCTCATTTGTTACTTAAAATCTTCATTTTCAAGTGAAGGAAATATGATTATCCTCCATGAAATTGCTGGCTAAAGATAATTAACAGTTCAAATGTAGATACCCAACTATAATTACAAGAACTGAGGTAATATTTTATAAAAATTATCACAGAGTAGCAAACATTTCTATTGAAATTCAATAATTTCTTCACTCTTAAGCACATAAATCACTTTAATTTTTCAAACAAATGGATACCTTTTAGCATGTAAAAATATTTCCATTCTTACAACTGACTAATTTTAATTATTTAGCAGAAAAGGGGAGGAGGAGCTACTTGTCCTTTCACTCTAATGACATGATATTTCCCAGTCACCTTTTTTATTTTGTAGTGACACAGCAAGAAACACCACAAATGCTACGTTCACTTAATTAGTGCTTCATCAAGGATATCTGGTGCAAGCATAAATTATAAAATCAGCTTTAATACCATCAGAGAAGGGAACTCCTCGGGGGTGATACAACAGCAATGCTTTATACAGTGACACACACTGAGTGGGGCAGTCAGCAGACAGAGAATGAAATATTAACAACCAGCCAGTCACCAGCAGAGGGGCTGGGATGTTCTGGGAGCTGCTGGGATGCTCTGGGAGCTGCTGGGGTGTTCTGAGAGCTGCTGGGATGTTCTGGGAGCTGCTGGGATGTTTTGGGAGCTGCTGTGGAGTCTCTACCTGGCTAAGAAGCCAATTCACCCCCAGTCTGCTGCACACACAGCATTTAAAACTGGTTTAGAGAAGCAAAAAAAAACCCCTAGAGATTTCTCCCTTCTTCTCCCAAAACCAAGGAGGGGATTAGACAGAAACTTGATGCAGGAGTAATCTTGTCAATATTTTCTGCCCAAATAAACAGAGTTCAGCTGGGAGGAATGGGACACATCTGAGCAAATGCAGGCTCTGCTCTGTGAACCAGTAGTCAGGACCTCAACTCCTGGAGGCAAATTCACATTTCCAGGGAATACCATAGAACAATACATAGAATCAAGGCCAGAGCCATGGATATTCACACCCAGATTATTCTCCTGCTCATCACATTTAACTCCTACCCATCACCTGCCTGCTGCAAGATGCATTCTCTGCATACAATGATATTTTCCATTGAGATTCCATCCACCTTGCCATACTGAGCAATACCAGAAAGTGTTATCATATCCTATTGTTTGACAGCATAAATATCTTTTAATCATTGGCTATCAACTTTTTTGTTATTTCCATCAACTAGCCGTTCCATTTTCCTAGACAGGATCCTCCTGTGTTCATCCCCACAAACTTACTGATTTCAAGCAGGTAACGAAGGAAGACAGAGCAGGGAACAGGGGGAATGGAACAGAAAAAGCCAGAATATTTCATTTGGAAGGGACCAAGAGTTGCCATCTAGTCCAACTGCCTGACCACAGCAGGGCTGACCAAAAGCCACAGCAAATTATTAAGGGCAGTGTCCAAATGCCTCTTAAAGAGGGACAGGCTTGGGAAACACTGCCCACCTCTCTGGGAAGCCTCTTCCAGTGTGTGACCACCCTCTTGGTAAAGCCGTTCTAATATTGAATCTGAACCTCCCCTGGCACAGCTTTGAATTATTCCCATGTGTCCTGTCACTGGAACCCAGGGTGAAGAGATCAGCAAAGACAAGCTCATAAAATGAAGAATAAAATAGCTTATTTTATGATAGAGAATTTCCTGTATGACTGAGCAAGTGATGCTTAAACTATTTAGTGATAATTAAGTATTTTTAAATAAGATTTAATATGACTCAAGAGCCATACTGAATCATATTGAGTCCCAACTGTCTGCAGAAATGCTATGATAGCATCTGGTCAATCATTCTGATTTCTATTTTCTGATTAATTCCCTCAGTAAAATCATTCAAGGATTTCTTCCTTCCCTCTGCCTCCCCTGCAAGTGATTTTTTTTTAAATTCTTCCCATGCTATTTCATCCACAAATCCAACTTGTGTTGCCTTCCAGCATGATCAGAAACTCCCAAAATAATCACTCTCCAAAAGTTTCTAGTTACTTAAACAAAATGTAGGAAGCAGACTGAGAGACTCCTGTAAGCACCGTCTTAGTTCAGGTTGAAACAAAGGAAAACTGAAAGTCTTGAGAGAGAACCACCAGACAAATCAGTGGATTTCAACAAAGCAGTATTGGTTTTAAAAATATTTTGCATAAATATTAGTCCTGTAGGTTTTGTTTGAGAAAACACTGATGCCATTCTTTGCAGAAGGAATGGGGGAAAAAATTACTGTTCACTTACCTGCAACAGCTCGAGCTTTCTGTGTAGAACTGACAGCATTAGCAAAATCCAAATGAGGCTTTCTGCAGGTGCTTTTTTTTTCCTTTCTGGCATAAATAATATACTTGATTTACTGCATTTATCTTCTAGCTTTTATCTCAAGAGCCTTTTAATATCCCCTTGCTTTCAAGAGACCTAAATTAATGTTTTCAGAAAATGTTATGACTGAGATTTCTTCCTTTTGATAAATCAGTCAGCCACCTGTAAAGGAAGGTGCCTGGCATTTTAAGCTCATCATTCAATTTCAAGGGTTTTATTGAGTTATTTTTCTTTTGCTTATGGCAGAATTGTAGCTGGTACTCCTGATTTTAATGAAATAATTCTGGGTTGACTCAGAGTTATTTGCATTAGAAGAACATGATCTCGTGTGAGTCAGGTCTACCCCTTTTGCTGCTCAAAGGGGTTTGGAGTCTGCAAGTAGGGTTTGGAGACTGATCACAAGTAATTCTTTTGGGGTGGAGAAGACCCAGCCCACCTTATAAAGGTGAGTGCTCTGCAGAGTTTTAAAGCCCTTGTGGAAACAGAATGGTTGGGTTCACTTCCAAGTAGCTCCAATAGAACACCCTCACACACATTCTGATTTATTCTTACTTATTTCTTTTTATTCTTTATTCTTTATGGGCTGGAAAAGCACACCATGTGCTGCAATGGCAGCTCAAGGAATCTCAGTATTTGCCAGTGCAGCAGTGAGATTTCTTCCTTAAAGATGGCCAGGAAGTGGTGAGGCAGCCTCCTCTGAGGTAACAGCCTTCCATTTTCACACCAAACTTGTGCTTTCTGACCCATTTCACTCCAGAGAAGAGCTGCCACTACTGTTCACTGATGGAAATTGATCTTTAGGTCTCTGGTGTGACTCAAAGTCCTTTTAACTGCAAAGGTCAGGCAGAAGAACACCTGTATCTTTACTTTGGGTACAGCTGAAATCTACAGCATCACAACGAAGTCCTCTGCAGGCTGTGATCCAAGCATTCACCTTCACCTTAGCTTACAAATTTTGCCTAAAAAGCTGAAGTTAGGCAGGAGGAAAGGAAGAATTAGACTGAAAGGTGATTAAGCTCCTGCCCTGCACAGATGAAAACAAACTGATTAGATGTAATAACCAAGAAACAGCAGTATCTGCTGGGAAACCTGGTTTCTTGGAGCTAAGATCAGAGATTTACTGACACTTGCAGCTCACTTTTTTTAACTTCAGCTTTTTACATACCTTAAAAAGTAAATATTTTACCTATTTCCCATTTTGTCTGTGAGGTAAGTGTAAACCATAGCTCGAAAGGCAAAGAAAAGAATTTTCTTCTTCACTTCTAAAGGGCCATTATTTTCTCAACCATATCAAGACATCTTCATTCATCAAGGAGGGAATTAAAAAAACACATGACACCACAAGTCACTGTTTTTGTCCCCACAGCCTCTGACTGCTTTCTTAATTTCAGATTTCTGATTAAATTCTCTGATTTCTTCAACGATATTCCACAATAATCTCTACAAACCCCTCTCAGCCAATATAATAAAAAGAAGAAAAACAAAAACACCCACACAAGAAATGAAAGCTCTCACCAGCTCTATGTTGACATTCATTCTGTAAAAATAAAATTGAGATGCTGCCAAAAAATCATTTCTTCAAAATTCTACTTTTTCCTTGCAAAAAGGAATCTCTAGACTCAATAAAGATTTTTATTAAAAAAAGATCAATGACACAATTTAGCCAAAAGTCAACTTTTCAAACTAATTTAAGTAACTAAATTGCAGCTACAAAACTAAAAATCACATGGTTGTTTTATTTATTTTGCTGCTGATACAGCAATTTTATGCAGGCTATGGTAATTTTTAATTGATTATATTTCCATAAATACATCCAATCCAACATGAAATTGTAAGTTCAATAATCTTTGCAGCCACTATGTTAAAATGATTAATTTTTAGTGAGTTTGGCTTCAGTCAGTTGATGGGCTCTTTCTCTCAGGGATCAAAAGCCAGCAGGAATCTCCTGAAATCCAACACAGGGAAATGCAAATTCCTGCTCTGGGGAAATACATCCCAGCTCTGCCAGTAAAAGGTGAAGCAACAACTGGCACCAATTAAAGCACAGGAAATTGCATTTAAACATAAACAACATTTTCACTGTGAGAGTGGTCAGGCACTGACCCAGGTTATCCTGGGAGAGAGGTTGTGGAACCTTCATATCAAATCAAAACTCAACTGGAAATCCTCCTTTGGAACCTCCTCTCCCTGACCTGCTTTGAGCAGTGGCAGGAGCTGCACAATTTCCAGAGGCACCTTTATCCTAGAACTGCTGTGGATCAAACTATAGGCTGGTACAACCCAGACCAGCAAGTGATTATTCACTTTTTCCAGCAGACACATCAGGTTCAAGGTGTTGGTGTGGGTGATCATGGCCAACATGGGCTCAATCTCCCCCTGACCACCAGCACTCAGCAAGCTCCAAGGAGCTTAAATTAACCTCTCACCAAGCCACTATTTTTCCTTCAGTACAAAGGTACCAAAACCAGTCTCATGCCACTTCCTCTAATCGAATTCCTCAGCTGAAAAACCCAGCTTTAATAGTCCTGGCCAATTCAGAAATAACACTTTTAAAAATAGTCCCTAAATAAAGCCGAAGCCAAAACTGGCAACTGCAATCTGCTTGCAAATGTTTTGAGCAGAACAAGAGCCTAAAGGGAGTTATATCATGAAGAATTAATCACTCCCCCTAAGAAAGCAAACAGGGTCAAGAATCTGGCATTTAATTCACACAGGATTTTTGGTGTTTCTAAATAAATTGTGTTGTGTTACTATTATTTACCCGTACAAGGACTCCATTACTACAATCACAGACATGTCCCTGTCTGGGGTTTTTTTTCTTTTAAGCTAAACAGCCCATTCTGATGAAGAGTATTTGAAGCAAGCCTATATTGCTGACTTGCTATTTACTGTTCTGATAACAACATATGAACATAAACATTTAAGATGTAACCATGTCATGTTTTTGGCAATGCCAAGGCTCATTCATTAACCTGTATTAACACACAGTCTACTTTTGCAGCATGTTGGTGGCCTGTCCTCATTTATACAGGTGAAATCTGTGTCAAAGATCCAGTGAAAACATGATGGACCAGGTATTTATTCCTTTGATTTAGAGCTCTGTGTCCAAAACTTGGTGGTTTTGGTATCACCAACTTGGAAAGATGATCTGGATTTATATTTTGAGCCAGAATTCATTTCAGGCAGAAACTGGGAGAAGACTTGGACAAAACCCAACTCATAAAATTTGGTAGAACCAGTTTATATTTGTGCCATTACCAGGACATAAAGTGAGAAGAGAATTTGCCCCTTTAGTTTCCAGCTCCTTACAGCCACCTGACTGGTGATGTGGCAACATCACAGGTAATTTACTGCTCATATTCTTCTGCTCCCCTCTGAGAACTCTTTAAAGGTCCCAGGGCATTGCAACAATTTAAGCTGCAACTCACAAACCTTTCAGAAATGCTTTCAGAAATGTGAGCTCTCACATGGAAAACATGCTCAGTATTCCTGTCACCCTAATTAAACGTGTTCTTGACACATGGTCCTCTGCTTACAAGCAGAATCAATCTTCCTTGTGCATGAAAAAACCCTGGTGGCTTCCAGGCTGAACATGTCCCCTGAAAAAAAATTACATAAATTCTCCAAACAAAGATATTTACCCAATTGTAGCAATTATAACCAATTATAGCTAATTACAATTTAAGGCTAACACAGGATCTACAAATATGACATTCTCCCTCATGACCCCACGTAATAATACAAAGTCTAAATTCTGTCACCAAAATAAACCCAGACCTCCCAGTCCACACAAATACCAGACAATCAAATGCTCCCTTCTTGTAGCCTGTATAAAGAGTGGCACACTGTGAAATCTTCCTTGAGCTGGCAAATGCATAAAGCTGCTCACAGTAACAAAGAACAGTTAATTACAAGGACTCTACTGATTTCTTTTCCATTTTTAATTACTGAATATCTGGCCTACCTGGAACTGCTCCACTGGATATAAAACTGGCATTACAAGCATTTATTTCCCATGCACATTGATTTTTAGATAAATAATACTCCAGGACTCGTAAGTTCATATTTTGTTTGTAGAGAGATCTTGCCAGCCTGACACAAATGTCAAAATGAAATCAGACATGAGATAAAAAGGAAAAATTCAATCACCAAAAGGTTTCTATCCATCCCATTAGTGTAATGCATGTCTGAAAATTCAGTGATCTTTTCAGGTCCCAGTTGAGCCCTCGGCTCATCCAATCAGCTGTTCTGTGTTCATTCAGCTCAACTTTCCTCTTGCATGTGTTGCATTCACTTAAATGCTCTTCATCCATACATCTCATTTTTCATCAGCTTGTTTGCTGGGCAATCATTACCAATCAAAGCTTTCTACTGATTTCTGCACACTTTGCTCTGTTTGGTTCATTGGACACACTCAATCATTCTGTCTGCATGTCCATCCTTTGGGCTGTTCAGTTTTGTTCTGCTCTTGCTGCTGCCGTTTGCATCTCATCACAAGGACCGAAAAATTCACCTGGAAAGGAGGGGATGCCAAGAGGTCTCTCCACGGCTCTCTGCAAGAAAACTCCTCAGAAGGCCCACAGGAAGGACACAGTCAGGAAAAACTGGTGCATTTATGATCTTCATAGACAACACTCTTTTGATGAAGCATGGGAACAGAGAAGCTGCTTGGTACCACCACAGGTACTGCTTTAAAGCAGTAAAATTGCCAATTGATTATAAAACCATGAGAACACTAATTATGGAAAAAACAAATCTGTATTTTGGAGTTATTATGGGTGTCAGAATAGCAACATTTGTGTGACTCAGGAACACCTCTGAGTGTTGGCTCCCTGCACACAGATATCCATTCCCTTACACAAGATACTCTGGCAGTACAGTGGAAAAGAAGCAAAACGGGCTCCAAAAAATCCAGAAGATCCAGAGATTTCTTTGATCCAGTGGAACATGAAAGTCACTCTTTGACTTTACAAAACAGCCTGTGCTCCACACATTTTCCTTCTTTGTATGACACGCACCCCTTGGCCCAGGGAGGTGAAGCCAAGAAAATCATCTGTGCTCCAACAAAGGAGAACTCTCCCTCAGGGCACAAGTTGGCTCTGAGAGTGGTAACAGGTGGTTCACAACATTTTCATGGGGTAAGCAAGGTCAGGCCAGGCCACCTGGGAGTGCCAGTGTTGTCACTCTTGATACACATCCCTGCATTCTATCCTTACAGCTCCCCATTTACAGCACCAATGACTTCCCCGTTAAAGGCCTCGCCTTGATCGGATGAGGTTTCAGACTCTGGCATAACAAAGCTTGTGATTGACAGCCTAGCCCAAAAATGCCTTAAGAAAAACTGGTTTGAAGATGAAAATGGCTCTTGACTGAAGCATTTAAGCCTTCTTTATGAGCTGCCTGGCAGCTTTTACTTGTGATTTATTTTACTTGTGGGTTCAAGTGAAGTAGGAAATACCAAACTGCAGTGGGTAACCATCATACCAAGAGAGGTATTATAGTTTATGTCAACTCTTGTCCTCCCCCCTACATTTCTGCAGTCATGAAAATAGAAAAAAAACAAAAAACCCACAAACACTAACAGAAGCAAACCCCCCTTTTTAGTGCTGTTTCATGAATTTCACTACCACAGAGAAGGGGTGACAGAAATTTGAAGAGTGAAACTCCTTCACTTTACCTCGGAACAATCTTGTGCTGAAGGAAGGGAGAAAGGTGCCAAGAAAAGGTTTTGGACTGAGATTATGGAAGGAAAGTTTGCAAATACCTACACATTAAGAAGACAGGAAGGACAGTTTTTAAAACTGAGCTAAGGAAATGGAGAATTGTAGCACAATTTGCAAACATGAATTATTATATCCCAAACATCCTCATTGCTTCCTAGGTGTAGGGAAGCAGTGTAATGGTGTGCTTCCCATACCACCTTTTTGGTTTTCACTTTTTATTCCAGTGGGAATGAACTAAAGAAACTAAATTAATGATCACAACTATAAACCACTCTTGATAAAACTGACAATTCTGGTTACCAAAATAATTGTGCTGCAGAGAAGGAATAAGGGCTAGCATTGTACGATTGTCAGATTAAATGCTTCTCTTTCCCTTTATGAGACTAAAATATGAAAGGATTTTTAAGGCTTGTCAGAGACTTAGATATTATAACATCAGGCTTCAACAGATAAGTAGTTCAAGCAGCTGCAGAATTACCTCACTCTAACATACACTTATCAACTGATAAAAATTACTGAATATATAATATTTCTGCATTCTTATCACATTTTAATAAAAGGCTTTGTAGTGGGAAATGCAGTCAACTCAGCCACACGCTAACCTTATGTCAGTGATAGAGAAAGTTGCTCTCATAATTTTGATCTAAATACTCTGGGGCATCAGTCTGCTCCAATAAATTTGGTGTGAGCTGCAGCACCATAACTCAGTGTTTATACAACCAGGGTCAGGTAAAAGGAAAACCCCAGGACTCCTTCTGTGGCTGCTCCACTGGCTTAGAACTAAAGCTTTCAACACATCCACAAGCACCTACTTCTCTCTTATTCATTTCTGGGATTCCAACAAGTAAGAAAGAGTAAAACCAGCTCACAGTTTCATCCATCTCATCACTGAACTTGTCTGCAATATATACTTCTGCACAATCAGGCAATTTGAAGTTACTGCTTTCAAAAAAAATCCACAGATATGACTTAGTGGTTCTCAGTTGGCAGTTCTTAAAACAGCTGAAGGCAGCAAATATTACTGGCCAAAAAACTCCCCCAAAAAAGCTCACAGTAAACAAGTTATTTTACAGATGAAAAGATATTTTATTAGACATGACATAAAACACATTAGAAGTCATCTCCTCAAGACAGAAAAAGAAGCCTTTACAAACATTTAAGTTAGTAAATCCAATTAAATCCTATAGATGAATTCTCAAAAACCCACCTAAACATCTGTCAGGATACAGCCCAAACTGGGAGTATCTGATCAAAGCATGAGACCTAAATTGAGGACCACCTCAAAGCCAAAAGAAGAATGATTTCACTGTCTTTATACCCCAGTGGAATATAAAAAAATAAATATTTTCTATATAGACAAAGGTCTGCACAGGAGACGCCCCTCAGAATCACAGTGTTCTGTAACCCTGAACATGCTTCACTCTACTGACAGTCCTGCCAGGACTCTCAATAAACTCAGGTGGTTCCCAAGATAAAGAAGGGTCACAGGCTCACAATTTTTTTCCAGAAAGAAATTTCCGACTTTCTGAACATCAGAAATTCAGGTCCCTCCAGTAAAAATCAGGTTTGCCATCCAACAGAAAAGGATCAATCCCAAACCACAGAAAGGACAGCTTTTTACAAAAGAGGCATTGTGTTTAAATGAACTTACAGGAAGAGTGGATGCTTGGAAAGCTTTTCCTGCCTTCAGAGACCAGGTCTGGATCACCTGTGCAGTGCATTTCAGAGTTCATTACTCCATCTGGAAAGCAGCGGTAAAAGAAATCGGGACGCGGTCTACAAAAAACACCATGGACAGTAAAAACACAGAAGCTGTAGTAACAGATAAACCTCAGAGTGATTATTACAGTCACTGCTTACTACATGCAGGTTACTCTTTCCTAGATTGATCCACCTTGCACAGAGCAAAGTGTAATGACCCCCAGATGTTCACAGGCCTTGCTAAAATGCCCAGCCCAGAACATCCTCAAAACAAGCACCAAAATCTAAAGCCAGCCTTGTTGCTGACTGTTCTCAGTGCACTGAGAAAACCTATGAGTTTCTTCTGGCCCTGCTGTGAGCTGGGCCTGGAGGTTTGGCTGGTGTCATACTGATCCTGAGCTAATAAAGCACGTGGAGAAGAAAAGTGAATGGTCACAGGTTCAGAGACAAGCTGGCAACACAGAACTTGGCTTGGAGTGCAGGAAAAATGAGCTTATTCCTATCTAAAGAAGAGGGTGTATTCTTATCGTTTTAAAAGCACCCTTCAAATCAAAGTGCCAAGTGCCATTACTGTCAGGGCATCAGCACTGCAGCAGAGAGGGTTCATCAGACATCAAACACAAATACTGCTTCCTCAGTGCTGCAAAACATCCCAACAACAAAAGCAGCACTGGACTCTGTCAAATAGTGGGTGAATTCAAGTCAAATGTGTACTTTTCAGATGAAGTTAATCCAAATTTTGATGAAGAGACAAAAAGTACCTAAAAACGTATTTTCCAGGGAGTTTTGTTTGCTAGATTTTTCTGAGCAAACAGAATTATTTTGATAATTCAAAATTATGCTTCCCTAAAGAAATGGTCTACCCAGAAATCCATTTCCTGCTTAGCTGCCAGGTTTGTTGTGCCATGGATGTTGATGCCACCTGGAAATAGAATATTCTTCACACAAAATGCAGGCACTGGGTTATACAGAGACTTGACAGATTCATATTTAATCAGACAAGGGGCACTGGCATCTAAACTCCCACATGCTGTGACTCTTCCCTTGGGTGTTGCCAACTTAATGAACTGATTGCAGCTCCCACCATTCCTTTCAAACCCCTCCCTGCTTGTCTGGATCTGCCAACGAGCCAAACCAAGGGCCAAGCACAGGGCATGGATTCCTGCCCCAGTGGGATGTCACAAATGAAGTTGTCCAACACCTGCACCAGGCACAGGACGGCTCCACAGGGACCCCCTCTGACTGCAGGTGCTCTGGAACAGCAGCTCTGTATTTATTGAGATGTGCTGTAGTTGTCAACCTGTCCCCACTCCTCTCAACAGCCAAACCCATCATTTACAACACAACAGGACTCACCTTCCCACTATTAATTTAATAGTGTTTGTGCAGACACCGTTCAGAGCCAGGGCCAAGGAAACAGCTACAAAACAGAATGAACAAACACAACAATAATCACCTAAATACCAAGCAATAAATTGCAGCATTACAGTATTTGATTTACAGATTTAAACCTTTACTGTACTGAAAACTGAATGTTCTTCTTTTTCAGCCTACTGTTTTTCTTATTAGCCAAGCTAAGGACAGAGCTCAGAGCATCATAATAATCATGATTTACTTTGTTCTTATTTCCCTACACAAAGCCAGTTTTCCCACCGTGCCATTTGCACAGGAAGAAGTCAAGAAATGGGAAAAAATTAGAGAATGAAGTACAGTGGGTTTGCAATTTTTTTTTTTGTTTGGTAATTTACCAGATTAAACTCTCATGCTGTTTGGGTCAAGCAGAATTCCTGTACAGTATATCTTACAATATGTAAGATACATAGATATAGATATGTGTATATATGTGTGTGTGTATATACATACATTTGTGGGAGTGTGTTTGTGTGTGATGCAATAAAACAGTTCACCTCCAGGGCTGCCTTTTGGCTAAAACTAGAATTGGATGACTTCTTTTATTTCTTTCAAAAGGATTTGGATTTCAGTGTTTTCCCCTTACATTCACTCCCATGATCAACAAATTTTTCTAATAAAATTGGAGAATAAGCAGGAACTGTCATTCTAGGTAAGACTTAATCATCTTTTCTATTTGTGCTTGCATGCCAAGTCCCTAGACTTTCCAAAGAACCTCATCTCAAGCCTGTGGAGATCCTTGCCTTGATTTCACTGGCACTTGGATCCTTCATGCCCACACATTTTAGATAAAACTGATTTAATTTTGCAGTCCACACCATAGCTCCCAGTCGCAAACCAGGAGCCAACGAATTTTATTTCCCACCAGAAAAAAAAATTATCAGGCAAATGTCTGATTTCCAGCAGAACATTTACAGTAATATAACTTTGCTTGTGACAGCCCCATGAGCTATTTTCTCCTTGGGCTGCTGCCCCAGATGCTGCATTTCAGCAACACTCATCCTGTCTCCATAAAACCTTTGCCTGAGGATATTACAGATCATAAAAATGTGTTATAGGATCTATCTTTTAAAGTTAAAAAAAATAAAAATGGGACCTTCATCAAAGCAAAAAATAAGGGTTTTCTCACAAAGTACAGTAGCTGCCAACAAAAATAAAAGAACAAGTCAATCCTAGAGACACCCATCCTGTTAAAAAAAGTCTTCCTCTTTCAACTCTTGAGTTCACAGTGACCTCTCAAGTCACTGCTCTGTTTTTCTCCTCCATTGTTTTGTCTCAGTTTTTTATGGAATTGGGTGGGGAAATTTTCTTTTTTGACAAAGTCAAATGGAGATGACCAGCAATGCAACAGCACTACACTCTCCTTTTTAAAAAACATATCTGCTTTTGAAGACAGGCAGTAAAATTCAGTCTTTTTGTTGAGCTTTGTCTTGACTGTTCATTGTGCACCTGACTGAGCTGTGCCTTCACTGCTGCATCTTCCTTACAGTGGCAATCCAAGCATCAAATGACAGTGCCAATGTAGGATGGTAAAAAAAAAAAAAAAAAAATCTATTTGCTCTGCTGCTGTTTCCTTTAAGAAAGATTCATATTGCCCATCTAAAGTAATATAATCCAGCCAGTGAGAGATTTAGGCACTTGCAGGGGAAGGCTTAAGGGCACCTAAATTAACCCCTCCTTACTCCAGGTGCACTGAATCTCCTTCTTTGTTATTCATAAGAGGAGCAAAGAATTTTCACATCCTTTTAACCTTTTCTCTCTTCTGTGCATCGTGCTTAAAGAAATCCACCTTTTGGGGTACTCCTGAACATTCTTTGTCAGCATTCTGTGGCAGATCTCAGCACACCAGCAAAGGCCTAATGAGCATTTCACATCACCAGGTACTGAATCTTATTCGTGTTCAGTGCACCTGAACACCAATGAGGCACAAGAAGTTCCACACTTATGGCACAAACTGAACAGAACATCAAGGCTCGTGGTTCCTCAGTCCAAGCAGCAGGAGGAATACTGGGGAAGCTGGCAAGTTTTCTCCTAGGCATTATAGAGGGAATCACAGCAGAAGGCAAAACAGCAGGAAAAAAATGAAAAATGTCTTTTTTGAACAAAAAGGTGAGAGTGAGTGATGGAGAAGCTGACCCTAAGCTCCTTTCCTCCTCACACAAACAGAAGGTGAGGCTCAGAACTGATTGCATGCATTTTATGAACGAGGAGTTTTTTTGCACTGAATGGACTTGTCAGTAAAATATCACTCCAAGACATTTCAGAACTTACAGCAAATGACTGGCAGCAGTCAAAACAAGCCTAGGATTGTTTCACACTTGTGTTAGAGCAACTGGAGAAAGAATAATCTATGGGAATGCAGCCTTGTCTAAAAAAAATGTTTCCAGTTACACAGTGTCATTTACATCCAATGCTAAGGCAAGGCTGAGTATTACTTTGATTTTACCATGTAAGGGACAATAAATTAAAGTGTTAATTAGCCAGTAAAGCGGAATTTCAGAACTCTGCAGATTTCAGACATAAGGCCAACAAAAACATTTGCAGTTCTTAGTGCTTCAAGGTATCCCTAAGCAGTGAAAGTGCTTTAATCAATACTGGCCTCTGGCAATATCTGTGTAAAAAGGACCTGGGCATGAATCATTCTGAGATTTCAAGAGATAGGCACAGCCAAAATCAGCTGGAACAGCTTAAGACTTACCATCCCCATTGTCCTTTGCTTCTCTGCTCAAATTTTCTGCCTACAGCTGTAATTAGAGCCACTACTGCTCACAGACCAGGATTAAGTGCACATCTAATTCCATTGGCAGGTTAAGGTGAAACAACAGCTTCTAATTAGAAAAACTGAGCCAAGAGCACGGGTTTTGCAATGGGTAGCAGTAAATTCCAGGAGAAGATCAGAGGAAATGAAAGGAGTAATTTCCTACACTAAGCAGCTGAGTCCCACAGGACTTTCCAGTCCAAGCCTTGATTTAAAATAGCTGCATGTATAAATAAGAGGTAAATAATAGATTTGGTGTGACAGAAAAATAGACATCTGAACAGTCTCTCAGGTGGACTTGTCTTTGCTGTTCAAACTCCAGCCCTTGCTGGCTAGATTGTGGGATTAAGGCACAGAATTTGTGCACCCAGAAACGCACATAAACCCAAAGGCTTGTGTGAGGTGCCCTGAAACTGCACTGAAAGCTGCTATAATGGGCTGTAACTGAGACAGGTTTCCCTCAAAGCTTGGACTACACTTGGAATCAATCTCTGAGAGCTTTCACACACTGAAAGTTCCGCCTTGAAGTAGGACATACATTACCTAAGAAAGCCTCTTTAATTTCAGTCTTGTCCGTTCGGCGGATTATTTTCACCACAAAAATGACTGCGAGTGGCGTGAGGAAGGAAATTGCCTGTGAGAGATAAAAACACTGTATGTGAGAGCATCAATTCCTTCTCAGTCCAACTAATTAATAATTTGCTGCAGCCAGCTCCATTTAAACTGAGAGGCTGAATGATCTTGATCAAACTCCTGACCTTAAGCAAAGTGGGATGATTTGTCTTTTGCAACTGCAGGGTGAGGAGCACATTAATATTCCAATATAGCCCT
This sequence comes from Rhipidura dahli, assembly GCA_013399225.1. Lineage (NCBI taxonomy): Eukaryota > Metazoa > Chordata > Aves > Passeriformes > Rhipiduridae > Rhipidura > Rhipidura dahli. The sequence goes on from VXAC01007004.1 coordinate 793,424, forward strand.
CGGTTATAATTGATTTGTAATTGCCCAGAGCTGCATTTAAAATGTCAGCTTCTCCAATGAAAAAGTAACACTCCATAAGGTCCACAAAATTCCCACACTGATCCATACAGGTTTTGCACATTTTTTCCACGGAGTGTATTGCTGCAGAAGGCAGCACACCCAGGCTGAGTGCTCAGTAAAGCCCTGCTCAACAGAACAGACTGCAGCACCAACTTCCTGGCATTTTAAAATGCTCCCTATTTTACATTTTGTTTTCTTTTCAACTGTCATGCTTGGGAAGATTGTGTCTTTGTGGTTCTTTCACTTACACGTGTTTGGGTGTGGAGCAAGCTGCTTAGCTCTGCTCAAGCCCAGAAAAACAACAGCTGAGCACCTACAGGTTTAGTCACTGGTTACATAGAGCTTTATTCTGCAACTGTCAGTGCTGGAGGACAGGAATCCTCCTACAAGGAACCTCAAATGGCATCTGTGCCTCAGTGCACACACGGTTTCCATGAACAGCACTTTTATTATCCCAGAGCAATCTGGGCCATGATGCTTCACTGTGCATGTTATCCAAAAAGCATCCTACAGCAGGCAGGCTCCAGTCTGTCCTCTCAGGGCAGGTACTCCTTGCTTTTCTCCAGAGACACACACCAGTATGTCCAAGCACAGCACCAGGGAGTTTCTCATTAAAATCTTGCCATGGAAACTCTGATTCTGTTCTCAACTAATCCTTCCCTCATCCTTCTGTTTCAGGCCTTCAGCTGCAGAGGTGAAAGGCAATTTGCAGGCCATGTTGTCCATTTGTGCCTCTTGCTGGTTCCAGTCTAAGTTAACCATTTCCTTTCTAGAACCTACAAACCTCTTCACAACCACGTTTGGTCAAAAAAAATCAGAGCCTTCCAAAAACATTTATTCTCTTAAAAGGGAAAATTACTGGTGGAGGTTTTGGGGTTTTTTGGGTTTTTTTTAAACAAGGCAAAAATTAAGCTGTAAATGGCACAAGGGGTGCCGGGTCTTAAGTAAGATTATGCTTTCTTTACTGAAGCTGAACTGTGCATTACTTCTTAAATAAGCCCACTGACACAAAAACCAAACCAGACAGATGTATTATGACAAAAGACACGTGACTCAATCTTCTTTTTATACCACAGATTAATCCCAGCCTTCACTTTATGATTTTAGAATATTTTGAGTAGGAAACAGCATGAGACTGCACTCTATTTGTTATTTTGGCTGTGCATCTTGTACCAGATTGCCCACACCTGCATCTACAAAATATTATCTAACTCAGTCAACCCCGCAGATTAAAACACAGTCTGGAGTCTGTTCCCCTTTTCTACATCTAGGAAGGCAGGGACCAAATTTTGTGTAGAAAGATGTATTATTTCCACTTAAAATCTCCCTCTAAATAGGTGTGAGATTCAAGTTTGGATGCCAATGCCACACTACTGCTCCAGAAAAGTTCACTTCTCTCTATCCTCATCAACAATTTCTGCTTTCAGGGAAAAATGTGAAATTAAAAAAAAAAAAAAAGTTTAAAGCAAATCCTAAAATCACTAGTTTCAGTTTTAAAAGTAAAGATTGCCACGAGGAAAAAAAATAAGAAAAATATCTGGATTCCAGTACTGAAGAACATGTAGAAATATAGCCAAGGCTGACAGGATCATAGTGGCAGTTTAATGGAGTCAGAAATATTTTGAACAAGAAGGAGCAGCAGAAATTATCAACAAAGAATAGCATTCAAGTGGCAGCTTGTTCCAAACTGCTTCCCCATCCATCATCAGAAATCTGGTAAAAGTGCAGATTTCCTCATCTTCCACAAGCATGTGAATTTTTGAGGGAGGGGAAGGACCATTCATGTTTGTGGTACATTGCTGCTCCTTACACAAAAGCATTAGCTGGAAGGTGCTTTTTATTCTGCTGCAAAATGCACACACAAAGAAATCTTGGCTTGTGACAGGCTCCTTTGTATTTATTTTGCAAAAGGTTTCTCTATGGCTCTTATCTAAACCAGATTTGGCAACGTTCTAATGAGCAATACTCTCCTCAGATGCATCTCAGTTTCCTTTTGCAGCAGTGAAATATTCCAGCATTGCCAGGCTTTTGTGAAACATGGGCAAAATCTCTGCCATTTATTATTCATCCTGGCAAGGCAGGGATGTGCTGGAGTTGTAGGGACTCCCACACATTTCCCTGCATCCAAGGGAAAGCTGGCAGTTACCTGCACTTTCCAAGACAAGGAATATCCATTGATAGAGACACAGAACCAGGATCAGGTCTTTCCACTTTTTGCTACCCATGCAGGAGTCAGCTTTGTCTAATTTGGTTGCTCATTCACAACATGCATTCCCTTGAATTCAAGTTTCTCCTAGCAAATAAAATAATCCAGCAATTCATAAAGTCTCAGAGGTTTTTTTCTGGTAAGCCACAGCCTTAGGTTTCAATATCAGAGCATGTTAGTGGCAACAAATTCTTTCCACAATGAAAGCTTGTGATCAATGCTAGAGTTGGATTTTTCTTCCTTTAAATTGAAAAAATAAGAAAATAATATAGAAATTACCTATTCTTAATTTAAGAAGCTGTTCACTGATTAAAGTCTGAGCCAGAAAGAGAACACAGGCCATACAAGTGTTACTGACACAGAATTGCCTGAAAGTTCCACCCACCACAAACTTTGCCAAAATCTGGGGCTGTGGGAACAGGGGAATATATTACAATTATATCCCAGAATTGTGCTTCCCAGAGCCTGCTGCCCAGAGAACAAGAGGATGGACTTATGATTATCCCAACTGGTTTGAAAATTAGTTTCACCACTGCAGCAAAACCCTGTAAAATGATTCAGTCTTGGTTCTTGAACCTTTCAGTTATAAATAGATCAGAGAAACCATGGAGCAAAGTAATGCTGAGCATAAGGAGAAATCACACAATTAAACTCAGTCTTTCCCAGCAGAACAATTTAATGTTTGGCTTGGGGGTTATTTTGTTTGTTTGTTGTTTGATTTTTGGGTTTTGGGGTTTTTTACACAGCTGTCTTCCATTTCAGGAAAAAACATACATTTTCATCCATTCAGGGTGAAAAAGTCCATAACAGGGCTGCTTCTTAATGCAATATAAACAAATTTTTTATTGTTTATAAGGGCAAATTTAAAAACCAGGCCTTCAGCCTCTGTCTTAGAAGGCTGGGATATATGGTCACCTCATATGCAGAAAGCACCTTTAAGTTGTTCCTTAATTGAAAATTTTTCATAACTGAAGGGTTAAGCCTTCATAAAAAAGCTGAATAGAAATTATATCACTGATTTTCATTTAATCTGAATTAAAATTAGAAAAGAAAAACCCTGGCCTCCTGAATAATCAGGAAAAGACGACTTTGAGGCAGCTTTTGAAAAGACTGAACTTCTACTTTTACAGCCTGAACTATACCCATAATTTCTCAGCATTTCTGAGGTGGTCTGTCTTACTGCACTCTTATAACCAGAGATTATTATGACTGTTAATCTTTGCTAGTGAGGGTTATCCAAACCATGAAGTTTGACAACCAAATTCAGCCATCCAGCCTGCATGTGCTGAGCAGGGAAGAGCCAGAAGAGCACTGACAGCAGGGCAGCTCTGTGATAGATTCAGTGTAGGCAGAAGCTAAAACAAAGGTTTTACCTTTCAGGAAAAAAAAAAAAAAGATTATTCAGAGGCCAGTATCTCAGTGCCTAACATGCCTAAATCAAATTGGACTTCAAAATTTGAGCACTTAACCTTCTAAGAGCATGGCAAGGTTTTGTCAGGTCACCCAACCAGCTAATTGAAAAAGCTTCTCTACTCATTTCTCTCACATCCCTCTAAGCTAACAGTACTTTCACTCCTAAACTGAAAAATCAACATTCATAAGTTCAGTCATGTTATAATGCTGCTTTTTAAAGGATTCCCATAATTTGGTACATTTTGGAAGACGTTGGTTTGGAAAATAATCGCCTTTAGGATTAAAGTGGGATAATTCCTAGTGCTTATCAAATGAAAGTGCACTCAGTTTGCAGCCATCAGATGACCCAGAGGCCCCCAGTACTTACAAACATGAGCCGTGTGGGGATGTTGTCTGATTGCACCAAAGGATTCTTGTACAGCCAGATCTCCTCTGGCTGGATCACCCGCTGGAACGGATCCAAAAACTCTGTAAAACTGCAAACAGCAATCAAAGATACACATTTTTCACAATGATGACCAAAAACACCCAGAAGAGTTCTGCTGATTTAGAAACTCCTCCAATTTTGACCAATATGACTTAGCATGCATGAATTATCATTATTAAATTGCTACATTGCCATCCTACCTCACTGCATTTTAGTAATACAAACTTTATAAATGAACCCTTCAGAAAATGGGTTTTAAAAGTCTACACCTTTAAAGCTGTTCTACAATTTTATAAAAGTTCCATGAACATTACTGTGGAGAATAAATTGTCTTTTTTTTTTTCTTTTTGTGGGAAAAGTGTGCAAATAATACTGTGAGATTAAATAAATCATGTAGCCATTTATTATCAATTTACATCCATTTATCAATTATCAATCATATAATCCAGTCTTTTACCCTGAAGAAATTATATAACAAATATAAAGTATAAAATGTCTTTCAAATGTCAAGATTCAGACTTTGAAGCATGACAGTTGCATTTGCAGGATCACAAAGCAAAAGAAAGAGAAAGAGGTAGCCCAGAAAATTTCTTCTACTGATAGAAAAGAGATAACTTTAGAGAATATCTCCAAAAGAAACTCTTAAAAAAGGATGGGCTGTCAAGCTTAAGAAGAATCTAAGTCTACCAGAAATGTCTCATTCTACCAAAACAATTTTAATTTCATTATGATGTCAATTAGGTCTCTTAAAAAGCAAATCAAAATCAAATCCTTAAACAAACTAACTAAAATCCCCCATGGTTCTGTATTTAGGTTATTTTGAAATTAAGAACATCAAAATTAAAGGTTGAGGTTACATTGTCTGTAGAGAGTAACTTGTGTGGGTATCTTTTGTCATGCACTGAAAGCAAGAGCAGGAATTGCAATCTTTGACTGTGGTAGGAAGTTTATAAAGCTTTTCTTGACCACCTAAATTGTCTCACTTCCTTTAAACCATACTCATTTTCCAGAGTCCTCCAGAGCTCTTTAACTTTTCTTGGCTTTGAATTAATATCAGACAACCTGGGGAGTTTGGCCTTTGCTTTACATGGCTCATTTCAGCTCTGGTTTGTTAGGACTCGAGGAATGGCTGCTGATCAGGTTTCTGCAGATTGCTCTCACCCAACAATCCCATGGAGCCAGAACTCGGAGATGTAACAGCCCAAAGCTTTTTTAAACTGTAAATTTTCCAAAGCCTAGGGCTTTAAACATCCCCAGACCCAGGTTTTATACCAGTAGCAGGAATGTCAAGTGACTTTGTAAAGAGAAAAAAGCCCAAAGCAGTTTGTAGAGCAGAGCCAAATTAAACCACACTCACACGTGCAACCCTCCCCAGGGAAGGCAAGCCCTCAAACCAAGCTAGAACAGCAATTTCCTAAACAACAGCAAACCACTTCTGCTCAAGGCACAGGGCTTGGAACCAGGTGCTCCTGAAAGGTCTCTTCCAACCCAAAGCAGTCTCTGACCCCCTTTAGCTGAGCACACTCAGACAGAACGTTCAAAAGAGCCCAAACGACCTCCTCTTCCTCTCCTTTCCTAAAGGAAAACAACAAAACTTAAGGACCAAAAAAGGTCAAACACAATCCTGTCACTTCTAACAATGTTTATGTTTCCTATACTGGCCTACATGGACAACAAGATTGTTCTGGGAGCTTAAGGAGTCTGGTTTTGCAAGGGGAATATTTACTGTTATATTCAGCTTCTCCAAACCCAGAAGAGACTGAGTCTGCTCTGCCAAGAAGGTGAACTTCAGAAGTGTCAAAACAATTTGTTTCAGTGTTTTCTAAATACAAACTTAAAGCTTTTTCAAGTTTAAAAGACAATGGCTTGTGCATCACACAAAAATAGGAAACATTTCAAAAGAACAGTTCCAAGTAATGTATCACCCATATGAAAAATTCATTTTACAGTTTTCAACCAGTAAAATAAAGGTCAACTCCTAGACAATGCAAGCAGGTTTGGTTCCAAATTTCAGCTAGAGAAAGTCCTAAAGTACATTATTTGAAGCATTTCTGGTAACTGCAGAGAGCAAGCAACACACAAACATTTGTGCTTCTAAGGGAACACGACATATCTGCCCCACCAGTGCACTTTTGGAAAGTTTGTCACATTGGATCAGAAATTTAATTAAATTGATGTTAAGAGATTTGACATTATGAACAAATGCCAACAGATTTAAAGGTTTGGGGCTCTTCTTGATCTTTTGTTTCCTGTCCCTTCGTGATGTAAGAAAGCTAAAATTATAGTTAAGTCTGAGAAATTAAAAAAAAGTCAAACTCAGTTCTCACAGGAAACACTGTGACACTGCAGATACACTGCATAAGATTTAATTCCTTTAAGAGCCTAATAACACATGCTAAAGAGAGAAAAATATAATAAATAACATAAATAGTATCTGATTTCAGATGAGGACTGATTTTCTGATTAATACATACTCACCTGTACTCATATTAAGAATGAGTAATTTCAGCAAATCTATCAATGACTGTAATCATTATTATTTTATGCAACAGCAGCAGTTTTATATCCACTATATATTAAATCTGATTATGTGTTCATTTATTTCTTGGACTCATGTTCTGATATCTTGCAAAAACAGTGTTCAAATTTAGTGCAACCTAATGCAAAAAAAAAAAAGTTTTCTGAAACTGGGCAAAATGATTTCAAAATCACTGTTGAAGGAGAAAAAACATAGCTGCAGAAGGCAGCAGATGTCTCTGTGAACAACACAAAAATAGAAAGTAAACAGTTAAAGGATGGTGACTGTAAAAAAAGAAATCACTCTCTTTTTTTTTTTTATCTTCCGAAAGAGCTCAACTGCTAATTAAATTTTTATGCCAAGACTCATAAGAGAACAATTCTCTTCTTTTTTGAAGCATCACCAATGGGTGACTGGAGATGAGATTTCACTAGCTGGAAGGCAATTCCCTTTGTACTCTATTAAACAATCATTAGGACATACTGGTTTCTGAGCTGCCTGACACTTGGTGATTTATGTTCCTTTGTCCCAACAAAAAGTACCTTCTATCACTATCCATAAGTCAGCACAAGCTTGTTTAAAGGTGTTATTAGAAATGAATGCAGGCCTTGGATAAAGAAAACTGGTTTTGATCATTTTGCTTTGTGACCCAAAATACAACCTCAGTCCCCTGGCAGCAGGCGGGCAAAAAAGCTTCCTTTGTTTTAGCACAGAAAAATTTAAAGTCTTAGCCTTTTGGCCCTGCATTTTCTTCATTTTCACATATTCACCCAATGTTTTTAACTGCTTAGCAAGCAACATTTGGAACACTTCAGCCTGATGATGTGAATTTAAGGCATAATAGGCCTTCCATTAACTTTGAGAGCCTGTAACTGTGACTTTCAAAGCAGCCCAAGGGAAACAGAAGCCCAAATTCCACTAAAAACATCGGAGAGCGACAGGTGCCCCAGTCCCTGGGGTTGCTTTGGCTGTGCCAGCACTGCTGTTACAGCACCACACTGAGTGAGAATGCTGCTCTTTTCTGAGCACTCCGAGGTGCATTAATTCCATCTCCATTTCACTGCATGCAGCCCTTCAGGATCATTTGGTGCCAGCACCACATCACAGCCAGAGCCAGGTAACAGTGCACTGAGAGCAGCTTTGTGATGGTGTGGACTAATAACTTGGGGTTATCTCTTTATGAGACCATTCACTGATAGTGAATGAATCAAACAGTGCACATAAATATCCTTACAGAGGTTCTGACCTGAGCTTCCACCGTGGTTTCCACCTCCTGTGAGTCACAGCAGGACGCTGCTTACCTCCTCCCCTTATGGTTTCCACCACTGCCTGACCCTCAGCTGCATGAATCACACCCCAGGGCTTCAATTTGCTGCCTGCTCCTGAGCACTGACTAAAGGGTGGGTGGGTGGTTGGAAGGACAGGAGGGAAGTTGGGGTTTTTTGCCTTTTTCTCTTGCAGATAAAGCTTTTCCCAAATACCAAGTGACAACAACTGAGAGGACAGAGCAGTACACGTGGTTTGACAAAGCACCAGGATGAACTTGTGATTGTGATGCCCAGAATTTCATCCCACATACCTAATGAATGACCCTCCTCTTTTCTAAGCTTCATCTGTTGATAAGCAGATTTTATCCTCAAATGCCTCTGCCTGCAAGTCCCCATTGGGGCAAACAACAAAAAGATAGCAGATATTCATGAACTTCTCTTACAAACCACCTCTGGGGGCTTGTGGACAAAAAATTTGTCTCTGACCACCATTCCCTGCCTGCAGAACTCTGTGTGAGTAAACACTGCTGCCTCTCCCAAAAATACAGGTTAACTGTGGTTGGGCTGTTGGAACTCCTCTTGGGATGTTTTTACACGGATATTTCCCCATGTATTCCCAAAACTGGGTCTCAAATCTTGCAGTAAAAGCTCTTCTAGTGTACCTGCCATGTTAAATTGTGCCATCAGTTGTTCTGCAAGGTTGTGAGTGGCATCAGTGGTGCTGAAGTTGGTAATAATCGGCCTAATTACAGAACAGGCCTAATTGAGCGATTTGTGACTCAGTGAGAGATCCCCGCACCACAGATCCACAGCCCCAACATTTTGGATGAAGAGCCATAAAGGAGAACACACCATTGGGCCCAAGAGCTGTGGAGACAAGAAAATTATGTTCTAAGACAGGATTTGCTTTAGGAGCTTCCTACAAGTGATCCAGGCTAAAAGAGAAGGAGCCTGGAGTTTGCATCATCTGGGCATGTTGCACTGACCTCTGTTCACATCACCTCAGCTCACATTTGAATTCAAGACTTCAGCTTAGCCTTTCTGAAACACACTAATAGTGGGGAAAGCATTCATGTTAGCTGATATACCTGGAGAGAATAACTTATTCTCAGGCCATGAGAAAACCTAGCCTTGTTTACTGCCTATAGATAATAATATGGAAAAAAAAACCCTGTAACTTCTTGGTGGTTACTCTACAAACTGCTGCAAAACCAGACAAAATCTGTAAAGCTTGAAATGGTCTGTGGCTGGCATGTAAAATTAACAAAACTGAAGCAGAGGGGATAGTAATGAAGGGAGATAAGGAGCAATGCCTGTGGTTTATCACCATGGTTCTGCTCTCCACGGAGCTGGAGCAGTTCAGACTCTGAAATGCTGCTGTCTGTGTGTATCAGCATGATGAGATAGCTTTGTGTCAGCTCAAAGGTTAGCACGAGCAAAGAGATCTGAGCCATTTAATATCTAAAGTAATCTGGGAGATCCACAGCTCCTCAGCCATCAAGAAGGGTTACAAAAAATACAGCCAAGACTCAATTATGAATGATAAGCAAGGAAGAAGCTGGCATGAATTAAAAATATAACTTCAATAATATAAAGTCTGGTAGAAAAAGAAACGTTCCCTGTAGTTAAGGCACAACACTGGGTGCAAAGAGATTTGATGTTTCCTGACATGATTTTACACAGCAAGGCAGGGCAAACCATTCCAGTATCAGCATCAAAGTAACTCCTAATGCTGCAGTTTGTTTATGAACTGGACTGATACCCACACATGCCAAGCATGCACTGCTGACAAACACCCAGGTAGGAAAGCAACAGCTCCAATTCTTCTGAAGAAATCAAAAGGAAAGAGGTAATTTAAAATATGTATCAGAATTTGTCTTGCAATAGGTACTGAATGCAAAAGAAGAGTGCCCATCAGAATAGAAGCTAATGTTTCATTGGTTCTTCATTGGCTTTTTAAATATAATTTTTAACTGCACTAAAACCAGTTAAGTACTGTACACTCACACTGACACAGAAGCACCAGTATCCATAAATTCTCTCTCTACCTTTTTAACAGCTATAAACTTTTTATTTCCCAGTCCAATGCCATGCAGAGTAGGTACCTACTACTTCTGATTAACAAAGTATGATCCCCACACAGAGCTTTATTGGGACTGACAAAGACAAAGGGAAAGGGCAATGTTTGGGGGGGGGTTTATTTAATGTCACTAGACTGGTTCTTGAGGGTAGGTTTGGCTTCAGATGAGTCAGTACAAGTTGATGGAAAATATTTCTGAATACTTCAAATTAGCTAGCAATTGCAGTGTGGCATTTAATTAGCACAAAAGCCTCCATTAGCCCTTCAGCCATAGGATAAATCATTTTGATTAAGTAAAGACTGAAAATAAATTCTGATGCAGTTTTAAAATACACACATATTACCACAGCTGTCATATTTCCCTGAAGTGCTACAAAAGGAGAGTTTCTGGTATTTTTCTTCAGCCTTATTAATAGGTTTCCCAGATCTGCCTCATACATCCACTGATTTTACAGGTATATATCAGGGTATAACTTTTCCAAAGATGAATGGCCACCCTCTGTACTCTCCTCCTTGCAGCCAACACTGCACCCAGCAAGGAGGCAGCAGCTGTGGAGCCTGGGCTGGTTAAAAGCTCAGATCTTGAGCTAAAAACAATACAGATTCACAACAGGAGACCTGCAGCTTATGAAATCACATATAGATGAGATATATACTTGGAATACCTAACATGAAATAGCAACCTTATGATCTTTTCACAGCACTGAAAAAGAAAGAGCAGACTGGAGTGGAGTTTTGGAATCCAATGTTAGTTTTCTTTGAACCTAAATTACTTTGTCACTGTTTTCTCGGTCCCCAGCACTTGAACTCTCTCTAAGTAAACAATTTCCTTCCTGTGACACAGAGGAAAGTGGAAAGGATTATCTGAGCATGTATGAACAGCACAAGAACAAGGAGTTAGCACAGCCAGACTGCTGTTCTTGTACACCTGAAGGATTCCAAAAACTTCCAGTCCATGCCTTCTCCTTGTTAGGGGCTGAGCCTTTGAAAGCAAATAGAACTAAACATCACTGAGCATCGTTATAGCCACTGTGAATCCAGAAAAATCCCATTCCATGGGAATAAAATGGGTTTCCAGGCCTTAAAGTACTTAATTAGCTCTAATACAGTCTTTTCACCATCACATCTTCCTCACAGAAGCAGAATATTTGGAAATGAGCAAAGTGAAAGGAAGAGAGAGGGAACAGCCCGTCATGCTGCATTGCAGCTTTGATCAGAGGAGCAGGAGACAAGGGTGACTACACTGAACCATGGAAAAAAACCCACTGCAAAATGAGTCCAAGTCATATATTTTGGGTTGTTTTTAATTTTTGCACCTTTCCTTGACCTAATATTGAAAGTGATCTTTGCAACTTTGCTTCCTGGTCAGCAGAATATAAAATAAACCGTTCTGAAAAAAAAAAAACAAACTTTGTTTTGGTATTTAGCTGTTCCTGGAGTGAAAGAGCCATTTGTGATCCCTGCTCACACAGAGCAGTGCTGCCCTTGGAAAAAAAGGCAAGGAGGTCAGAGCTGCTGCTTATTGTGTCAAGGTGCAACTCTTCAGGCCAGAAATGTAACAGAAATAATCAGCAGTGGTTTTACAGAAATAACCGATACCAGCCAAATGAAAACTATTGGCTCCTGCTTTCATTGCATTATCTCTCATTTTATTTACTAAAAAAAAAATTATTTATGGTGTTAATTGTTGCCTCTATCCTTTGTTTTTATTAAATATACTCTATGATACAAGGGATTTCACAAAAGCCATTTTAATGCATGTTTGGGGAAGAGAAAGTAGAGGGAAATGAAATCATGAGTTCTGCTGCCATTAGAAGTGTCAAAGCTGGCAGCTGTACATTATCCTAAAGTGAAAAACAGAATTCATATTAAAGGCTTAAATTGACTAAACACATGTCTGAATAATGAACCCCAACACACTCCAGACAGTCAAAATTTTCCTCTTGATGTTTTTAGTGCTTATTTTGATTACATCTCAAACTGCTTTCAGTCAAACAACCCTCAAAATTTCCCTGCACAACTACACAGCTTCACAGCAATTTGATGGAGCTGAGTCTGGTAAAGTTCCTATTTTTTTCATGTCTGCACGTCACAGTATTGATTATGTTTGGATCCGAAATGAAAGTTGGGGTAAACTCACAACCATGCTGAGTTTCTTTTAGTGACAAAAAACTTCTCAGTTATCTCTGTCCCTCCCTCACTCCTCCCCCTAATGATCCTCCCAAGAAAAGTCCAATTATATTAAAATCACTCAGTCCAAAAACAGTTAGAGGAGAACTACATCTTCCAGAGTCTTAGTAATGATTTAAAAAATAATAAGAGAAGAAGACACAGTGATGGGGGGATAGAAGCATCACTTTTTGCATTTTGTAGCACTCACTGAGGCCCAATAGCAATAGTTCCACTCCTGCAAAGCACCTTGGACACAGATGAGCACAATTATTAATGGTCTCTCTGCGGGCTGTGAGAGCAGAGCCAGGCTGTTAGAGCTGTTCTCCCATTAGTGACAATTGGCAGCTAATGAAAATACAAGGCTTTATATCAGGTGACACTCCCCTCTGTTGTTCTCCATTTGCAAGGCTCCACAACCCTTGGCAGGGAGCCACAAACTCTTCAGAGATGAAACATTTCTGAGCAAGCATTTACATCTACATTACACAGGCTAAAGGAGTAGTAAAACTTCTCACCCAGTCCAGGCTAAAGTGTCAGACTGCAGAGTAAAACATTTCACCTAATCTGGGTTTTTGTTTTTCCCACAGTCTGGTTAAGACAGAATTTTTAGCACACAAACTTTGGCAGGGCACTGCTTCTGGTCAGTGATTGCTGAAACACTCTCCAAGCAATTTCAAATTGGTGCTGCCGTTTCCTTTCCTGCCCATCAAGATGAGTCAAAAAACTCTTGCAAGAAATTTCATTTCAAGCTTTTACCCACACACTGAGACACTCTCAGGCAATATAAACCTCAGCCCACTCAGCTGATTCGTGCCAGCTTGCAGGACCACCCAATCTGTGTCCTCACAGCAAAGTAAAACCTGATGCAAAATACTCCTGAAAACGCTTCAGTGTAACTTGCATTTTAAAACTTCCATTGGTGGAGGCTCTACCTGTCCTCGGGCAGTCTGTCACAGTGCTCTAAGTGCTTTCAACTGGAATATATTTCCCCACACAACCTAAGTTTCCCTTGCTACAAATTTAAAATTTTTTCCTGTCTAATTCCCAGAGGATGTGAAGAGCAGCTTGTCATCTTCATTCATCTCAAAGGGGCTGCTTACCTGTGAAGATCTCCTCAGATTTCCAGATTAAACAGCTCAACTATTTCTACCTCTTCCAGAAAAAAAGAGAAAAAAAATGGTGTTTTCTATACCTCTCTTACAGTCACTCCTCCTCCCAGCTCTCTGGAATTCACCTGAATAATTAATCTCAATCAGCCACTTACAATGAAAACACCAGTTGTAAATGCTGTTACCTGCCCTACAGTAAAATAATTTCCACTTATTGCATTCATATGCAATTTTAATTAAAATTCAGTGGTATTTTAACAAGGAAAACATTTAGCCATTCAGATAGTAAAACCAGAAGTGTTTTGTAATGCAGAGCAACAAACAAATACAATACCCAGCGACTGTAGCAATCTGAGTTAAAATGAAGAAACATTTCCAATCTCATTTCCTACAGAATCATATCAATCAATCACAGAGTTTCTTACATATCAATGACTTGCAGTCCAATGATAACAAATTTAACATTTAAAGGCAAGGGTAAAATGTGAATGGAAGGTACTTTAAAACCCATATAGTGATGAAAATCTTAGTTCAAGTGCTACAGTTGACGACAACTTTCTCACTTTCTCTCTTCCATGCAGACAACGCTGTTGGATCTACTGTAAAGCAGCTTTTCTGATCCAGAAATGAGTGAAGCTTTCCCCAGCCATCCCAGCCTAAGTCCCTGCTGTTCATTAGGGGATCACCACCAATACTTTAATTAGGGGATCACAACCAATACTTTAATTAGGGACCTGAGTGTTGCCTTTAGCTTCCTGTCCTTGTCCAATAATCCTTGCCAATATGGATGCAGCACTCAGGCATCCCCTGTTCAGTACCAGTACACTCCTCACTATACAAAAAAGTTACAAGACACACTAAACATTATCCTTAATTCATTTTTAGCATCAATGATTCTGCCAACTATTTCCAAGTACTGACTTTTCAAAGTCACTGACAGATTGGGAGACCATAAAGATCTTGATTTACTGTGCCAGATATGAGTACATTCTCAGTAGTAAGACTATAATTTTTATTAAATTCTTTCCCATAAGAATCACAGTTGTGCCCGATCTTGACTGTGCTTAGATCAAAGTATAAGAATCAATTTATTTAAGAAAAATTTTCCCCCCAGGAACCCTATCAGTCTTAGCAGCATTCTCACTATGAAACATCCTCCATCAGGCTAGAAGCAAATAAACACACAGTGCCAAAGTCTGTGAGTAAATGGGATTCAACAACAAGATTCAACAAGAGACACAAAGTCACCATTTACTCCTCAAAAAATCTGGAGCAGATGCTTTGGCTTTTACAATAACATCCTCTCTTAGCAAGTATTCAGCTGTGAGTTTAGCCATGGACATCAACTGAAAATCCTATCCTATTAGCAGGACAATTAGAACTCCTGCCATTAAATTCCCTTCCTTCTTCCCATCCTTTCACCTCCTCTTTCCCCCAGACTCAGGGAAGACAAATGAAATAACTCAGTTCCACAGTCTACAAGTATTTATACAACAGTCTGTAGAAACAGCCTGTCTCATGCACAGCCCAGAGTCTGCCCAAAAAGATAGGTGGGCACAGTTTCTCCTGGGTAACTGTTACCAAAGTCAGTAAAATCCAACCCTATTTCAATAAATATAATACAAGAAAAAAAAAAAAAAAAAAAAAAAAAAAAAAAAGGAATTGGAAGCTTCAACTAAGTGAAACACCAAGTAGATGAACACCAGCATGACGCTGAGTGGTTGCTGCTTCATCACTCCCCTCCCTCCTCAGCTGGATGGGGGAGAGAAAATTCATTGAAAGGCCCCTGGGTCGAGATAGGAACAGGGAGAGATCACCCAGCAGTTACTGTCATGGGCAAAACAGCCTTGACTGAGGGAAACTAGTCTAATCACACTAGATAAATGAGAAAATCGAAACCTTAAAACAGCTTTTCCCCACCCCTCCCTTCTCCCCAGGCTTAACTTTGATTTTTTTCTCCCTCCTCCCCTAAAACCCAGTACAGCACCAAGTGTTCCTGTGAGCTCCCTGATAATTCATCCACATCAGGATAGGCACACAGTTGTCTCGTTGTGTGCTTCATGTGACACCAGGTAAAATTGGTATTTAGGTATTTATTTTGTTTTCACAGTAACCTGTCAAGGACACAGCGTCGAGCAAAGTTAAAATTCAGGTTACTTTGTGATGTATCAGGGAGTTAGAGGAGCTCCATGGCATTCCAGCTCTCCCATCACTTCAAAGGTGTGACCCACTCTGCTGAGCACTGGAACAAGTCTGTTGTTCTGTATGCAACCTTTGATATGTGTTCTCAGATCCTAAGCACCAGAGAGGCTCTTTTCTACAGCAGGTCTTTCCCTTAACTCTTCTTTAACCCTATTCAGTGAATTAGACTTCAACCTGCACCACAAAACTAAATCTTTCCCTCACTTTAATAATATGTAAATTATGGTTTGCAATGATGAACCTATTATTGAACAGGCCAGCAAACACCTTGATGCTCTCATTGCCTTTTATCGCCGCTGTTTGTGAAACACTGAAAAAGCTCCAAGAATATTCAATGGTTTGGCTACCTCACGATGAAGAATTTATCAATTAACTGAAGGAAGGGTGAGAAAAAGAAGGATTGCCCTTGTTTTCTTGGTGAGAAATTAGGGTACACAGAAATGAAGTCCAAGACTGCTAGGATCAGAAGCCAAAAGTCAGGTTCCAAACAAAGCCAGAATTATGGGATATCCAAATCGAGAACAAAGGACACAAAACCACTACGAGGTGGCCAAATACCTACTATGAAACATTCAACTAGAGAGCCAAGGCTTAAAAGGTGTGTTGAATTCTTGGTCCAAATGGTCTGTGTATATTCACAGTGTTTGAGTCAGAGTGAGAAAATAAATCTTAGTGTCTCAGTCTGGTGATTTCTTCTCAGTACCATCTTGCTTTTGTTACCTACACACCTCTGACTGCTCACAATTCTCAGCTCAGCCTGTCCTCCAAAAATCCTGTCCATATGAGAGAGAAAAGGCAAACACGGTCTGGGAGAAGAGCGAAACAAAAGTGCAGCGTTGTAGAATTTCCTCGGGTAATTGATTTTCTGTCTGTGTTAACAAGACAATACACAGTATCATTTAGAAAGGCAACATAAGCAGGGTATCCAGAAGACAACATCCCCTGACAAAGAAAGCCACTTGAAAGAGCTTTCCACACCAAATTATTTCATGCATATTCATAACTCGATTAAAATATTAATACTGTAAACTGGTAAGGAACACAACAGGCGCAGAAACAGCTTTTATTTACTTACACCAGAAACCAAACATGGCACATACACAAAAGATGTCAGCATTAGTCAATGCTGGAAACTCACACATGTGCAATATATATCTGTATATTAGCCTGCAGATAAACATTTATTCCCCAGAGAGGCTGCTAATGAGGCTGTGCTGTGGGGAAGATATCCAATTACTCCAAACGACATTTATGTTTTAATCACATCACATGCACTGAAGAGCTCGAGGTTTGATGAAGCAATCCTTGAAAGGCTTTGTCTTTTTATTCAATTAGCTCTCTAAACATCAGTGATGTACTGTTGACGAGTCATTGGGTTAAATGCACTACAACACACACAAATCCTCTCTTCCTGCCAAGAGGCAGTTGTGTGGTCTTCCAAAACTTCTGAAACAGGTGCAAAAAGTTTTCCTTGTAGAAGGCACCTGAAACAGAACCCTAAGAAATAAAGACACACCTCAAGTTCATTCCAAGCTACCACTCAGTGAATTCTTTTTAGGACAGATGAAAAACTTTGTTTTAAGGGCATCACTCCTGTGTAAAACTATCAGACTTGCTCACAAATCCTCTTATAATTGGCTTATCTGAATAAAACCAAGTCAGTGGAAACAATTTCCTTACTTCAGGCAATCTGTAACAAATGCCACTGTACACATGGAGATGAAAGCCTGGTCACTTTCAACATGTTTTGGCAATAA
The DNA here is from genome assembly GCA_013399225.1 of Rhipidura dahli. Classification (NCBI taxonomy): domain Eukaryota; kingdom Metazoa; phylum Chordata; class Aves; order Passeriformes; family Rhipiduridae; genus Rhipidura; species Rhipidura dahli. The sequence continues at coordinate 810,636 of VXAC01007004.1, forward strand.
TCAGGCATTTTAAGATGCTCTAAGTCAGAGAAATAAGCACAGAAATGAAGAAAAACAGAGATACAAGACCCTAATTCAATCATTCTTCAATTTAGCATTGGATTTTTCCTGTAAACAGAGTACATCCTCGTGGCTGTTATATTAAACAACAAACTGTTTCTACTTCTGAGAGGTACATGAAAAACCTCGCTTTAAAGCTCGGTTCTGTACTCACAAATATTTCTTAATAAGTAAAAACCTAAACAAAAATATGAAGTGAGAATTGATTAAAGTCAAGATTTGATTGGAAAATATTTGAAACTGCACAATGTACTAGTCAAATTGCAGCGTGAGAATTTTCTTCACTTTGGAAGTGACAAAGCACCCGTGTTCCATCAGATCAGTTCAGCTCAATCAAAAGGTTCGAAGATACATATTTTGAAAACTAGAAATTAATTTTTTAATTTAAGAAACTGGGAGAAACTGTGAAGCAGAACAGAAATATCACTATCCTTGCAATTTGTAACCTGCAGCTTGAGAGCTGTTTTGCTGAAGGTACTAAATACCTATTTAAATTTGCAGTAATGTGTGTTTTAAGTATATTTTTTACTGTGACCACTTATTCTTGGGTTTTGACACTTTGTTGTTTGGGGTTTGGATTTTCTTTAATTCCTGCTTCTCAATTTCAGGTAGTCCTTCCAATAAATCTCTTCTAACTAATCCCTCCTTCAATACCACTAAATGCTGGGTGTTAAAATGCCCTTTAGCACAGATGTCTGTAAATGCAGAGAAGCTGAGTGGCTAAATTTCGATACCTAATCCAGTCTTTAATTGCTAAGTGAGCTCTCAGCAACTGACAAGAACACAGCACCTAGAACTGAAGCAGTTGTTGCCATTATCCTCCCTCAAGGCTGTTGAATTCAACCAAATCAATACTCAACCATAAAAAATGTGCTTCACTTCTAAGGGTGCCCGTTTGCAGGATAGAAGAGATCTGATATAACAAGTATAGGTTTCTGCCTTTGATGGAATGACTGATGTGGATAATTATGGCAACTGAAGGAAAAAAAACACTGCCAGTCTTAAACATAGAAAATATGGTTGTTCTTGCTGCAAAATAGATTCAGATTGGCAATACATTCAATTTCAGCAATCATCAACAGAAGTTTTCACACCTCCATTTTTATGAAATGACATTTATTACCAAGCAAAGCTCCAACGTGGAATATGCACCTTTCTCTTTCACATTCCATGGTACAAAATGTGCCAATTTATTGCTGTGAGTGATATGAACTGTTAGGATGAAGCTCAAAGACATCTGGGAGGCACAGATGGTTCAGGACTCTCAAATAATTGTGGAACTGTTACCTTCAAGGTGAGGCTTCTGACACTGCAAGGGCAGGTAATGACCCAAAGCCATCATGACCTTTATGGAAAGAACTCCTTCTCTTCTGCCCAGTTCCTCTTGCCCTGGCACTCACAACAGAGATGAGCTCAGACCCAGTCTCAACTCATTTCTGTTAATGGCATTCCTTTCCAAGGGAGGTGGAACCTGTAAAACCTTTTCATTCCTAGAAATCTCTTCTGCGTTAGAGCTCAAGTTGCTGCTGCCTGGACTCCACTCCCAGGGCTTCCAAATTCACCAGTGAACGTTCATTCCTGAAAAAATATTCCACTGAACTCAGTGCTCCATAAAAATCCTTGCACTGGCTGTCTATAAAAACACAGGAAACAGAGTGTTTAAACTTCTGCAACATAGAAGTTTCAAAATGTGAGTAATTGTCACTTCAGGAAACTGAGAGAACTATTGAACACGGTTGCAATAGCAAAAGATTACTTTGGTGCTAAGATGATCTGAATATAAAAGCTCTTCTTTTGGTCTGCCTAGGGATTGTATTCTTGCAACTACTACAAACAAATAAAGTGCAGTTCTTTGTGAAACTAAGCACCAACCTGAATTTGGAACACTACCATGCCCAGTACTTTTAGATGTCAATGAATGCTCTGAATGACCTATTGAAATATCAGAATTATTCCCCAGAATCCCAATGAGGCAGGAGCTGAGCTACGTGAAAATACGAGAAGTTCTTCCATAGGCATTTGCCATTATGGTGACTCCACCAACAGCTTTACTGTTAGCTACCCCTTCTCAGTGGATTTTGGAACCACATAAAGAGCAGAGAAAATTATGGAACCTTTTAGAGAGGAAATAATGGCAGAAGAGAAGCACAACCGAGAAATTACTAATTCTGATGGGTCATGATTTACACATCATAGTAATAAGCTACATGAAGAGATCTCTTACAGGGGTGGTGTAGGTGATGAATTACAAATGCAATCATAAAGAAGAGAAAGGTTCTGATGTAGCATCAGCTTCTGAGGTCTTTGCTCACCCTGTAGCTCCATGTATTCCAAAAAGGAGTTCTGCTGACAGGAACAGGTCTACTTTCAAAGAGAGATGCAACTGAACTGACAGATATCAAAGGTACCTCACAGGGGTTTTTTTGCAAATCAAAAGATTTGCATCAGTATTCAAGAGAAATGAGCGCAGATGAAAAAATCAAACACCAGAAAATTGTACAAGTTTTTAATTAACCATGAAAGGTTAAGTACAGAAAGGACTCATCAAAGTATTCCATTTCACCAGCTCTAAGCCACTATCACAGCTTAACAGATGTCCTGTACTGCCTGCACCTGTGACCAACAGCATCCATCCTCAGGAAAAAGAACGGGCAAACAGCAAAATCTGATCCCGTTTCTGTGATGCTCCTGAGAGATCACAGAGGCTGAGAACGCTCATCTTTAAACATTAGGCAATGGAAATGCAAAGTTTATATAGAGCGGAACTTTTCATTGTTCAAATGTATTCAGACCACAAACTGCCTGAAAGAAAGAAATTAATACAGCCCTGAAAACAAAGGGCTGAAATACACAAAGCAAAATAATGCATAACTGCTTTCTCCTAAAGAACGGCAAAGAACGTTCCTGCAGCGATAGCTGCACATCTTTCAGCAACCAGATTTTCACCACTTTCCTCCCTGCCCAACAGCGTGCGGAGAAGCTTCCCAAACCCGCTCTCCCACGTTCCAGCTCACGTTCAGCCGGCGGTCCTTGCTCAGCTCCAGCTCCGGCGCTGCAGCTCCCCGGCCCGGGGCTCTCGCTGCTGCCAGAACCAGCTGTTGAGGCGCATTCACAGCCCCGGCAGGAGAGACTTCACCCCGCAAACAACAACCGGCCCAACCTGGCACCAGCACCTGGGAGGTTGCATTGCTTCGGCTGGTCGTTTTTTGCACACTTCTCTCACAAACAGCAGCTTCTCCGAGAAAAAAATTCCCCTCAGCTCTTCGACAAAACCCCGGGGCTGGGAGAGCTCCTGCAACGACTCAACCCAGGGAAGAATTCCACCCCTGAGCATCCCGAAAAGGGGACCGGCGGCAGCTGCCGCTCGCTCGGGCACCCTGAGGAGGCTGCTCCGGCGGGGTCCCCTGACCGCCGGAGCCCAAGGGGCGAGCTCAGCATCTCCATCCCGCACCTCCATGCCGCACCTTTCCCCCGCACTTCCCGGCCCGCTGCGAGAGGCACTCGGTGGCCAGCGGAGCAAAGTTGCCGCGGTGCCGCTGGCTGCCGCTGCCCGGCGCTACTCACACGAAGACCCCGAAGAGCAGCACCCGTATGCCGATCTCGATCGCCAGCTCCCGCATGGTGGGTCCCGGCGCTCCCGCAGCCCCGCGGCACCGCCTCTCATNCGCGGGGGCTGGGGATCCTGGGGATTTCCCCTCCCCGCCTCCCCGCCCGCCCCCGCGGCGCTGCCGACTGGAGCCGCATCCGGAGCCGGGGTCGGGGTCGGGGCTGTCCTGCCCGCCCCTCGGGGCCGCCCTGCGCCACCGGCCGGGTCCCGCTGGCACCTGGATACTGTCCCAGCCTAACGCGGGGAAGGGGCGCGATGAGAGCGCTTTTTCTGCCCCATTTAACAAAACGCTCCCCATCCTTCCCTGAAGGGCCATGAACCCATCGGTGCGAGGGGCTGACATCCCAGGGCACCACCGCCACACGCTGGATTTCAGCTCCGACCGTGGGCTGGCGTTCCGGTGTTCATCTCTGGCCAGTAATGAAGCCCCGCGCTTCGAAAAGATGGAGAAAAAAAAATTAATGTAGCCGACGGGAGGGAGCATCACCGCACACGGATAACATCTGTATTCGTAAAGGCTTAAACTGCCGGCCCCTTGTGCAAAGGGCAATCACACACCAGACCACCCTGCTGGTGCTGAGCTTGGCCCATTTGCTTTAAATTTGCATAAAGGATTAACAGCGTTTGAACACGTTCTACGGGGTGTATTTATGTAACAGGCTTTTCACCTGCTTACACATCCGTGCCGTTTTAAACCCTGCTCCTTATTGTTAATGCAGAGATCCCAACGTGTCACTACAGGGTCCCTTGCTCAGATTCTGCCTAATATGTGATATTATGGCCTAAATACGTCATTAATGCAGTGTCTGTTCATTCCCAGAGAAGGGTTTAGCTAAACATGCAGAGATTGTAGTTATATGGGACCCCAAATTGCTGGGATGGGAGAAGGGCAGCAAAACAACCAATGACTTGGTTTACCCCTGTGATTCCTCCAATCCATCCACCATCCATGCCTCTCAATGGCATTCTCTGAGCTTCCGTAGACTACTTTTGCCCTGAGTTCATTTAACTTCCTCTGCATAGAGAGATTCCTGAACATCTTTAGTGTAAGAGAGTTTCAGCCTTAAGTCATGAAATGCAGCAAACTCATTCACATTAAATGTATTTAATTATCTACTTTCTTGGGGCTTTTGGAGGGGCATGTCCTTCAGGAAAGTGTTCATAGCTATTAACACTGCACACAGCTACAAAACAGCCATCAGGATTGCAGTAGGAATCCAATCCACTTTACTACATGATTATTGCTGGAGAATTGATGCCAGAGAAGCTTTGTTAAACCTATCTGCCTAACATATGCACTGTGCATTAAAGGGAAGCCTTGAACTCTGAATTAAGTAGTAAAACTTTTATTGACCATGTTTGTGGAAGAACAGAGGCATAAGATTCTGTACTAAACTCATCTAGAGAGAAGTACATCAGTGCCAGATTTGTTGCAAGGGGCATGACTGAAGCCCAGAAAACCCAGGTGTGTGACTGGCATTGGAGAGAACACTTTAAATATTAATTGAAAGAGATCTTTCTCCCTTGTACCCCTCATTTCACTAATTTTTGGACAACTCAGACAACTACTGATAGTCTGGATTTTAAAAAATGGGATTCTCTCTCAGGAAGCAAAGCTAAATTGTGAAATCTCTATATTAAACTGGTGGCGGTGGTAAAGGCCATGCCACCTTCCTTTGAGGACACTCAGTTTGTTGGTCTTCTGTTGTCAAATACTTGCACTTCCTCTGGTTTGTGCCCCCCATGACAGAATGTGTACCTAGACTCTTGATAGGTGTGCATAGGAATAATCTTTGGTTTTATTAATAGACAGAAACAGACAGAAATTTTATTAATAGATAGAAATAGCCTCAAAATTTGTGTGAATCAAGCCCATCATGACACAAGGAGTGCTAGCTTCAAATGAAACAGTATTTGTCCTGCTGCAGCGATCTGTTTGCCGTGTTCTGTTTCTCCAACATGTATCAGCTGATGGTGATTTATGAAGCATAAATACTTCAGACTGATGGGGTTTTTTTAAAGCTAGACCCAGCTTGCAGCTGGCTGCTGAACAAAACTTGCTTTGACTTTTAAACTGAATATGAGCTATAGTGGTAAACAGCAAGGAAAAGATTTTAGGTTACATTGTGGAATGAAACTCCAGCCCAGCAGGAGGTACAGCACAGTCACTGTGCTGCAGCACATTCTTAGAGCAAACCACAGTGACCCTAGGAACATCCCAATTTTTTATTCATGCCATCCCTGCATCAGGCACAGCAGGTGCCCTCGATGCTATTTATGTTTTCAAGAGTGACTGCAGAGAAGAGAGAGCTGATCCCACCCTGATGGAGGCAGCTATCAATCATTTTAGGTGGCTGACTCGAGTTCTCAGTGTTTTTCTCTCACAAAGGTTGGTTTCTCTTTCAGTCACCTGCATCCAGCTTTCAGTCCACAAAGAGATGTTCAGAAAAGAGCAGCACAGCCGATAGGGCTTTTCTGGAGGTTGCAGCCCTTTGCCAGGATGTGTGCATCCTTCTTACCTGCTTTGGGGCAAAATCTTGCAGCTCATGGTAAGCTGAGCTGAAAAGAATCAGATTTTTCTATCAGAGCAGGTAAACTTCATCCTACCAAAAGGCTGTGGAGAACAGGAAGCTTGCAGCAAAAGGGACATGCCAAAAAAAAGAACCAAGTGGTAGGAACAGCTGAAACTGCAGGAGCTGGTTTTCCTGACCGTTTCCTAAGGGATGTAACTCTTCTGGGACCTTAAGGACAAAAAAAACCTCACTAGAAATGAGTGCTGTCTGTTCAGTTCTTAGGTCCTGTAGCTGTGGAAGCTCTTAAGGCCATGGAATTTCATGGGCTGATGATAGCTTTCATTCCATGTAAAATACCTCTAAAAAGGTTTCATGAAAGTCGTTTTTTGGCCTTATGTGGCTATGTGTAGTTGTTCATCAAAGAAAAAGCACAGACTCAGACCAAAACATTCATTAGATGAATCCACCATCTTTATCTACATATTTCCTATGGGTTTGTACCAGAGAAAAGTATTACCTTTAAATATTGATAAGACAAGCATTCCCAGGTGAAGAAAAAACCAATCACCTGAGAAGAACCACTGGTAGTGTATCAAAAGTTCAAGTCAAACTTCTCCATCCCAGGGAATGCATCCTGAGTTGCAGAATTCTTAAGTTTCAGGAAGGGAAGTGACAGCAGAATTAATTTTGAAGGAATAGTATTGTTTAATTATTTCAGACTCCAAATGAATACTTTCAAACAACCTCTGTTTTTCATTTCACTGTGAAAATGTAGAAGATTGAAAATAATATTTAAGTCCCCAAGCCAGTAGGAACCTTTATGATGGTTCAGGATATTAAAATCTGAAATATACCATCTAAAATGAAACATAGGAAAAATCATCCTGAAAAATTCCAATCATTGTGCTTGCTCAAGAAGTGACTTAAAACTAAATTTCACAAAATAGCTTGTTATTATAATTAATAGGAAACCGAGGATGTTTACTATTAGGATGTTACATTTATTCATTCTTTAATCATTCCAAGTTGTAATTATGTTTGTTCTCTTTATAGCTTTTGGGGACAAAGCATGTTTTTTTTATTCTTTTATCATAAGTGTCTAATCAATGAATATAAATGTAAATACTTTGGTACCTTTTTTACAGAATTACATGAATTAGATGATAATGTCAGAAATTAAAATAAATTTTAGATGGAAAATCCATTTCGATTCCCAGAGTGCACCTGTTGATTGAAAACATATCTGTATGGAATACCTCTATTTTAAATTTTGACCTTTTTTTTTTTCTTGTCAGTTCTTTTACCCAAAAGAAGAGCAAATGGTGATGGCAGTAGCAGTGTCCCTGTGCCACTCCCCTAAAGCAATAAAGAGAAGAGGCGTGTCCCAGTCCTGCTGGGGAGGGAGGCTGAAGGCAGCAACCCAAGGCCAGGAGGACTTGAGCATTTCATCCTGTGCAGGCAGCTCCTTCTGTGTGCCTGTGCACCAAATGAAAGCCACAGGGCTCTCTACAGATTCAGGCACCTGCCCAAATCTGTCTCATTGATTCTGAGCTGATGCTATTCACCATGTGAAACTCTGCCATTAAGTTGAACCAGTGCCACCACTTCACATAAGTCAGAGAACAAAAGTCACAGCTTTTTTTTCTTTTTCTTCACTGAACTTCTTCCAAAATGTTGCATAGGCCTCCTCTGTCTGCTATTCACTATTTTAGGTGACTTAACCTAAGCCAAAATTATGGTGAGAAAAAGAAATTTATGACATTTATAAGTGCATGATTTATTTCTGAGCCGATCTGCATGTATATGTATGAGTACCCCATGGGAACCTTAAATGTGCATAAGTCATTTCTTCATTACTGGAGCCCAATCCAGAAACAATGAGCCAATATTTTGGTGTAATTTCTGTGGTAAAAGGCACATCTACACAACACTTTAGCTGCTTGCCCACTGAAAGAGTATGTGACAGGTTTGCAGTACAGATATACACAAATACTTCAGAACCATGTTATTAACAGTGAAAAATGGCCATTACTTTGTGTTATTACTAATGAAATTAGTACTCCTGGGGATCTAAAAGATTCTAAGGAAAGCCAAACCTAAAATATTTAAATACTTTACAGAGAAATTTGCCTAAAATACCTGAAACAAGCATGTTGTCTGGGGACCAAACACCCCTTCTCTTACCCTGTATAACTTTACTGAGGCTGTTTACTGATTAAATGCCTCACTGTTGAAGCTGTCAAATCACTGATATTTATTAATACCTTATATAAAGAGGGGTGTAAGTGAGAGCAGAGAACTTTGGTTTATATTTCTCCATAGGCTGTACTATGTAGCCCAAATTAGGGCTGCCTGTAAGTGACACAGGGTTTTGTTGGACAAAGGAGGTAGAGCATTAATTCCTTGTGAATCCATGTGAGGAATTTGAAACGAGCTCTGAAACCAGGCAAGGGTCTCAACACAACACATAAAAGTGAAGATTCAAAGCATGTTGACTAAAGCTTTCTTACCTTTCATAGTCCTGACACAAAATAGGGAACAGCTTGGCAGACAACTTTCATTGTGGAGTGATTTACACTCAGATTTGTCACAAGACATAAAACTGGTGTGGGTTCAGATCCACTGAGATCAGGTATTAAGACATATCTGGATGAGCAATATTTCCAGTTTTCCATTGCCTGGGTCTGTAGACAACCCAATGGATAAGAAAAAACTGCTGGCCAAAGAAACACTAAAATCCAGCCTTGACATGACACCAGGGTAGCTTTTTATTCTTCAGCAATTACAGTCCACTAAACAACCTAGTTATTCTTTCAAAGATAAATGAAGGGCTATTTTAACTTTTTTATTTTACTGTCTTCTGTCAGTATTTTTTTTCCTTTTACCACTTCTCTTCCTGCCTGTTTGACTATTTAAATCTAGGCCACAAAGAGGAAAAGTCCTTTTTCCCTTTGCTTTGCTGCATACCTCATTCCCTGTGCATGGTCTGATCTGTGCTGCACACCCAGATGCAGTGCACAGCCCTTGGCTGCAGATTCAGCTCTAGAGGAACTCCAAAGTCATGGAGGGTTTTGTTAAGGAAAGCAGATTCAAGACTGAGATCATTTTACTTATTCTGTACATGTGTACACAGATGCACATGGCAATGGAATTTCCCAGTATAATTGGATTTGTCTACTGTTCCACATATATTGCTGCTGGTCTCTTTCCTTAGTGGTTACTGGTATTCTGATGGACAAAAGAAACTTCAGGGAATAAAACTCCAAAGGAGTTACAAATCTCAAGAAGCATGATGCAACCACGCACATCTCAATTGCCCTGGATATCATATTTAAAACATTTATAAAAGCAAATCATTATTGCTTCTGTTTAGCTGCTGTGCAGGTGCATACAATTGGCTCCCGATTGTGCCTAATTAACCAGTTCTAAACATTAATGCATCAGCGACTTTCAGCAGTTGCCGTTTAATGAAATCGTGTCAAATATTTCATCTGGGGATATTTTTTGGGGTGAACGTATGTGCTTGGGGCCATCTGGTGGAGCAGAACTACAGTGCACGGAACGTGCTGCTGCCCATCCCGGGGCACGGACACACCTGGCCATTGCCGGGCACCCCAGACATCCCAAACATCCCAAACATCCCATCCCTACAGAACAGCCAGCCCTGTGGACTCTCTTCTATCTGCTCTCCGTGAAATTTCTCTATTGAACCCTGACTTGTTTCAGAATGTGTCCTTTATAACTCCTCTGCACCGAGAATTGACAGGGACATATTTTCAGCCAGCAAAGCACTGCCCCTAATAATCAGCGTCTGGGGGAAATTTGATTAGTCTAAACAATTAAATTCGTGTCTACATGAAACTGATATAAATTATTTATGAGCCAATTGACATTTGCAGCACTGGTGCTTTTAGTGCTCAATATACTGTCTATATTGTTATGGGGTTACAGCTGTAAAAGTATTCATGCTCCCATAATAAACTTGTGATAAATTCAGATCTTTAACCTTTACAATGTTTAGCGCTCGTGTGCAGTATTTTACAGGAGACTGTGACTTAAAGCAGACATCTGCTATCTTTAATCCTGAGTAAGGCTCCATGCCAAGAATGGCCTTATTGACTTCAACTAAATTGTTGTGTAATTACTTTTTTCTCTTTTTTGGGGGGTTTTTGTTTGTTTGTTTTTGTTTTTTTTTCTTTTTTTGTTTTGTTTTTTGTTTTTGGTCTTCTAAATGTAGTAGAAACTTGCCAACCTTTGCTGCAGCCATTTCAAATTGCTTCTGACCTGAAAGGGAGCATAATGATGCAGGATAATTAAATAGAAGAGGTAAATGGAAGAACAAGCTCTACACGAGCAGAGCAAAACAAAATAAAATGGCCAATTGTCCTGGACAGGAGTGAGCTGCAAAACAAACACTCCAGGGTTTGAATGTGGCCTTATGGTTTAGTACTGGCTAAAAATAAAGGGCTGTTTGTTCATGTTTCACTTGGATTCTTGGAAACCACTAGCCATTTCTCCTGGATTCTGGGTAATAAAAAGCCGGAAATTCAAAGCTGCTTCACAGCAGGAATTTGTTCTGACCCAGATTTATTGGAAATAGCCCCAGGAAGGGTAAAGCAGGGTGAGGCAGTGTATTAATACCATTTCAGCCTGCATTCCCCTTTAAGCATGCCATGTGTTGCTCTGCCTCAGGAATCCCACACTGTGACTGCACAGGATCTGCATCCCCAGCCCTGGAAGAGCACTGAGTTCCAGGGGCTGTGCTCACTGCAGTGCTACCTGAGGGCTTCAAGAACACTGTGCCCATGACTTGCTGCTGTTCTGGGGGCTTCCTCAGCCACTCATCATGTCAGTGATCTGTCAGAGAGAAGAATAGGATTTTCTGCTCGATGGGAGTGAGACCAGTTTCTAAGTTGTAGCTGTGAGCGACTGCAAAAGCGATTTCCTAACCCAGCAAACAGCACCAGGGACCTAATTCCTCTTTAAATTCTGTGCTGCTGGGAGATTGGGTGCATTGTGGCAAAAGGAGCAATTTACTTTTTCCTCACATCCAATTGCATTCTGAAGTGCCTGGTCAATAAGCACAGAAGTGGAAGCACCCTTAATTCCGTGGCTAATTTGGCTATATCGGTGATGTTTGGTCAGACCCATAGTTTCAGAAGAGGGCTGAAACATCCTGATTCAGTTTCCATGAATGCCACTAAAGGCAAACTAAATTTAGGCATGAACCCTTTGTGCTGTTTGGAGCTGAGGTGGCAAAACTGTTTCCCAACTTGAGCCCTGGAACTCATCCTTCTCAGTTCTTATTAAGTCATAATTTATGTGCTTATTTAAATACCAAAGTCATTTCTGTCTGGCCCATCTAGCATGATGTAGGCTACTGTCAAATGAAGATACTTGGTTCAATTTGTATCATTTTCAGTATATAATAGAGGATATATTTTACCAGTGCTCAAGAAGAGGAAGGACAGAGAGAGCATTGAGTATTAACTTCTGGATGCTTGGAAAATGCATGCACAATTTCATTATTTGCTGAAAGATAGGCTTGGTGCTTATTTTTGCACTGTGACAGCCATATTTTTTCTTTTTTTTTTTTTTTTGCCCTCTATATCATCTATATTTAAAAAATCAGCAGCTCTGCAGCTTGAGTAGGCTAAGGAGCTGATTGGGGCTCTGTGTGTGTGTGTGCTACTGTTAATTTTGCACATCTTGCTGCAGCTCCTCAAAGTAAAGACCACTAATTAATTAAAGGGTGATCAAATCCCAGCTGACACCATCAAGCAGTCAGTATTCCAAGCCAGTCTGGGCATTGATGTTGCCTAGCAGGGAAGTGTACAGCATCCCTGTAACAATCCTACAGCTTTGGACACTGGCAGCTCCCTGGGCTGGTAAATCTTCAATGCACTTCTCCAGGTGAGCCAGAGACTGCTGACCATATCTGAGTGGAGAATGACAACAGCTGTTGATAATGATGAAATCAAATCACAGGCAGCTGATTGAGATGAGCTCCCCCAAGCTCGGTGCCATCAGCGTGGATGCTGGTCGCTTGTTTTGTCACCAATATTTCAGTTCCATCTTATGAGGCAAATTGTCTCTTCTCAGAAGTAAAAATAAGGAATTCTGTTACTGGGCAACTTTCCCTTGGAAAGCCAAAGGCAAATATTAAATATTTATTTGACTTTTTAAATGTATTATGCAATTTTATGCATCGATTTGTAAATAGAGATAATTGAACAAACTCGAGCATATTTTACTTTGTAAAACTGCAGACAGATTTTCATCAACTGGTTTTAAATAATGAGGTTTTATGCTGTTTGAGGGTAGAAAGGAAGCTGTTTAAAATCACAACCACACTGCTGTCTGTAAATATTGAACTGCAGAACTACTTTTGGCAAAATCATGCCTTTCTGCTGGGCAAGTACCCACAAAAGGATCCTGTTGTGGATTCAGCCACAAATTACAGGGTTTTGGAAAGGATATCGACTCAAACTCAATGAAATTGTGCAATTCCTATAGAATTCCTTATTGACCAAAATGAGTTCTGTACATTTATCATAACCAATGTGGAGTCATAAGGGTAACAATGATAAGCTAATTATTGCTGGGGTTTAGGGAGGAACCTAATATTTCTCTGAATGTTCCATTTCTGCAGACAGAAAAGAACAGGGCAGCTCTGTTGGCAATTCAGCCCTCAAATAAAACAGGCTTTCTGTGGAACTTTCCAAGGCTTTGAGTGGCTTTGATATGTTCTGTGCTCTAATTTGTTCTAGAGGGAATATTTAACTCAACCTCAGTGGCAGTGGGCTACAAGAAGGCAGTAGGTTCTCACCAGAGTTAAGTGAGAGGCTCTTTGACTGGGTTGGCACTGAAATTGCAAGGATACACATGAGCTAAAATGCTTTAAAATCTTCAAGAAGGAGTTTAATTAAGCACACTGAAAAATCCCTGTAAAAGGAATAAAGTTCCTTTTGCTTTCATTAGGTTGACTTCACTGATTATTCAGAGATATGGGGTTTTTTCCCATTTCCTACTGAATTTTTTATTTAAATGAATAGTACAAATAAAAGAGAATTGCTACTTTTAGAGAGAGACATAAGAAAACCCAATGTCTTCAAGTGTCTATTTATACATTTGTTTCTTGAATAATTCATCCTTCGTTGGTGCTCAGTGTAGTAAATGATAATTTTTGAATGTGGTGAGTAACCAGTTTTTGCTGGATTTGTGTTGGATAAGACAAAAAAAGGCAAAAAAAAAAAAAAAAGAGAGAATACCTGAACACATCTGACGACTTTCTAAGTATTAAAATTTCTAAAAGAATTTCCTTTTCTCAGGATCCCCAATCTTCTCATTTTGTCTTCCAGTCTTGTAATTTTTAACTCTTAGAATTCATATTCTCTTGTTTTGTGTTCTGCTATTAAAAAATAACAACAATTTTATAGTAGTGGACATTAAATATTATTTATAATATTTAATATTTAACAATAAAATATTATTTCTACACACCAAAATGGAAGGCAAACTTTCAGAAAATAATGAGAAAAGTACTTTTTGTTTTTTTTCCAGGTGGTTCCAAATTTTGGATCCCCATTTTGCCCAACAGTCATGAAATGTGGACACTTATTTTTGGGGTACTGGCATTCCATCCAACTTTCCTACTCTCAGGTGGAATAAATTGAATTAATGCATTCTGTGAGCCAAATAAAAAGATAGTTTATGCTTCATTTTCATCCTCTGTGAAAACTGATGTTTTTTCATTCTCTTTTTCTCATGGTTCTTATTTCTTGATTGTGGCACAAAGCTGCCTCCCCTTTTTGAATTTTCCCTGCCTTTCAAGCTATCCAAAGAATCAGAGAAATATTAAACTCTTGTCAAGAGGATGGAAAAGTAAAGCTGAAGATTCAGGAGTTTTCCTTCTTGACAATAAACCTATTACAGCAAATGATTTTGTATCTGGAGACAGCAAATAGGCTTCAGAAAATGTATGAGCATCCAGTCTGCTTGTTTAAAGTGTTTCTTTCACTCTCTGAAGTGTAAAGTGCCTTGAATAAAAAAATGCCAACAAAATAAAAAATACTAAGGAATCAAAATGAGGTATTTCTTCAAAAATTGTAGCTCTGTATGGATGATAATGATGCATGCAGATAAAAAGGAGAGAGTGAGAGAGTGAAAAAGGCTTGAGTTCAGCTCCTGAGCTGTAACTGGGTATTGCCATTCTGCTTTACAACTTTAATTGTTCCATCCAGATCTTTTACAAAGCCCTTTTTGCAGCTGTGCAACACTTTGATGTTTGAGGGATTTGGCATAGACAAAACCAGTCCTGTGCACAGTGGGCACCTGGGTTATACCAGCACCTTGCAGTATCTACATCAATATTTTAAAATTTAGAATGCTTTCTTTACTCAAAATAGGTGTTTTTCAAAACAGCTACAAGATGAAAGGGACAAAAAAAAAAAAAGCTCTTTTTCCTTTGAAGATATATCAATTTTGAAGGCACACAAAGACACCACAGCCTAAACTGAGATGAAGATAAAAGTTCCTAACCAAAACACCACAGCCTAAGAACAAAAAGCTCTTAGAAATCATCAAAAGAATTGCACAAATATTGGAGAATTTGAATATTACAGGATGTATCATATACACTACTTTGCATATATGTTTATTATAAAAGTATTAGCTCAAACTATTGAATGAATCAAACCTTGTTATGCCACATGGGAAAGCCACCAATTATTTTATTTACTCTTATTTCCTGCAGAGTATCTGTAGTGAAGTAACTGCCAGACTAAACATTATAATATCTGCTATTTAAAAATTGCATTTTTCATTGCCTCTGATGGGACAAAGGCAGCAATGACATTCAGTGCTATTTCAAACCATAACTGAAATCCTTTAGAATTAAAATTCTGCAATAAATCCAAAAGACCTGGGCTCTCTCCCCAGTAACTTATGTGTCTTCAAAGTAAATCAAGTACCTTTAGTGGGAGCCAAGAACCTCCCAAGGTGATTTTGACTTCTGGGTGACCTTTCCCAGCCAGAAGCTTGAACTGTGAAACATGAACATAAATACCCCATATTTTGAAAGTATTTACACATGCTTAGAAGTTTTAGAGCTTATAATACAAGTGTAGATAGTTTTTAATAAACTTATGTGTCTATTTAATAGATGTGAAAAAACGTAAGGCAGAAGTTGTCATTCATATGTGGTCAATGTATAATTCCAGCAAATGTGATTGCTTTGTTTTCAAATTCCTCTCTGTTTCAAAAGAGAGTTGAAATAACAACTTGAAGTGTCTCTATCAAAGCTGGAAAATGAAGGGTTTAGATTCAGTTAATTATTTCACTGAAAGGATCAAATTTCTGCGAAATCTATTTTTATTTTCCCTGCATGGCCAAACAGTAGAAAGGTTATTTTTCTCACAGGGAAAAAAAAAAAAAAGAAAAAAAAAGAAGCTATTTTTCACAAAAATATAGACTTTACCAAAACAGAGATTCTTCTATGAACTACCAGCTTCTTTCCAAGCTGGCAGATCTTGGCATAAACACAGGGAATAGGGGCAGCTCCTCTGCTCGCACAGCAAATGACCTCACATTTAATAAAGGGACAATACAGAGAAACATTCAGCTTTTCCTCCCTTTTTCAACATTCCCCAGCTCCTGCTCCGTATTTTGCCTTTGTGTGCCAACAGCAAAGCAGAAGAGAGGCTGCCTCTGCAAAAGAAGCAGGATTTTGAGTCATGGCACAGGGATAAAAGCTCTGAAGGCTATCACAGGATGAGTAGAATAATGTCCCACGGGGAGATGGAGTTGCACAAGGCACATTTTATCCCTGCAAGGCTGTGCAACCAAATGTAGGGACCACTTAAAAAATGAAATTGGGGTGGGAACTTCATGGGGTGCCAAAATGATTTTGTATTTCTTAACATTTCTGAAGGAGGAAAAAAAAAAAAAAAGGAGACAGCTCAGAAACTCAGAAATTATTCATTCCAGGATCAGGCAAAACTGGAAAATCTTGGGGCTAAGGTGCTGTGCTTTCAGCTGTGATTGTATCAGTGGAGCCTGTGAGAAGAGAAAAACAAGTTCTGTGGTGAATAAAGGGGATCCCAGCAGAGCAAAACCTGGGTGTAACATCTGTGTTTGCTTTCCTGCTCTTCTGGAGTGCTTTTGATGAGCAGTGCCTGGGGGAAAGTTTTGCAGACAGAGCAATATTCCAAACCCTTCCAGGATGTGTTACCTATGGAGATTTACAGGAGCACGGGCTCCCAGAGGTGGGGTTTGGGTGTGAGATGGTGCTGAGCACTCAGTGTCTGTCTGTGTGTTTGGGGGGGTTGTTCTGGAGTGTGTCCAGGCTGGTTCTCTGGACTGAATGCCTCTGAGGGCACTCATTAGTTGAGTAATTTAAAGGAAAACATCAATAGATGAGTATCCAGTTTATGAATGAGGTGGGTTTTCCTGTCAGTGTCATCCAAATAAAACTCAGTTTGTGTGCCCTGCGACATGACATCAACCAAAATGGGATAAAAGGGAGTGATCTGGAGATTTTCCCACAATGCTGGTGCTAACACACTACTGAGGGCACAGCTTCAGGCACTGAGGAGGAAAAGATTCTGTATCCATTGAGGCTCTCAGGCTCCCAAACCCCAGGGCTGTCCATCGCTGCCCTGGAGTGCCCAGCAGACACTCACTGGAGCTGGCTTGGGCACAATTCACACCCTCCTGCTGAGAGCTGGTGCTCTGCTGACTCCATCCACCCCTCCATGGAAAGCAGGGAGGTACCAGAGTGGGAGACAGAATGGGGAATGATAGACAGTCCAATAGAGCTTGTTCATTCACAGCCTACTTCTCTAAATCCCTTTTCCTGTAATTATCTGTTGGCCAAATGAGAGTATTAGTGCTGAAACAGATGTCTGAGGCAGCTGGAGTGATGATTTGAAGACTGTGAAGAAGAAACGTTTTTCCTCACTTATATTTGCACTTCCTATGCTTTGTTCTTACAGTGGGTCACTTCTGAAAGGAGAACACCTTTATTAGTGAAGAAGAGCCAAAAAGCTGACCAGGAAATGGGATATTTCAGTTTTATATACAGCTTAATTCCCATTTTCCATCTAACCTTATGCAAACATCTTGCTAAGTGTCTGGCATTGTGTCTGCACCAGAAACTGAGCTGAGTAACTAAAGAGGAAGGAGTTCTGAAGGTTTCATACAGATTTTGTTGATCATCTAGTTATTAAAAAAACCCAAAAAACAACCCTGGGAATGTTTTGCCTGTGATGGCCAGAGACCTGTTTGAGAATGACAAAAACCATCATTATCTCTTCTGCAAAAGGCAAAATCACACTCAAGTGCAGAGAGAGGTTAAAGTGACAGGTCAAAAGAGGCTCAGGAGACAAGAGGGAATCTTTCAGAGAGGTTTAGCTAAAGCCCTGGGATTGAGGGTCCAAATCCCTGAAAGAAGATGAGAGCAAATGCTGCTCTAATGAGCTCTAATGCCAATTATAAATGGCATCCTCTGCTTGTGGCAGGTGCAAGCAACACGTGGGCTTTTTAAATCATCTGGATTTGTTCCACGGAGAAAAAAAAATACATCCCTATTACTTCTTTTTATGAGCTCCACCTCTGGTGCCTTCTGCTTAATGATCAGTGCAATATAAAACATCAGTCACCGCTACAGAGAGAAGCACCAACAAGCCGTGTTCCTTGATTTATTCCCAGTGTGGCTGCAGGAGGGAATGCAGGAAATGCCTCTTCCTTGCCCTATTAGAAGCTACAGATTACAGTGAGCACATTTTCAGTGTGTGCTCAGTGCCTCTCAGCTCAGGGCTGTCGGTGTTTCCAGAGAAAAGCCTCTTGCACATATTCATAACTTCACTCCTTACTAAGACCCCTCAGATCTGTGTCAATGAATGGCTTTTCAAGAGGCTGATACTATTTAAAACCAGGCCTTTGACTTTTTTTCAAATAGGAATAAATTTTTCTAATACTCTGAAGAATGCTTTCATTTCACATTCATGGGACTCAGTGAAAGGGGAGGAGAAAAATTATGTAGGTGTTTTCTCCTCAGCATTTCCAACCTTTAACATGCTGGGAAAAGCACCAGTAAACAAAGCAACCTACCTAAAGTGCTTTAAGAGTTGCTAAAACATTTTTTGTCCCCTCCTGCACTAACCCACACACATTTTAGAGACCTTTGTGAAAAACTCAGCTCACATTTAACAGCAAATGATGCTCCTTTTATGTTCTTTTACAAGTTGGATTTCACAGGAGATTCTGTGGTGTCTCTTCCCCTAGCAGCTTCTGCTACTTTATATTTGGCCAAATCTACTCTGTTTCTGTGCTGCACAAGTCCAGAGAAAAACTTTATTCAGTTATTTTTTTTTTTTGCACTTCCATACTGTAGCAGATCTGAGAGAGTACAGCAGTTAATAAGCCAATAAATACAACCTGAAAATCTGCCATGCACTCTATTTATAACTATTGATAAATCCTATTACAAACAGCTCTTAGACAATAAAAATTAAATCAGTGGTTATGTGTTATATGGTGTTGATATAAATAGGAACAGTCCTAGTCCAGGAATTTGATGTTTATATTGGCAAGTCAGAGAAAAAAAAGGGAAGAACTAATCTATGATGTCAAGTATAGAAAGAGGCTTTCTGAAAAGCATTTTTCATTTACCCCGGTTGACTTTCCTAGAAATTGGGATTTTAAACAATCCCTAGCTTTGAACATTTATCCAAGAATCTGAATTCAACATGGTGTGAATTGCACCCAGTTTGGCATTTCATGTGTTGTGTAATTTCACATGGTCATTTACAGCCCCTTTACAGTCAGTGAAGAAGAGCAGCACCCTCAGAGAGGAGCCCATTCTGTCTATTCTTGGTCTGCTCAGATTTTATGATGGGATAAATCTCTTTATGAGGTGTCCATATGTGGAGATATGGTTGAGTGTAAGGCTGTTCAGGACTATAAAAATAAAGGCGGATGAACAGAAGTTAATTAAAATATTTTAAGGCCTTATTTCCTGTGAGGATTAAAAAGCCTTCTAATTTTGTCTTTTTTACTTTTATTATTATTTCACTTTTGCTTTGTTTCGAGGTAGTCTGACAACATTCATCAGTTGGGCTTAAAAATAATCCCTCTGTGGAACATATTTAAAAATGTGCATGGATTTTGTTCAATCACCTACTTATATGTCTATCTCATGCCACCTAGGCTCATGAACTTGGCACTAAGAGTGGCACTGCACTTGGAAGAGTTACTTCAAGCTGACTTAACCTCTTGACAGAGGACTCAGTCAAGCCTAGAGAATTCTGCTTTTTGAGATTTTAGCAGATCCCAAACATTTTAAGCATACAGAGCTTAGTTCACAGATCTGTGGGAATGATTAACTGTTGCTGTAAAAGGAGAGAGAATTCTGAAAGAGAGCTAAAATTCCTTTTGAAGGTTGCCATTTTTAACATCAGCCAATCTCTCCCCTGGCAGGGACACCATTTCAAGCTTAAATTTTAGGCAATCACTGCTTCTCATAACTTGTTGCTCAGTTCACAGCCCCAGTTTCTCACCAGGACCCCCAGCATGACCCAAATGAGCCTCTTCCCTTCAAAATCAATGCAACACAAATGTGCACCAGGCAGACTTTTATTTATTACTCATTTGAAAGGTGTTTTTTTGTGATCCTTAAATCAGAAGGGGAAAAATCCCAAAATTAAACTTATGACACTGCCCATCCCCTTGTCCCTTTCTCCAAAAGTTTCAAGTCCCCCTCTGTGATGCTCTGTAAAGTAATTCCTACACTCTGAGTGACAATCACGCTGTTTTCAGAGGTTCCATTCTCACCTGCCAAAGGCTAAAAATATGTCTGGTCACCAGTGCATCCAAGGTAATCCTATTCATATCTTGATGGCCTTTGAAAAGCCCTTCATTCCAACCTGGCAATGCCTAAGATTTACCTAATTCCTTTTGATTCTGCTTTTCCAGAAGAGAATTTTTCCCTTAGTCCTGACAGCATCAAAGTGTGAAACGAGCCAATGTTCGAAAAGATGAATGGGTATAATGGAGCACATGCATCTGTCATGAGAGTAACTCTGAAACTCACCTCCTGACCCACAGCTACTCATAAATTATGCCACTGGTTTAAAAATAATGAAATTTTTTAACATAAAGTGTGTTTTCACCACAGACACCTTTTCTCACAAGTAGGGGTCATGGGCTCTGCCCCAGAGTGGAATGGTCCAGCATGGTGAGGGGTACAGAGGCAAAAGAAAACAGAGTTATTTTAATCATGGAATATAAATTCCTGAAGCTTAACTCTCAGTATCTGACTCTAAATTAAAAGAGAAACTTTCCTGGTGAAATGTGAGAGAGTCCTGAGCATATCCCCTCTGAGGAGGAGGCTCAGGGCCAGCTCCAGGACTGTCCAGTGCAGGAATGTCCCTTTGATGCCTTGAGAGGCCATCTAGAAACAGAGCCCAGACAGGAATAAAGGGAATAAAGGTGGGGATTTATTGGAAAGGCCTCCAAAGGTACCCCTGGGGAGCCAGAGGTGCTGCCCAGATGGGCCCCGAGATGGACCCTGAGAGGCCACGAGTTCTTCCCACTTTTCTAGCTTTGGTTCATTTGCATCTCAGGGTTGATTCTCCAATTAAAGCTGCAGTTAATGATGGAATTGCCCTCAGCTTGCCCGTCTCAGAGGCTCTTTGGTTGATACTTTTTGGGCCCAGTTTGGGCTGGGTGTCCTTGGAGAGCAGCCCCCGAGAGGCTTTGTTGTGTGTGCCCAGCACAGAGAGCAGCACTGAACAGGGAACAGGAAACTCCAGAGTGACACACTGGGCACTGCAGGGCTTGGAAAATAAAAAAGTTCAAACCCAAAGCATCACCTTCCCACTGGGAGAGATCCCAAACCCTGCTGCAACCAGCCCCAGCCCCTGGGAGCTCCTCGGTGCTCTGGCCTGCCTTGATCTACAAAGCACCCTCGCTCACTCTGACAAACTTTTCATGCAGAAAACAACAGCTTCTCTTACAAAAGACAGGAATATGTCATGTAAAAATGCAATTAAGGATGTAGCTCTGAAGAAAAATAGATGTAGAACACTCATAACTATAGTCTCTTAGCTCTGATGAATCAGAACAGAAACTGGAGCTAAAAAATTCTGTAATATTACCAGAATTACATACGGAACTGTCTAAAAGCTCCAAATGAGGTTTTTTTTCCTGCTCCTCACATATTGGCTTCCCCAGTAGCAGCTCAGATCTGCAGTGATGCAAAAAATGATAATTTTCCACATGTGAGCTTCTGTCCCATCCCTTGCCAGGGAGTGAGACTCTCTCAGAAAACCCTGGGATCACACAAAAATGAGTGCAGGTGATGAATTATTGAAAACAAGTATTAATATCTACAGAATTAATAATATATGTTGAGGCAAAGCCTCATTATTTTTCAAACCTCTTTTTCATAACTTGACTCATTGCTCTTTGCATGCAAAATTACACCCTAGAAACTACATAATCATCAACTAAATGCTGTTTCCAGAAATCCAAATGTTACCTCACTTTTTGTTTTGTTTTGTTTCCTGGTACTTTGGATTAAATCCATGGAATCCACTGTAGCAGGGGTCATTTATTTTTAATGGCCCACCTGGATTTTGAACATCCCTAAAGTTTTAGACAGAGAAGACTGTGGGGGAAAAAAAAAAAACCAAAGTACATTTGGATAATTTACATTTGAAAAGTAGAAAGAAATGGAAAATTAGCCAGGAAAAACCATGCCAGTCAGTCTAAATTCTTTTTTTGGTGTGCAGCAAATGCTGCTGTAATGATGGGTAGCTGGGGATGGGAAAAAGAAGTGGTGAAGAGGGACTGAGGGGATGTCAGTGGTGATAAGGCAGAGTGATTGTACAAATGAGCAATCACTAACATTAGAGCTTTTTGCTTTGTCATACACAGCTCTGGAAGCAGAGTGACAGCTCCCCAGTGCAGCCTTTTTGGCTCTTTGTGGAGACACAACCCTCTCAGGAAAACCACCACCACTCTGAGCTTCAACGTTTGGCAAGGATCCCAGGAGAGGAATTTTGCTAAGGGAATAAATGATGTAGGTTTGGATCAGCAGATAAAGAAACACAGATTTAGAACCATATGTGGTGGTACAGCAGAGCAGGGAAGAAGTTGTCACACCTGAAAATACATTTGGATTAGACTTTTCCCTTCAAATTGACATCTTAACCTCTGTTTTCAAGAATGTTCACAGCCTAGAAAACCTTCTAAATTACTCTCTCATGCTCAGGTCCAAAGAAGGCTCCATGATGTGACCACCACAGATCTGTGAGCCACAAGTCCACATTTTTAAAGCAACCAACATGCAAAGGCTCAAAAAACATCTCAGAAGACAAAAAGAAGCCAATCCAAGCCCACTCTGTCAGCAAAAGGGACCATCCCATCCTTCCTCTTGACCCTGCTTCCACACAGTCACCCTGAAGTTATTGCTGGTGTTTTGTGGCCCACTGGGTACCTTCAGTTATTTCACTGTTCCAAGGCAGTGGAACCATTTAATTTTTGGAGGTTTCATTTCTTGTTTGGTGGTTCATGCAGAACTGCTAATGGTTGCTCAAAGGAGCAGGAGGGAACTCGCAGCTGGAGGAGGTCAAGCAAAAAAACCCCTTGAGGCAATGAACCCATTTACAAAACTGCACCCTGATCATCTCAAAAATACCTTTATTCTGAGTAGTAAAGCCTTGAAACATTGTGCATAGCAATCTCATAGCCACAGAAAATACCAAGTAAATAATTTCTAAAGAACAAGGGATTTTCACGCAGAGATTAAATCGTGACATCTTCCATTAAAGGAGTGGTAAGATATTCTGCCCTGGATCACCTCACATCAGATCCAGGCATAAAACTTCCAGCTGCATATTCAAATTCAGGAAGTATTTGTATTTTTATGTAGCTTGATTGCTGTTAGAAGATGTTATGAAAATAAGTAATGTTTGATGGACATTGTAGCTGATTTTGTTTATGCAAAAGCTGTGTAAACTCCCTGTGGGATGATCAAAATAAACAAATGCAAGGACCAATATAATTACCTGAAGTGCAGTGAAAAATACAAAGGAAATCTTTGCTTCCCAGCCTTAACTTTGCTGTGGACAAAGAAAAATACAACAGTTGCTGCAGCGTGCTCAAGATTTCTGTAGTCTGAGAACAGCTTTAAAATATCACTTTGTGCTATCAAACAAAATGTTTAAAGTAAGCTTTCCTTGGTATTGTAAGCACAAAATACATTGGACCCTGTTTTTAATAAAAAGCTAGTTTGGGTTTTTATCTGTTTTGGGTTGTTTAGTTTGGGGTTTTTTTCAGTAGCTAAATTATAAATTCACTAATTTAGAAACTTGCTTTCTGGGGTGTAATGGTAAATCTAAAAACAATGAGATAAATTCAATACCATGGCATTCTAATCTGGTCCACTTTGCTGTTGCTCAAATTAAAAATATGTAAGTTTATGTAGCCAGCTTGGCCCTCAGTAACACCATCATTTTGTGAATGAGATACAACCAGGGCTTTAGAATAATACTGAAAGTTAATCCCATAGCCAAAATTCACAAGTCAAATTCCAGGAGAGTATTCTAAATTCTGCATATGGAGTTAACAACACACAGGAGTAGAACCACACATAATTTAATGTGAATAAAGTAACTGGAATTTTTGTTTATTAACAAACAGCAGAGTTAAATAAAGTTGTATTCAAGGCCTTATTATTGCATGTAAAAATTAATATAGAGTGGAGATTTAGTCTGTTGTAATCAAAGTGCACAAAGCAATAAATCAGAAAGGACAAGATTTATTACTGAGGTCAAATTGAAAGCATAATCCAACACATCTGGCTGTAGCTTTTCTGTATTGCCACACAGCAATGTGTGCAGAACCAATGGAAAATATTTTTTTAAAGGTCAATCAAATAAAACCTTTCTGATTTCTTCATTTGGGAACTCCTTGCACTGTTCTTACAGACAGATGAAGAACTCCAGCATTATGGTAAGAGTTAATCAGGTCCTTGAAATACATGATCTCTGATAATTTTACCAGTATTTGACTGTTCCTATTTTGAAAAATCCCTTCTAATATATTTTTCTTTTCTTCAAATTAATGATCCAGCTATGCAAAGATTTTCCTGAAACATAACATTTATACAGTGGCTACAGATCTCCCTGAATCAAGATAAATGCTTTATAGAATCTGTTTCCAAGCTGCAAATTTTTTTGAGAATTGGCAGAGTCAGGGACATTACAGGAGCCAAGCAGGGCAGGCAGATCTCCCTGAAATCAGATTTCCATGTCTGGATTTTGCAGTATAAAAGCAAAGCACCTAAGAAAAGACAGTGAGTCCAGAGGTGCTCCAATCTCTGTGGTGTACAGTAAGTTACCTTTTCTTACAAGAATATCTCAGCAAAGATGGCTCATTTGGGCTATTTGCTGCTTGGACTGAGTGACTGTAATTCAAGATCAAGTGTGCTGGACTCCAGTGGACAGTGGTGTATTAAATTCCTGTGAAGAGGAAGACAAACCTCTCTGCCCCTTCCTGTCAGATTCGGTTTCAGGTCTACATATAAAGAGGGCAATAAATAAACAGCAGCTAGGAAGGAAGGGGCCAGTACACTGATAAGCACATCAGCTTTTCAGCATGGTGCTGGCAGGATAAATGCAAATTCTCAAGATTTATTTTGTGGGAATTAGGGGAATAGTTTCCCTCCAAGACAATACTTTGACAAGGCTCAGAATTTCCTCAGGATGATCCTTCACCAGCAGGATTTGTGACTTTCTGTCCGCTGGTAATCTGTGACTTGCTGTCTGCAGGATGCCCAGCTTGGCCAGGAATTGTGTGCTATACCTGAAAGCAGGGCTGGGTCTTTTATCAGCTCAGTTGTTTCCTCAGACTTCCCTGGCAATGCCTTCAGCCCTGCAGTTCTTCTTTCCAAATACCTTCACTCCTTTGGGTCCCATCTGGTCCGGTGTGAATTGATTTGCTTGGAAGGTTTTGACTTAGCTCCTCACAGAAGAGACCAAATATTCAAAACCCCCTCTTGATTTCCTGCTGACAAACACATACCTTCTTCCAACCTCAGTTTTCATCAATCCAGCAATGCCTCTTGCTGTATCCCCTTGGCATTTCAAAGACTCTGCATGCAGTCCTTGCTTTTCTTCAGAAACTGTCTAACCATAATTTGATTTTAGGTTTGAAGGGATTTTGTTTGGCAGTTTTAATTTGATGATTCTAAATTTATTTTTTTTTTATCTGCAGTGTTCTCTTATCCCAGGCCCTTTTAGAAGGATTCCCACCTACAGTGTGAATTTTAAGATCTGATTATACTGCTGACTGTTCCATTTTCATCTAACTGTCTTCAAATTGATCCTTACCCTCTGCAACTCAGTAGAATCCTAATCTTAAATGTCTTAATGGCCTTTGACACCTTAGGGTAAACTCCACCACCTTTGTTTTTGTACTCCTCTCTTTTTGACTGGCTTGTCAGTACCACTGCAGAGGCTGTCAGGACCCACACAAAGCACAATCATTTCATGAATTAATATTTATAAAGACAGGCAGTGGGATGTGATTTTCATGAGAAAGTCTTCATGCTAAACACAAAATGTTTTTGTGTTAAATTGTTCATCAACAAAGAGCGAATGCATCAAGGAATGACCTTTACTTGCTCATCTATGCCATCAGTCTTAATTTAGAAACCCAGTAATGCCCTTAAACAGGATAATTATGAAGTTAAGATCACACATAAATCTTCAGTGTAAAAATGAGGCATATGGGCTGAGGGATATTTTAGCTTTTGGTTTTGGTTCCTGTAGCATTTTGTTAGCCTAGCAAGAAGAAACTGAGAAACAGCTTGTAAATTCAGGGGGTGTCATCCTGAGTCCTCTCTTGAATTCAAATCAAGGCCAAAAACTCTGGGACAGAAATACCTCACATTATTTCCCTAATTTTGCAGAAATCTGAATGCAGGTTTGGAGGAGTCCCATTGCCTCTTGTTCTGTAGAGAGCCTGGGGCTGAGCTGTCACAGCAGCATGTGAGTGACCCCAGCTGCCATCTCCCAGTGCCTTTCTGGGATTCCTGGGTCCAGCCTTGATGAGAAAACTCTGATTATGCTTCCCTACAGAAATGCATCTTCCTGTGAAAGGGGGGTCTCAAAGCAAATGGGGCTTTGAAATAGCATTTGAATGTTTTAACAGTTGATGTTTCTACCCTGCAAGGATGAGGTTGTCGCTTGTGAAGCAGCTCCTTGAATAGACATTACACCTAAAAATGCACTCCACCAAGGGCATTGAGGATGGTCAAAGCACAGGCCACGTGTCCAAGGAATCACTGCAAGTGCAAACACTGTCAGCTGAGGGACTTGCACTCCCTCAATCTTTCTCAACTGCCCAGTATTTATTCACTTTCATGTCTGTGCCTTTTCTTCTTGCCCAAAAGGATCTGTCCACCCTGTTGTGATCAGATTCAGAAATCATTCCTGAGGTGGTGCTTCAGCTGCAGGCACAGTATTTCCACACATGGAGGTTGCTGCAGCTCTGTCCTTCAGCTGCTTCTTCTCCTCAGTGAGCCTGAAGAAGTTTGTTCTTAACTTACAGACTCCGACTGAGTTACAGAGCACTGGGCAAGTGTTAGCTTCAGAGCAACTCTGAGCCTTGGTAATTTGCTTTTCACAGAAGAAAGTTTCTCTTCTCATTCCCCCACCCCCAGCTGAACCAATAACACCAGCACATTCAGAGTTTCACTGATTGCTGTGTTCCTGTGATTAGGAAAGGCTGCATCCTGTAAGTGAACACAAACACTTGTACCATTAACTCATTCATGTAAATCCATCAGGTTCTGCTGAGAGTTTGTGCTCCACCTGCAAATGCAGCTGATTGTGCTGTCCTGCACAGACCTGCCAGCTCCCCCTTGCAGACAGCAGATTTAATCAGCAGAAATAAATTGCTCAGGAATTAGCTCTGCAGGAAAAGCTGGCTCAAAAAATGGATCAATTTTATTGTTTCAGAAAGTTCATAAGTGTATCATTTTTCCCCAACAGACTCATCTCTCTCAGAGATATATTAACTGTAATGGAACAGGCTCAATCATTCATATCTTTATAAGATGGGCAGGCTTATCAGCATGTGAGATGGGTAAAATAGGTGAGCTGTGGAATCTGTGAAGGGTCATCTATCATAATGTGCTGGGTAACCTTCACAAGCATGCCTAAATGTCTTTGATTAAGAGCTTTCCTTCTGTGACTTGTGATAAATGCCGGAATATTGATTTCATAAGCTTGTTACTAAAGACAGAGAACACATTCCAAAACTGGAATTGAACAGTAGCTAGAGAGAGGAAATTTCAAGCTTTCAGAAAAAAAATGCCCACAAGGGAGAAGAAAACAAGAGTTATTTGTAACAATGTCATTATAACGTTGTAAATGCCTTGGAGGAAAATGGTATTTCATTTTAAGATTACTAAGTTAAGCAAAGGATGTAAGAGGAAAATGTCTTTAGTATTGAAGGGTGTGGATTTCCGACAGCCCATAGTCTAAATAGGGACCCAGTCTGCTAAAAAAAAGATATCTGCTACAAGTAAGATATTTCTTCCCTCTGATTTTGTGCAGCAAGTGTCTGTAGCATCATTTAATACAACAAGCTGTTTGCTGAAGATTCATACTCTTTTAAAGCGGGCCCTCTAGGCATGTTTGGAAAAGTTTTACAATCTGATTGCTGGTTTCTCCTTTTACTCCAGAAACAAAGGCATCCTCAGTGCTGACAATCATTGTATTCAGAAAATAAACTGATTAAGTTAAACAAAGCAGAACACAAAGACACACTGAGACTGCAGAAAAAACATGGTACTGGGACCTGAAATGATGTTTTAAAAATATCCACAAGACTTATATTCCATTTCTTTGCTCAAACTTCTGTATGGTTTTTTTTGGGTTTTTTTTGGTTTTTTTTTTTCATAGAAAACAGGGAATAAGCACTGAGAGAAACACCTGTATTTTCCATGAATCTAAATTTCAGAATTTTTCTAATACCAATTCTAACTGCTGGGTCTTATACAATCCATTAAATTTCTCATTTCTTGTCATTACAATGGCTTTTTTTTCTATTTTCTGTTCATAATGTATATATTGTTTAGAAGACAGCACTTTAATCTTTCTCCCATTTCTAACAACACAGTCATGCTTATCCAGTACAAACTTGATTTAATTTCTTAGCAAGGGCCACAGGGAAATTGAAGAGTTGCTATTCATTATCCTGTCTTGTAATTATGTTTCTAACTCTGTTTTCTAAAAAGGCTCTTAGATGCCTCTGGTTCTGGGACTGGTTTGAATCTGATCCGTGTCTCATTATCTAACGTGTTATTAAACTGCTGGAACAGATAAACTGACCTAACTTGGGGACTACTCACAGTGTGTCCAGTGATTTTAAGTAGAAAAAGGTGCAAGGCAATGAATTCAGTGGTGTATGAATTCCAGGCTGGATTTGGTTCCATTGAATTTTGTGATATTATTGCTAGCACAGAACAATCCATACAGATTCATCCACTTTTAATAGCACTGCTCAACTCCATGGCATCCATCACAAGGACAGTATGTACTCAGTTATATTGGTGATGTATGAATTTTCTAATAACATTTGAAAGAGCTAGTGACTGACTGGCTAATTTTGTGGTATGTCAGGGAGACTGAGGTATTTTTCTTCAACTGGCACAGATTTCCAGTCTTCCCTTTGAAGATAACCCCTTGGAAAAGGAGCAAACCCCTTTTGAAGATAACCCCTTCCCAATGAGGAGCAAATCCAACTTAGAAGAGTGCACCAGGGCATGAACTCCTGAAATCTACAGAGCTGCATGAGGAGATGACAAGCATTAGCAGTAAAACCTCTTGGCTGTAAGAAAGAGTTCATTGCTGCCCAGAGGACTTCAAACTACAGAGAAGGGATAAGAAAACTCTCAAGGGAAAGAAAATTTGACCTTCTGATCTTCCTTCTCCTTGGCTGATGGAGAATCCTCTTGGTCAATACTGTGACAGTCCTGAGAAATACTCAGCCTGGCATCCCTCAAGTGTCTGCTTGCCATGGCACAGATTAGATCACTATCAATTCTTCTGTTTTCAAAAGAATTGTCTTTGCTCTCTAGATGTGTATAACCTGTGCAGTGCTAAACATGAGGGAGGAGGCAGGGGTTGGTCGGTTCTCACATTTTTCTTGAAGCAGTCATCAAAATTGGCATTTATTTGTCTCCCTTTGTGCTACTTTCTGTAATGGCAAATCTTCAACCATCAGACACTGGACTGAAAACAATATTACATTCTGCCTTGAGGTAGATTTTTCAGAGTAATGCCACCTATGCAAGAAATAGTAGCTCCTTAAATTACTGACCCCAGGCTTTGTATAAAAGGCAGTTCCACGAGCAGCTCTGAGTTTTGGTGGCTGTAGGTGTAGAATAAATGCACTGTGCAGGAAGTACCTATTAGGATTTGCAAAGACTGTCTTTGCAACTGCTTCAGCAATAAATAAGTAGTATCAGTTCACTTATCTTTTCTCATCTGACCCAAACTCTTTGACATCAGGAAAACGTGGGTTAAAGAACAGAGTTAGGTATATCCTGTTTTATTTTTCTGCTGGAGCTATTCCACTGCTGCATACCTGATTCAATATTCCCTGTATCTTTGAGATGCATCTCAGACTCAAATCCCTGCCTTGCCCTGAGAACACTTCAACCTGTAGGCTGAAAACTTAATTGTGGATATCTTCATTCCAAGTCAGTGAGTACTTAATTAATATTACAAACCCCTGCAGCTGTATCAAAGTTCTCTGCAATGATTACCTATCACCCCCTGAGAGCACTTCCATGGAATGCAAGGAGTGTGGTGCAGACCCTTTTGCACAGGAATTAGAGGAAGACCTTCTCTCATACCTCCAAGAAGTGTTTTAAGAAATATGTTTCATAAAACAAAGGCTCCTTTGCACACCTTAATGAGTAAACCACACAGAAAAAATTCCTTAAAGTGTTCACAGTCACGAATGCTGAAAAAAATGTATGTTCATGACAGAAGACAATTCAGTAAAAGCAAAGCACAACAAAGGACACTGAGTAAAACACTAGGATGGAAGCAACAGAAATAATGTGAATACCCTCTCCTGTCCCTCAAGGCTTCTTGCCTGTGGCTAGAACTCCTCACTATTTCCCCTGGTACTGTCCTTACTCTCCTGTTCTTGGCAAAATCTGTACTCATTGTTTTAACCTGATGCTAATATATTTGAATTTAATGCCAAGAGCCCAACAGTGGGTGGGATAATATGATAATTACTCGAGTACTTTTGCAAAGGTATGGTCATGAATCTACCAGCAGCAATAGCTGAAATTTTTCATGTAGAGTTTTGAGAGAACGATGAAGAATCTCCATGAACAGCTTCAAGGTGAAAGAGTTCACCATCCTCACTAGATTTCCACCTACTGCAGCCATTTGCAGTTTAAAAGAATCTTGAAACTGAGAGAATTAAAAAGTCATCCATCTGCCTATGAAAGGCTGACAGGAAATTATATTCTTCTAATTAAACAGCTCTCATTCTGTGTCAGAAGGCACTGTGCCATGCTAAGAACCACTCCCTAACCATTAAAAATCGAGAGTTTCTCCCCAAGTTTGAGTAGGAGTTTTACTCTTTTCATGTGGAGTAAAAGGGTATCAGATCCACTTGTGGCCAATGCCAGGACAAGGTGCTGGAGGTGCTCCTGCCACCCTGCTGCACTGAGGAATAAAACACCTTCATCAGCACGCCTGGCTTTGGGGAACATGAGGGGAGAAGCTGCTGACATCTGGAGAACAGCAAGCATTCCCTTTAATATTTTATATATGTGTCAAACAAGTCATTAAGCTGTTTTGTAAATGTGCTGTAATCACAGTAAATACTCAGTGGAAGGACTCAGGCAGTGAGGGCTGTGCTTTGCTGGGAATGGGCTGGCTGGGTAAGATACCATGATTTGTAGATTCAGTCTCTAGAATTCTCTCAGTGTAAAAGGACTGGCAGCTCTGGAATTTATTACCTCACATCAGAAAATGAACAGTAGCCTTTACACTCTGCCTTCACAGCCATGTTTCTCCTGTGTTTCCTAGAAGGCAATCTAAATATTTCAGAGGTCATTCACATTCCATAAACTCAGTGCAGTTGCTGTTGATTTACTGGGAGGTTACCACATCTGACTATGTTCTCAGTGATACATTCCTGAATACCTGACATGCTTGAATGCAACTTTTATTCAGAGCTACAAGCGTTTTGAAGAAAGACATTTTCAAAATGAGGATCTAACAAAGCTCATTTGAGGAAAGAGGGCAGGAGCCTGTGGCCCCTGCAGTCAGGGATTCAGCATTGAATGAATGTAGATGCCTCTCTAAATGAAACTGAATTTATCAATACAAAAATATGGATAGAGCTCCTGAATAGTTATTGGTGTCTGGTATATAAAAGCCTGCCTGGATTTGATTTAGCAGATAGGGAGGAAAAGGGCCCCCTGTGAAACCAGTTGATTAAAAACCATTCATAATGTGATAGAGAACTGAATTAATGAAATAATGCCTGAAGTGTGAGAGCTGTTCATATTACTTTAAACAAAACCATCATGTAAAATATTCATTAGCACACAGAAAATTAAAATATATCATCTGATTAATCTGTTTAGTCTCTAAATGGCTAATTAATCTCATTAATATAAGTCAACATTTTATGACAGATAAGAGAATATGTGGCAGTTATGTCCCCTTCTATGTTTAGGGACAGCTGTAAAGCCACAGGAAGCAGATATTTTGAAATATCAACTTTCCCCTGGATATTTCTGGGATGTCCTCATGGAGAAGAAACAAAGAGCAGCAGTTGCCTGGAAGCACAAGGACTGAGCAGAGCTGCAGGACAGCACAGTCCTTGTGTAACAAGCTCAGTGTTCACATGGATTTATTACCTTCTTATTGAGAGGTCTGGAGCCAAAGATACAGCTCAGAGCTTATACAAGCAAATTGGTTTTCATACTTTCCTTCCTCTGTACATTTAACAGTGACTCTTTACCTATTTTTCTGTCTAAACTTCAGCTGTGCCACAATTCCAAATGATTGAAGCCTTTCTGTCCAGCCCAGGCAGAAAGGAGACATGAGTTAAGGTTTAAGAGTCCTAACCATTATGTGGGCTAGGCTTGTTCCTGCTGCTGCTTTCTACTGATTGTAAGGGAAAAAAAATATCAGAGGTCCCCTTAAAAATACTTTTTGGTAAGGAATTTAAAAAGTTAGCCATAAAATGCAGTGGGTATCGAAGCAGTACATCACAAACCAGCTTAATGAGGTGCCATAAATATGTATGTACCTTGCAGAGACAGCTACCCAAAGATTACCTCTTTCAAGAGCAGCCCTGTACTAACACCGTGGGAGAGAGACTGTTGAATCTAAGGGTGGTATGAAAACTAGATACAGCATCAAACTTTAAATGTATTTTTACATGTTAACATTTTCCCAAACTTTATTCCAGTTTCCCATTCATTGGGTCATTAAAAAAAAGGGCTGCCTTGGGCAAGAAACCTCAGAGTTTTCATGATTTTTCAAAATTTTTAACTCCTCAAAGATGCTGATTTGGCAAAACAGAGGCGAAATGAAAAATTTCACAATTCAAAATACTTTGTAATTATTGCTGCCTTATAATTATCCCTAAAACTGCTTGGTGTTCATTACATGCCTTAAAAGAGCCCTTGTCAAAGTTCAGATACTTTTTCATTCTGGGGAGAAGGGAAAGGAGACAATTCTCTTAGGTGGAACCCAAAATTCATGCCAAAATTTGCCCTCGTTCACTGTACTTTAAGTACACTCAGTCATTTCATTATCTCCAGTGGTGTGAGTAATGTCCTACTTTGCTCTGGATGGAATTAATTCCCACACAGGCAGGGAAGTGGTTTGGGTTCTTTGAATGTTCTATACCCAACTGAAAAGCAAAAAGCAGAAATGTTGTTGTGTCCTCAGGAATCAGAGGCTCAGGAAATAATTGACTCCCACTGAAATGATTTCGTTCTGCTGCAAAAATAAAGTTTCTGCACAATTAAGCTCAAATTATAACAACCTTTACAATACAAACAAAATTTCAAGCAAATAATATTATCACTGACTTCAGTGGAATTATGAACTGACTGAATTAATCTGAGTTAATGTGCTTTTTTTGGATCAAACCCTAAGAAATTTTGACACACCTTTCTCTGTAGGAAGAAAACCTGGATTAGCTAATGTACCCTTGTTCTGTTAAAAATACAGCCATTAATACATTTAAATTAAATAGGAT
The DNA here is from genome assembly GCA_013399225.1 of Rhipidura dahli. NCBI lineage: Eukaryota > Metazoa > Chordata > Aves > Passeriformes > Rhipiduridae > Rhipidura > Rhipidura dahli. The sequence goes on from VXAC01007004.1 coordinate 844,143, forward strand.
TAGTCAGCTCTGATTTAAACCTCAGTTTCTGTAGAGTTTTAATTAGAATACAGTAATTGAAACTCATATAGAAGTTTTGTTAATGCTGCCGTGCTCGGTGGCCATTAAGTGCCAAAACCCATGAAATTAACCTCTTTCCATGTGCAAACACTCCAGGAAACTAAACCAGGAACAAACTAAACAAATGAAATTGTCTCATTATTGATCTGTCATGTAGTTAAGACAAAAAGGAACAACTCTTACACCAGCAAATCCGTTCTCCCTTCCCCAGTAAGGGAATATTTTCTGTCTCTCTAAAATTGCCTCAGTTCCGAAGGCTAAACTCAGGCACCTCTAACAAGGCCAAAAGAATCAAAGATGAAAAATATTTCTTAGAAAGCACCATCTGTTATCATCTTACAAGAGGACTTGTAATTTGTGAGAAACACAAGAGTGCTGTCTGAAAGGGGCTGCTTATGCTCATCTGCTGCGTGTTTCCAAACACTCACTCAGAGCATTTCACTTTAATCTGGGAAGCAATCACTGAAGTATTCCGGGCTGCCCTTTAAAAGCAGTGATGCAGCAAGGCTGGGACAGAGGAATAACAAAGGCTTATCTCTTAACTACTCATTGCAACCCGGCAGCTGCAGAGCGAAAAACTCAAATACACCAGACAAAGCAGCTAAGATACATTATTTCCAGTGGGAGATTAAAAAGAAAAAAAAAAAAAAAAAGTTAGGTTTCCAGCAAATATTAAGAGGACTTAAAGAAGCAATGAAACCTAATTAATGTGGAATGCAGTTCTCTGATGCCAGCCAAGAGTTTCCAAAGACCAGTATCATCAAAAGGAGAACAAATACTTTGATGGGCCATCAGGGTGGCAGTGGATGAGTGTAATCCAAGAGCTGGAATGAACTGATTAGGAAAGAATCCATGAAAACCTGTAGGAAAATGCTAAGATGTAGTCTAAGGGGAAACAAATAGAACAAGGACAAAGTTTTTAAAAACTTCTCTTTGTGTGCAATGAGCCAGTGGCTAAACTAACTTGTTTAAAAGAATATCTTTTTCAAGTCATGTTAATCAGCAACTTCCTCAACTTCCTAAAAGCAGGAGTGTCTCAATGCTCATAAATAATCATAAATAATATGAGCAGCCTAATATAATTGAGTTCACTGGTTTGACAGAGGAAGGAGAAAACACATTATCCAATGTAAGTATTTGTGGCAACCCATCAGCAGCCAGGGAGGGGGTTATTACAATAAGGTTTTTTAACAGGGGTCTGAAGCTGTAACCAGAGCTGAAACCCCTGTGCCATATCAGTTCCCTCAGGTATATCAGTTTTACATTGACATCTACGATTTCATTAGCTTCACTGGCCCAGATTTGGGTGGAACAAGGGTTTCTTGGCATTTCAGTATAAAACACACCGCACTGCAAAGATCTCTCTGTGCACCTCTTAAATATTTCACTGCATCTGTAAACACCTGAAAATGTTAGAACCCTCCTGCCCATGAACCAGGAGTGATTTAAACCTGACAGCACAGCCTGGTATCTCCAGTGTCCTTGTGTCCTGACCAGCCCTTCTGGTACCAAAGTACAGCCTGAGTGGAGCCAACAAACACCGTGCAACAGTGAGATAGTTGGGGTTTACTGCTTCCACACCAGTATAATAGTGCTGACATTCATGCAATTACCCTTGATTTCCTCTGGTAAAAGGATACAGGAGTGTGTGGAACACTTAGATAGGAGCCTCCAAATTAGGACACAATCCTTTCAAATTAAGCAAAAGTCTCACCATACTCATTTTAGACTGCACACTTTAGTGGCACCTTATAAATATTTATGAAGTTCATTAATGGACATATCATATTTGAGCTTTAATTGTTTAAGGACATTAAAACTTAATTTTAATAGAGGTCATATAACTCCTGGTGTACCAGCTCCAGACCTTTAAAACTTAATGGCAGTGATGGGTTTTCCATCAGGGGGTCAGAGGCATTAGCAAATGTAATTTTCCAGACCCATCTAAAACATCATTAATTCTGTCCTGTGCATATGAAATGATCTGAGTTATCAGTCAGAGTTTGTTTAACATAGGGCAAATCCTTTAGACTTTCCTCTTCTATTCTTCAAATAAACTTCTCAAGTTGACTAAAGCAATTAAACTGGAACAACACGAAGTCACATTGGGAAACTGTGCTAAAAACCACAAATAAGGTTAATATTCATCATAGTAATGGTTTCATTAAACACCCCAAAGCACTGTTCTGTTTCATTGCACACATTACAATACTCTGCACCATTCCAACCCAAAAGCCCTTTTGACATTTTTGTCATTTTATGTTTACAGAACTCTACTACTTGATTTAGCTGCATTCTCTGCTCTTGAAAGTCCATGGATTCTCTTCAGTTCTCCCTGTGAAAATAGGTTTGCTGTGGTTTATTTCTTCAGCTGGAGTAGGTGGAAGATATTTTGATGCATTTGCTCTGTTTCATTTCTGCCACCAGTTAAAGGAATGCATTCTCTGGACATTTTGGCAAGCTTTTATTGCAGCTGGCTTACAGAGTTTTAGAGGTGCTGTTACTTCAAGGATGTAGCTCCCACAACAGTAAAACAATATATAGCTCTTCCTACCTATTTTTGGTTTTCTGCAGTGCAAAGGTGGACAAAATTTAGCAAAATCTTATTTCAGTCCAGAGTTTCATGAAGAAACCATCCCAAAGGGACTCCCTTGCCCTTGAAAGAAGCCCACATGTTCATGGCATGACATCCCAGCTGTTTCCCAGAGTTTTGCAGTAGCGGTAGCACACCCCTACTTTGATAAGCACATTTTAAAAATCACTTTGTACTGTTATCAGAAAGCAGAACCTGGACTTCTTTCTAAGGCAGATCCCCCCATGTTCTTAGTGGCATTTTTTTCTGGACAAATTCCTCTTGAAATAAAATGTATCATCTTAGAACCCTTTAAGATCTGTGGGTCTTTAAATAAACCCATGAAAATCTAAAAAAACCTGAATCTGTGATCAGAGTGGTGGCTATAATTGAAATGCAGCTACAACAGAAATAAAGTTGGCACTGAGATTATGAATTCTGAAAGATGGCTATATATTAACACACTAATGTGAACTAGTCCATTACTAATTAAGTAATATACAGATATTAAAATAATATTGGTGAATTAAACAGTGTCTGAACACATGGAGGTGGTGGAGAAAACTCATGATCAGCCAGTATAATGTAAAGTCTGGCAGAGAACAGCTCTCTGGAGAAAGGTTCAGTGGAGTGAAATGCACTGATCAGCAAAATATGGATTAGAAAGGAACCCTGAAGATCATCTGCTCCAACCTTCCACTAGGAATGGGGCTGTTGCAAAGAACATCGTGGCTTTGTCAACACATATCTTAAACATCTCCAGGGATGGGAGATTCCATAGTCCTCCTGGAAAAACTGGGGTTGGTCCTGCAGAACCACACTAGTGAAAGGTTTTTCCACCATGTCCATTCTGAACCTCCCAAAATGCAGTTTGGGGCTGTCCCCCTGTGCTGCTCCATCCACCACAGGAGAGGTTGGTTCCATTGCCTTTGGCTCTCCCTGTCAAACAGCTGAAGGCTGTTCTCAGCTCACAAAAGCCCCTCTTCAGGTTCAGTGATTGGTCTAGGTCCCTGATCATCCTGTAGCCCTCAGCTGCACTCCCCCTGTTTTCCAGCAGGGCTCTATTGATGCACAGGCTTCCTCACCCCTCATGCAAAACGTTTTTGGTTCAACTCCACAAGGTCCTCATTGTCCCAGTCCTCAAGTTCCCTCTGAACTGCCTCCCAGCCACGTGGCAATTATTCCTCCTGCTTCAGCATCAACCCCAAATCTATAGAGGGCACGCTGTGTTTTTCTTGCTGTGACTCCCCAAATGCAGAGCAGTGCATGGCTCTGCCTCACACGTCACTCACCCTCCTCACCATCACAGAGGGAATTGTCCTGCAGTTGGAATCTGAGTCACACCTGCCAGGATGATCACAACTGAGTCAAGGTTCCCCCTCAGCACCCAGCCTGCAGGCATAACAAATGCTGAGCCCAAGGAGTGACAGCACTGAGTGACAGTTTCAGAACATTTTGTTAACATTTTTCAGTATGAAAGGTAGACACTGCATAATTAAAAGTGAAGTTAAATTTTCAGGACATTCCTTCCTTTTCTTCATATAATTTAATTTAAATTGCAGTAAAATTTAAAAAATATAAGATCTCCGTTTCGGTGTTTTCTAGATGAATCAATTTAATTTTCAGTTTAAAGCCTATGTTACCATTTAGAATCTGAAAAATAATGAAGAGCCAAAATGTAGAAGTGCCTGTTTAGTTTAAAACCTATTTCTTGCTGTTTTAAAGGAAAACTGTTATCCCCAGCTGGTGACTCCACCACTGACGCAAATGCAGTCCTGACCCTGAACTGAAAGCCTATCAGGGTACACTTCAAGGTCCTAGGAGGTGCCTAAGACTCACAAAAGCTTTTTTTTGTGAATCCTCCTTTTTTTTTAACCGTCCTCTGCTGTCTCTTGTTCCATCCTCTTTCTGTGAGTGTGATTTCTGTATGTCTGAAGAAGACAGAGTACAAGCCAACGGTGTAAGGGCAGATTGTTTCTGTAAGTTGTGACAGCCTTTCTCAGTTTTATAATGGGTTTCCTGTAGTTTTTAACTGATCCTGTACTGATTTGTGCATTTGTGTCTATCCCACACCGTGCACCAGGATTTCAGGGCTATCAGCCTTTGGGAGGACCTGAACAAGAATCCTCAGGGAAGGGAAATGTGGGTGAAAAAGCCAAAGCAGTGACTGAGCTGAGGCACTGGAGCTGAGCCCCGTGCCAGAGCCCAGACTTCACTGATAACCAGTTTTATTTCTCCACACAGCCAGTAATTGTTGTGCCTGTTTTGAAACAAGGTAAATCTCACCCCCCTTGCAGATGGCCCTACAGCAGCCTGGCTTTCCATACTGAAGGGCCAGTGTAATTCAGAGTGAAGTCTGGCTGACAGATAAGAAATAAAGCAAGACAGATGCCTCCCGGAAAGTAACAACCAGGATTACTTTAACGGAGCATTTAAAAAAAAAAAAAAAGTCTTCAGTCTTTACTATAATAGAGCTACTCCAATAAATGTATTCAGGGGTTGTATTTAATTGAACTCTTAGGATTTGGCTGCATTTGGAAGTCTACCAAAATAGCTAGTCAAGAATAATTACCAGGCTAGGCTCTCTAATTGAGATTTAAAATGTCTTTTTCCTGTTTAGCATAACTTATGCTGGAACTATGCATGAAGAACTGCTCTGGAAGGATTCTGAGAGTAGATAAATCTTTATGAATTAGCCACAAAATGTAATATACAAGGACCAGGCAAAGAGGATCCACCCCAAAAAAGAAATATCAAATTTGTTCTAGAGAGTCAAATATGAGTTGTGAGTTAAAAGAAAAACTGAGATGTGGCATCTCACATATCTCAGGTCTCTAAAGAAATTCTTAAAACCTATTTTGATTTAACCACATTTAGAAGATTTCCTTAATACTTGGTAACTGCCTTAAGATGACTTGATTTTCACTTTGTCTGCAATTGCATTTCCTTTTCCCTTCAGGAAAACCAAGCCCTGATGAACTGCCAGAATGAGAAACAGAAGTTTTCTAGGAAGTGTGAGCCTAATTTCCTGCAGCTGGGTCTCTGCTAAGCACCACCAGCCCCAAAATGCTGCCCCACATGCAAACTGGACATGAGCAGCTCAGTTCATCCCAAAACACATCCCATCACTGCACTGCCACATCTCTAACACAACTCTGGATAAGCCTTGGCTGCCTATTTCTGTTTTTGTCATACTGCAACGAAACTATGCAGCAACAGTCCCAACCATGCAAAGGAATGTTCTCAGCTAGTATAAATCAGGGTTATTTCACAAAAGGCAATGAACTGAAGCTGGTTTATGTCTCCTGCAGCTGTAGATCAAAACAGTATTAGCGTGAAACCTGCTGCATGGAGCTATTTAGAATTATTTGTGAAGTGCCTAATCCCCAGAAGCTTCTTTTCTGGTTATTAATCACAACGTACTTGTTATCCTGATCTGCTAATAGAGCTGCTGCATGAGGACTGCAGTTCTAGTGCAGAATTCTGCCCTGCCTTTTCATAGTGTACAGTGTTTTATTAGTCAGCTTCACAGCAATTAAGTGAAGTCAAACAGACCCCACTTGAATGTTGTATCAACACAGAAATTGTTGGAAATCCTGGGATTCACTGAGGTTCTGACAAACCAGTGTTTATATATCTGCAACTATGTGACTGTAGATGTTTGATCATCACTTGTTTTGACCACTCTAACATTCATTCCCAGACACATGAGAAAGTTCAAGTTTTTCAGCTTTCCCCTTTTTAAAAATCAAGATCGTCTTGGGAATGAGATCCGAAAATTCTGGTTATTCTTGGAGCTACTCCTGTTCATAAAATGCCAGATCACCAAAAACTATAATAATGGTTATGGCAACTGACTGAAAAACAATTTAAGGAAGTAACTTTGCAGACTATGTAGTTGACAGAATTGACCCTGAAATTTCAGTCTCATCACAAGAAATTGCATTTTGTGAGACTGCAATTAAACTCTCAATGCTGAAAAGAGACATTTATTCTCTGGCTTGTGAAGTGAAGACATTTCCCTACAAAATCCCCAATCTCTTTCATCTTTCTCCCACAATTCTGGGCTAGTTGGATTACTTGAAATTTCTTTCTTCTAAATGGGCTGTTCCTTTCATACCCACATAACTCTCTGTGGGTTCTGGCATAAGAGTGAAGATAACCTGAGAGTGCTACAGTGGAACAAGGTCCTACAAACAAGCGCTCAACTTGAAAATAATACTGAATTAACAAAAGCTTTTCTCTTAGATCCTTTCCCTCTTTACCATTAATTTTTCCATTCCTGGCATGTATTCATTTCAGAGCTGATATAACAGAATATTAAGGATATTATTTAATTCCTGCATTTTGCCTATTCTATAACATTAGCTGGGGTTTTTTTATATGTTATGATCTATTGTGTTATAATAATCTGAGTCTGCCTGCAAAGATTCTTAAGTGAAGTCATGGGACATAATAGGATGTAATTTTAAAAATATGATGAGTAATATGAAGAGTAATGTTTCAGTATTTCAATCCATTATATTCGGTTGGCTGGTTTGGAGAACAAATCATTTTCTTGCAATTGGTGTATTCTTCTTCCTGTAATGCAGAGTATTCACATTTGGTCCTTGGTATCTTTTATTTGTCCTGATTTGTTCTGATTTTGGCTGGGATAGATTTAATTTTCTTCCTAATAGCAGGTGTGGTGTTGTGTTTTGAATTTAGCATGAGGATGGTGGTGATAGCACACTGGTGTTTTAGTGACACTGTCAGGAAAGCAAAGCCCACATCTGCAATCAATTCTCCACTCACAGCATGTTCTTCCATGGTACCTGAGCTCCCATTTTTGTGCACAGTAAAACTTTCATGCATTTGGAAGCTATGCCACACATAGAGAATAAAAACAGCTTCTTCACCCAGGTGTTACTGACCCCAGAACAGCAGGAAAAAGCTGAGCAGAAGGTGAACATCTTATTTTGATGGTGTGACTGTCTCCTAAAGTCCTTTTTGTGCTTCCTGAGGCTTTGGCACTGGTGTGCTGGCTAATCTCCTAAGGGATGGATGTGCAAAGCAGGTTTCCTGTGGCACTGAGCTCTGGCTGACACTTTCATCTGGAACAGCTCTGTGCCAGAAGGGGCAATTTTTCACTTTGACAAGCAGGAAGGCAGAAGGACATAGGAAAGGGAAGAGTTCACCTGACACAAATCTCTAAATACAAGCACAGAGATGTGTCCTGGACAGAGGCTGGAGGGCTCGCAGGGCCTGAAGGGCTCTCAGAAGCCAGCAGGACAGGACCATGGACAGCTCTGTCCCTCGTTAGGGATCGAGGATTCCCCAGCCCCACAGACAGCACCACACCTTGCCCTGGCCCATGGAGTCTGTCCCAAGGCTGCCATCACCTCACCACGAGGAAAGAGCTTTTCCTGAGCACCAAACTTCAATCTCTCTTCTAGAGAGATTCAATCTCTCATTGCTGTTCACCATGAACATGGAGAATAAGCTGTTCCTGTCCAACTTGCAGCACAAAGACTGTGTGAGTTTTTTCTTCAATAGATTTGAATGCTGGGAAATCCCTCCATTTGATTTTCTCTTTTAAAGCATATCTGGAGTTACTTCTTTCCTGGAAGTTGTATCTTACTTTGCAACATGACCTGTATTATTTTTACATATTTGTTACTCTTCATAGCATTTGCTCCTTGTAACCTGGACTTGTATTTCTCAGCCTTTTCATCTTTTTTTTTACAGGCCAACAAGGAATTTATTAGCTTATTTCCATCTCTTTTGCCAGGACCCTAAAAACATTTATTGAGGAAATAAAGTAATCATCTAGTTCAGTCCTTTTCTTTCCAACATTGCCTGTTCCTGGTTCCTCACAGCCACTTAGCACTTTATAAAATTTGTACTGCATCCTATCCTCCACAAGCCAGAACACAATTTCACAAATGATACTGTAGCTGATAAACTACTTCAGCAAAAAAAATTAAGTTCCATCCACTACAATTCCTTCAATTTTTTTTTATTATCGACATTGATATCAAATAAAATATGAGATGATTCTAACCATTGACTTTTTGTGGTCTTACATAACATCTTTCTCTCTCTCCCTTTTTATACCTATGCCTAAGCCATTTCTCTTCTACAGAGCTGTTTCCAAATGTTCTTCTTCCATCTAATTCAAACCAAATGACTGGTTTGGGTCTAATCCCTTCTCCTTCAATTTCTTTAATAATGTATGGATTGCATTTGGTTTTTAAGCTTCCTGTTTCAGCATGTATTCCTAAACAGAAATGTAACAAAAAATTCCTGTTCGTAATGCAGAGCCCTGCTCCAGGCTCCTAATTTCAGAATATTAGGATGGAAAATATCCAGAACTCCCACTTCTCTGCAAGTAAACAGAAATTTCCAGAGCCTGAGGGTAGTCAAAGTGACACAATTTGTTTATATATTTTCAACTGCCCTTAAATCAAGATCTTCTATCATATTTCTTCTTTCTTTTGAATCTTCTATTTAATCAAACATTTGATTATTTTTGATGGGATACTGTAAATAGTTTCATGACATCAGATGAAGATGTGATTGATACTGCCAGCATGAGACATCACAGACTGAATTTCATGATTTTTTAGTAAAAAGAATCTATTTTTCTTGCTCCTTCTAGAAGCAAGACATAACAAATGTAGTTAACTGTGTTAATATTATTATAATTCAGAAAAAAAAAAATCTGATTAAAGGAAAGCATGTTTTCTTGTTAGCAAGATGAATATTGAAAAGCCACAGTGCAAGTTGCAGGGATCTCCCTCTATTTTGTGGGAGGACAGGTCAATGAGATGCTGAACCAAAACCTACTAAACCATCTGTAATTTATATTTTCTTCATTCTTCTATTTCATTTAATCTAGTATTATATCTATATATTTATATAAATATTTATAAAAATCAGAATGAGCTGTGATCTTCCTTAATATATGTGATTTTGGGGACTGTCCTCAAACCTGGTTGGAGTGACTTCTTCACATTCCTTTTTCTGGTATATTTTCTGATTAATTCATTCTCCCCATCACTTGTCATCTCTCTGCCCATGTGCTCAAGGCCATTAAAACCTCAAAGAGTCACCAGCCTTGCTGAGCTGGTTGGCCCCTGACATATCTGTATATTGCCCAAAAATCTAAAAATGAGCCCACACAATACCCAAATATTTTCTGCCTGTTGACAAAAGCTTTCTTTCCTTCTTTCATAGCCTCCAGTATTGTCTGTGAATTTATTAATATACAGGAATGTTTCATCCAGACTACCAATTTTTTGGATGCTTGTGAAGGGGATTAACCAGAGGAAGCATTATTCTGAAGCAAAGCCATTTAATGCAAGGTTAAATGTATTTGTTTCCATCTGCTCTGTTGGCAAAAAGGCTTTAAGGCAGCTAAGCCAGAAAAAGTCACAGAGCAATCATCATAAAATCTCACTGACACTAACAAGGGTTAGGATTCAAAATTCACTGGATTAAAAATATCCTGGTACCTTTCACAGAACACAGTGCCACTGCTTCAAGAAAGAATTATTTTGGGTTTTTTTTCCAAAATAAATACCTTAATTGTTTTAATTTATTTTCGGAATGAAAAACATGCATCTGAAAAACTCTATTTGCAGCATCTAGCACTCAGCTTAAATTACTGTCCTTTTCAAGGAGGGAGCTTTCCATTTTGTGCATGCCAAGAGACATGATTAAAATCACAGGAGCTGCCAACATTCACGGGGAGCTGGAGGAATCCACCACAGAATATTTTTGTCTCATTTGCTGTCTCTCAGGAAGGTGATTACTCCCAGAACAAGCACAGTGTAACTGGAAAAGGGAAATTTCTTCATTCCCTGGGCTCCACCACCCTGCCTGTCATGGAAGTCCCTTGGCAGTGACTGGCACTCAGGCTGGGCTCTGCAGTCAGAGGGGACCCCACAAGAGGTCAAAGCTTTGACTTCAGCACCGCAGTCTGAGAGAATTAATAGGAAAAAATCCATCTGCTGATCACTTCACTGATTACCTGGAGAGATTGTTATTGTCTTCACCTCGCTTCTGTGGTGAAACAACACATCAAAGGAGCAGAGGCACATTTATGAACATCTAAAATATTTATTAATATGTAATGATTACGAGATCCCAAGCAAAGATTTGAAAGATCTTTTAATATATGCTAAAAAACAACTTTCCAGAAGATAAAGCAGGCTCTGCATTAAATAAAAAATTATAGAATCAAATTGATTACAGATTCTGCATGTGTAGCAAATATAGTTAAATAACTGAAGGGTCAGTTTTAAAAGATGTTAGTAAGAAAAGTCTATATCACTATCTTACATGTCTGTATTCAATTTTACAAAACAAAAAAAGTCACTATTTTGTTTCCCATATCAGAGCACATTCTTCACTTCCAGGATGTTTGGCAGAAGGAAATTCAAGAGCTGATGAATTGACAGTCACTGTTGTGAATACCTTGCCTAATATTTTTGAACAAGCAAAACTGAGTCGTTCAAAGGTTTTAATTCAAGCCAATGTGCTCCATATTTAAATGCATTTTCCTGGAAATATAATTTATTTGGTTTATCTTAAAGGATATGACAGCTGGGAAGCAGCAGCTCCAGAAATGCAGTGTGAGAGCTGTGAATCAGAGTCTGTGAAAGACAAAGCATGCTAGCTGCTTCCTGTGGCTGCTGAAATGTGTGCCAGGGCTTCCAGATTCCTGTACTGAGCACTGGCACAGAACTCAGTGGTGTTTCTCCATTTCTCAGTGTGTCAACAGCAAGAATTTGGTTCACTGCTGCTTTGCCTTGGGGGTTCTGGGACGTTCACCATTGTCTCAAATTTCATAAAATTTTCCTTAAATTTTTTTTCTCTTTCATGTGAAAACCAATAAAAAGGAGATATTTCACTAACAAGACTTTTTAAAATTCTCTTTCCTAGGAAATCAGATGGGTTTTTTATTGCAAGTCAATTTTTTACAGGAGAAAAAGAACTTTTAAGCATCTCTAAGGATGGGGCTTTTTCACAGTAATATATCTCCATCTGCTTGTGTAGTTTATTTTACATCATTTTGTGTCTGCTTAGCCATGGCACCACTTAAGAGGCTGTGTTGTGCTATTGCCAATTGGTTTGCTGGCCAATAAACCCAAATTCCACATGGTGGAATCTAACAGTTCTTACCCATTTGTGCTTGAATTTTAAAATTGAGAAACAAGAATAGATTACCTGAACAATTGAGCCCACTCTTTCCATGCTAATGGCAAGACAGACAACAAAGATGGAGCAATAACTCATTTTTAAGGTGTTGATATTTCAAGAACAAAAAATTCCTTCTGATTTGTGATTTCTTAGAGACCTTTGTAATTTTTACAATGAAAACCTTCTGCAACTGACCTGAAAGGCAGAGTGTTAAATACTGTGCCATGTGTATATATTCTGAAACTGTTTTCAAGTCTGTGCACCCATCCTGTGTTTTATAAAGGACATTTATTCCCATATCTAACCACACTCACTGGTATTAAAGCCGTGTCCACAAGTCTCCATCCCAAAAGAACTGGATAACAACCCAGTTCTGCTATTGACTGAAACTTTAAAGCTGGTTCTTTTTTGGCTATTTCTGAGCTTCTGTTTGATGTTGTCAGCTCATTTTTGAGGTTCTGTTTGATGTTATTGGGTTAGTTTGAGGATGTTACAAGTCAGTTTTGCTGGGTGTCACAATCTGCCCTAGAAATATCAATAATGCAATAGCTGCAGCAAAAACCAGCACATTATTCTTGCAATACTTAAAAAGTAGAAACAAGTAATTTTTGTGTGCTTTAGCTAAATATAAGTCAAAGAGAAAAGCACCCCTTTTATTTACTGGAATGTATAAAAGAACAGACCAGGTGTTGAGAAGTTCAGTTGTAACAAGGGATGTGCACATATGCAAAAACTGTGGCAGGGACACCAAGTGTTTCTCTGATTGGATGTATTCCCTGGGGAATATATATATTTTTTTTTTTTTTTTTTTTTTTTTTTTTTTGAGGTGGGATGGTTAATATTGGCATTAAATTTAAGCAGTGTTCAACCTAACGGGGTGCCTTGGCTTAGCTCTGTGTACTTGCACAGCAGGAGATGAACCTCACTGCAATAAATATTTATCATCTCCAGTGAAAAGTGAGGAATTCCAGCCACAGGCCAAGACTCTGCTGTGCAAAGCACTGCAGAGACAAAGAGAAACAGTCTCAGGTAGCACTGTAAACAAACAGGTAAAAAGTGGGAGAAGGAACAGCGTAAAAACATTTAAATGATTTATCCAGCATCATGCAGCAAGTCAAGGAATATTGTGAGTAAAGATGCAGATCCTGACCCTCATTCTTGTTGTCTGACAGCCACATGCTGCTTTTCCCAAACCCACCATCTCCACCATGTCACTCTGCTCCTTTACCAGTTTAACTTCCCATCCAGAAATTACAGAAACTCCGTATTTCCCTTCTCCATCCCTGCCAAACATGCCAACCACGAGAGCTGTAGATGGATTAAGGGATGTGAAAATAACTGCAGCAAATCAAGCTAAATTACTTCTAAGAACAGGCTTGTCTGAAATCCCGAGGACATGACAGAGTCCCCAGATTTATGCCAGCTGATGGTGTTAGCACACAGAGTTTCAGATGTTGAAATTGTGTACAATGCCAGATCATTTCAACTGAACAAAGAATTCACAAGCTTCTCTAACTTCCATGCACCTCAGCCACCAGAAAGTCACAATTCCCCTGGCAATCTATTGCAGAATTTCACTTGCCTTGAATGTAGAAAAATTTTCTAATCTCCATCACTGTCCAGACATGACATAGAAACGATAAAACAGTTTTCATTTCCCCTTTGGGGTGTGAGATCCCAGAAATCTTAGAGCAAGAGATGAAGATGATGGAATCCTTAAGCTGCTAAGATAGAGTGTGCTTACATCAGCCCCTCAAGTACTCTAACCTGATATGTGGGTCAGAGGAATGAAATTTTTTACATCTCTCATTTGCACAGAAAATATTTATACTAGTAAATATTTAATTACATGAGATCCTCCTGGCAATTTTCATCATTAAATTAGTTATTAAATTATATTGCGTGTCTTGGCAAATAGCAAACAATTAACTGAGGGCAAGGCAAACTCCAGTCTGAAGAATCTGGGGTTTTTAAGTCACCACCAGAAGAGCTCCAAGGGAACAGAACCCACCAAGACAATGTTGTTGGAGGGAGGTGTCTCCAGGTAGCCCCAATTTGGCTGTACATCCCACTGCTGCTGATACCAACATTATCTCTACTGTTACACTAATTATCATCTTTGTTATGCTAAACAATCACTTTATTTTGGTAATGTAATGCAGGCATAATTCTGGATTAATTAGCTCAGACTTAATTGGACCTCAGGGAAAAATAAACCAAGAACACACTGACAGACAAGCATGATTGAGACTGCAGAGCTGCAGGAATTTGCTAATAATTGTGTAGATTGACTTCCACAGTGACTGATTCTTTCATACTGAAAAAGCGATTTTCTGCCATTTCTTCTGACTTCCTGTGCCTAACTTTCTGAGGGGAAGAGTAAAAATTTTGAGGAATCCATAAAAAATGAGAAATTGTTGTGAGTTGCCCTACTTAGTTCGAACCTAAAAAGAAGGTCTAGATATGAATCTGAACCCAAACTGTACTTTTTCAGTTCCAGACTGGTTCCAGTTTCTCTCTCTGCTCTGCACATTGGAATTTGGTGGGTATCAACTTTTTCTAAGCATCAACTCTTAGAAAATCCACCACCGAGCCACTTCCAACAATTGTTAAGAAGTGGCAAAACTTTTCTCAGTGAAAGAATTCCATCACAATTTGAAGCCAGTTAAAACTTAGTGCTCTTGCCTGTCCACCTGCTTTCTTCTTCCCCTCCATACTCTTTAAGCCAATGCTTAATTTTTCATGGAAGGTAAGTTTTCAAATAACCAAAAGAAAAATAAATCACCTGCCATGAATAAACTGGGACTTTTCAGTGCTGTTTATTTTGGAGTTGTGGCTTTTTTTTTACCACAACAATAACTAATTGCTCCACAGCCCAATTGCCTAGAGCCTTCCACCTTATGTAACCTCTGTTATTAAGTGGTTCAGCTGTCAGAAGGATTTAATCCCTAATCAGTCTTTGCTCTCAGATCGTGCAGGCTGCCAGACAAGTGCTTGGTTTTAATTCACTGCATTTGGTCCTGATGTGTGTCTGCAGCAGGTGCAGCACATAGGGAGAAAAAGAAGCTCCATCTGGGACACCTTCTTGCATTTCAGCTCTGCTGCTGCTTCCTGAGCAACCCACAGGTATGTCTCGTTCTGCTCTCCCAAATGGTGTTTCCACAGTTGCCCTAACTGGGGCTTGTTATTAACTTCGATTCCCTATGATTTTAACTTTCCTGGAAGCCTAAGCAAAGGCAACATTTTAATACAATTTTTCCAGCCAAGGTATAACATTCTATTTGAAATGCTTTTGAACCTTCTATTTGTGCTGTCCTGATATTTTCTATATTGGTCACTACCTGTGCATAAACGTCATCATGTTCCCCCAGACATATTTTATAGCATAGACTGGATTATTTCAGTATCCAACCCTGGCCATTCTGGCTTGTCTGCCTTTATGAAGTGCATAAGAAAGCATTTTTAATCAATAACATGTGCTTTACCCATAAGAGTTGGTGTTTCTTCAAGTTCTTCCAATTCAATTGGCCCGTATCAATTAAATTTCTCTCTCCTGATCCTACAGCTTGAAGTTAATCCCTTAAACTTTCTTTAAGGAATAGAACATCTGAGTCCACCAAAAGAATCTGAAGGCAAACATGGATTTGAAAGCAAAGAAACTTGCAAAGCTGTTTGCCACATTTTCTTAGCTGAGGTGTTCCCAGAGAGAGATTGGGGCACAAAGATTGTTAAGAGCATTCTCTGACGGAACCACTCAGTCAGATGAAAGATTTAGATTTTATGTAAAAACAGTTTCCTGCTTTAGACAAACTAAGAAAACAAAAGCAAAAACAACTCAAACAAAAGAAACCAACCAAAAACCAGCACTGGATATGCAGAGATCCTCATGAACCTCAGGAGTAAAAATAGTCTTTGCATCAGACTTCTCAGATTTGCTGTTCCTCTAAGACCAGAGGCATGCATGAGGTGGGTGTGGTGCTACTGGAAGTTTACAGTTCCTTTCACTTTGAATTGTTTTAATATAACCTCCAGCCCTAATTCAGATACAATTCATAGCCAACACAATGGTGGTGAACTGTACAAGTGTCAAGCTACTTTAAAAACTGAATCTGGTTTATTTTCAATCAGTAGGGTCTCTATCCTGTCCCGAAGTCAGCTTCAGTTTTGCATGTAGTGATTGCCTGTTATCAGCATTTGGGAGATAAATATATACATTCATATATATTCCCAGTCCACTGTGTCTATTTAAAATTCAGCAAAAACATAAAAAAAACCATAAAAGTCAGCAAAACCATATAATTTGTTTTGAATTATTTCTATAAGCAGGTGTTTACCTCTTTGTAACAAAAGCAAGTTCAGGGCCAGCCATGATTGACTACAGTGTGAGAAAAACAGAGAAAAGTATTGCATCAAAAAAAAAAATTAAAATAGATTAAAAACTTTCAATCAGAGGAAAATAGATCAAAAAGGTTATACCAGCTGTTTTCAAGGAAAACAGCTAAAAAGGCTTTAAATCCTACAGGTTTCACAGCAACTTTTTGCCTATTTGAAATTCATTGTAAACAACAGCGAAACTTCCACAAATTTTACTCAATATCAGACAAGGACATGTAATTGCACCCACAGCTGACAGTCTGTGGAAATGTAAGGAACAAATCATGCACCTCATCCCCCCAGAGACACTGAGAACATAAAGTACTTTTGCTCCCAAACTTCATCATTGGTTTTGAACCACTGGCCCACCCTAATGGAAATCTGGCACTCTTTCTCTACAGGTGAAGCTCTTTTCTACTCAGAGAAACAACATTCGCTGAAATTTCCATTAGTTCTGCTCATTGAACTTGTGCCAGGGCAAAGGAAACTAATTTAATCCTTAATTTGAAATTAATTTAGTACTTTCAGCTTAACAGGGAAGATCCACACAGGCTGTAACTGGCAATTCCTGCTATTTCCTTGTGCTCTCTCACACCTCTGCTACAGCTTAATCTGAGCTGCTCTCTGGGAAGGTTTCTCTTCCTAAATAAGCATCCCTGACATCCAATCTGGTCCATGGTGTGATTTGAATAACAGCCTTCAGGATGGGTACCTATGGCCCCACTGAGCTGTGAAATGAATCAGACACAGGTAACAGCTTTTCTGTCACCCTGGCACAAATCAGAAACGCCTCAGGCCCCAGCTGCTGACAGACATAATTTATCCTTGGGAATCTGGGGGGGAAGAGCTGGTGAACACGCAGCTTTCCCCTCAGGAACCACGGCACAGCCACCAAATACTGATATTTGTGGTGCCTCAAATATCAAACTTCCCTATTTGGATGCTGCTACAGGAAAGGGGGGAAAGGATTTTGGTATTTAAACTTCTGGGAGGTGGGAACATTTCCTTCCAAGTCGTTGCTTGTTATAACAACTGCTGGCAAAAGGCAAATTTCTGTCTGAATTGGAATGTCTGGGTGCCAAACGTTGTGATGATGATTCCTGCAGCCTGATGGGCTGGGATTCACTTGGGTATTAGGAATAAACAAACTGGCAGAGTTAACAGTGAGTAGGCTCAAAACCACATCCACATGAGCAGCAAAGCCTTAAGAACTTTTGCCTGGTGTTTGGCCCTGTGCTTCCTTAATTTTAACCTTTAGAAAAAGCAAATTGGAAAGATTCCCCAAACCTTACTCCATAACTGCCTGTGGATGTATCATTTTCTTCCAGCTTGCCTCTCCTCCACCCATTGTTTTCTTAAATCTTTTGAAGCCTCACACTTTGAGTCACTAAGAGATGAAGAATTAAATTATTTCAGAGAGAACAGAGAGCAAGGTGAGAAGAAAGGTGGGCTTG
This sequence comes from Rhipidura dahli, assembly GCA_013399225.1. Classification (NCBI taxonomy): domain Eukaryota; kingdom Metazoa; phylum Chordata; class Aves; order Passeriformes; family Rhipiduridae; genus Rhipidura; species Rhipidura dahli. The sequence continues at coordinate 861,789 of VXAC01007004.1, forward strand.
CATGGTACATTTATGGACCCATGGAAACATGTGAAATGAGTCACTGTTCATGAAACTGAGCCATCATAAAGTGGTGAGATACAATGAAGAGGAGGAAAAGTAGCTGAAAGTGTTAATGTGTTAACTGAAATCTGTTAAAAAGCTGCTTTAAAGTAATTAACAGTGACTACAAAACCACTGAGACTGTGTAGTACTGTATTTTTTGAAAAATTTCCCCTCAAACAAGTACAGCCATTATATGATCATAACCTAATAAGAAAATCACCACCAGCAAAATTCCCAGAGGAGCATAAAATCACTGCCAACTAACAGCATTCAGGTTGCTCCTGGCAAAGGTGTAAATTGGATGCATGGAACAAGATGATTACAGCTTCACCTTTCAAAAAAGTTCACCCTGATCCCTTCTATTTCTCAATTTCTGTGTATTGAATGTTTGCTGCTGTTCTTTAATAATCTCAAACATACATTGCTTTGGGATTTTTGAGCAGTTTCCAGTGCTCAGTTGTATTTACAGGCTACATTTACACAGCTCTGGGGGGCTAAACTCAAACATTAATCAGTTTTAAACTTTGAACCTTTTCCTTCAGGGATTTGAACGAATGCATTTCATGCAAACTGTTCCTTGCTTAATCAGCATCAGGTGTTAATTTCTTTTTTCATAAAGAGGGACTTCAAGAGAATTCACTGAAAACACAACATTCCCCACTTTTCCCTGCAAGAACGTGGACTCTGCTGAGGAAGGAGCTGACACACAGAACCACTGGGTCAGGAATAATGATTATCTAATCTTGTGACTGTCAACAGAAACCATTTGAAGAAAAATTGTAACCTTTAGACAGAATTTAGATTTCTAAAACAATTTAAGGGGGGAAAAAAAGCCAATTGGTATTTGTTTTAAGTAATAGACAACCGAGACTGGGCAAATTCAATATGTTGATTAGGCTCCAATTTTGTTAATAACAGAGTCATTAATGGAGCCTAACCCTGTCTCCCTCATCTCCCCCTGCCTGGGCTCTGAGACACACACAGGCATTTAACTACTCAAGTTATGATAAATTTGCTGTATCTGGAGAGAACCTAGAACACACTGAGCTGCTGGGAAACCCTTTGTGCTTTCCTGGGTAAAAACCACTTTATTTTTCACTGCCATTGCTAGACCTCTGTTCAGTCCTTCCACAAAAATTTTGAAACCTTGAAACTCGGCCCCAGCTGTGCAGGACATTCCAACTTTTCAAAGCCTGCAACACTTTTGCTCAGCATCTGCTGCATTATTAAGGACATCCATCTTTCAGATATTCATGGTTACAGTGACTTTCTTTCCATGACATTTATATAGCCTGTTCCACACGAGAGATAAAGAGGCTGCAACTCAGATCTGGGTTTATACAGAATAAAGATATTTAAGAACACCTTTTTTTTTTCCCTAATGCTGCTGAACCAGAGGAACCAAAGGGTTCAGTGGGGTTTTTAAGCTTCCTGCATTCAGCCCATGCTCACAGAAGCAAGGAGGAAGTTTGCTCCAAGCCTGTAAAAGGGTCACCACAGGGAGAGGAAGAGCTCTGTGCTCAGTAGAACACCAGTGGATGGCTCATGACATGGAATGAGAAGGGAATCAGACACCACACTGGAATTTTTGTAGAATATGAGGGGGATCAGCTATAGATACTGAAAAAGATTCAGCAGTGAATTTCTTCAGCTCTCTAGCATTTTGTGAGAGCTCTGTCTTTCCCATGCAGGCTACCTAAAACAAAGTTACCATTTTGTAAACACTGGATTGTTTTGTCGGATTGCTTGCTTCCAACTAGTAAAATATTTGGGAATGGATGTCGTAAGAGTTGGGCCAATCCACTCGAGGGGTGGATGGCCAGAGGACCAATTACTTTATGCCATTTAACTTACTTTTTGTGAACTAATGTATAAAAAACTTGGGGAAAAGCCATTACACTGGCCTTGCCTCATTTCTACTGACCCTGGCCTTTGTGTGGTTGTTCTATGCATTCACATTACAATGACAATCAGACACCACCCAGCATTTTTGTGGAATATGAAGGGGATCAGACACCACCTGGCATTTTTGTGTCACAGCCTGATCTGTCATCTCGGGGTAGTGCAGCCCCAAGGACGTGCCCCCAGTTCTCAACACAGCTGTGCCAGACTGAGTGCTTGTAATCTCTTTTGACCTTTGGGGGTCATTGATATTCAAAAACTTCAAGGATCACGGAATTAAGGTGTTTCTTTTGCAGTTCCAGGAGAGTCTAAGAGTGATGAGGCAGAGCATTCCTCTTTCCATGCAGCTCCCCAGGCAGATAACAAATTGGGTTTTGTGCCTCAGACCTGAACTCAGAACAGCACACAGAGCACGTGGAGCCGGCAGAAATGGAGCTTTGACATTTTGTCTCCCAGAACGGCCACACAAAAGGCACGGAAGCAGCAATTCCAAGCTCAGCCCTTAAAAGCCAGGTAGGGATGGGCTGGGTGGTTTGTCTCACTTCAGGTAGGAGGAACAAGGAGAAATTGAATCTCTCAGCAAAGAGAAAGGTAAGAAATCAGCTGCACAGGACCATCAGTGAAGACAGAAGAATGAGCTCAGGAAAACATCACTGTTTGCCCACTCGGGGTTACCTGGTGCAAAGTGAATCCCCCCCCCCAGAAGAGGCAGCCTGGGGGATGCCCTTGGAAGCACTCAGAGATTCCCTGCCCCAGATTGAGCTCCAGGCTGCTCCTGGCACCCACAGCACACCAGGAGAGAGATGTTTCTCTTTTCACTCATCATTTCTATCTCCAGCGCACACAAAAGTTCCAGATCTGCCTTCCCTAGAGCTTCAAACAGACTAAAAACCCCACTCTAAACAATAGATAACAACAATGATAAATCATCATCATTATTATTGCTAATAGTAATAATAATAATATTGGCAACAAGCTTGCCCTCCATCAGTGCAGGACCACTTTGTATCTGAAGATACAAGAGCTGATATATTAACCTTTATTATTTCTTAGAAGGGCTTTTGTGAGCTTTTTCTATTGTTACATTCAAATTAAGCAGTCGACATCAACATGAAGCATTCTGAAATCTTATTAAAAAAAAAAAAGACGTCTCAATTACTCCTAATTGAAAGAGTTTTTTTCTGAATTTTTGGTCTGCAAACAGTTTGGAGATGAACATTCTTTGTCACTCTGTGAAACACTTGCAATTATTTTCCAAATTAGAAAGCACTTGAAAGAGGGATGCCAAGCTCCATCCATCAGCCACTTTCTGTCCTGACCTTACTTCCCACGGGCATAAGTAGCAAAGTCCATTTCTCCTACAGGAAAAAATGCTAGAAAATAGGGGGACAATGATGAAGTCTCATAGTTGGCTCAAATTTATCAAGATACTTATTGAGTCTTTTTTCTTTGTGCTTTGACTCCCCCATCCTTACAATGAGCTGCTTAACAAAGCACCTGGGATCAGCTTCCAGGCACAATCTGTACTCAGATTTTACCCAGATTGATGTGTTTACTCAGCACACTGAACTAATTAGAACTTAACTTGGCTAATTTCTTCTTCAGAAACAAATCTGACTACAGCTCCACATTCAAGGCATTTTAGAGGCTAGTAAAAGATTTTTAGTGTTTTAGTTGGTTAAAAAAGCACCTCTCCTATGTAAATTATGTTCCTCTGTGATGCATAATGAATGCAGTGGTGCTCACTGCAATAAACCATCCAGGTCTATAAACTGAACGTTGTTGAAATGAATTATTTTCCAAATTCCAATTCTTAAATCAAACTGTAATATATCTCCAAATGCAGGCTGTCTTATGGAGATTTTAGCATACATCACTATATTTAAATATCAGAGCCATTTCTGTTGCAACTGCCTTTCCATCTGTCATAGTTTCTGCTCAAAGGTAGAATATTAATAAATGACAAACCAACCTCAACAATGTTTCTAAAACACACATGCTCTCAAAAGGGCACTATCAAGACTTATTTATAGATTTAGTGACAAGGCTAAGCAGAAACTCTCATTATTTCTTAAGCAGTGAGTTTTATTTCCCCCAAGGATGCTTGGGAATGCCTTCAGCATTCCAGACCTGGTAATAATCCCAGGATATTCTGCATTTCCACCCAGCATGAGCAATACTTTGTGAGCTGCCAATAACAGGTTTGGGGACTCAAACTCCGAAAGTTATTTGGTCACTGATGTGTCCCAGGCTCAGTGGGACTCAGGACCAGGTTCCCAGCACACTCATTGCCCAAATCCTACATTCTGCAGCAGATTTACTGTGCTGATAAAGGAAAGTGCAAAGGAACACCAGGAAAGGATGAGCTGAGGTTCTTAATCCCAAAGCCCATTTGTGTTTCAATGTAAACATCAACATCTTCTCCATAAACCCCTCTTGCAGATGGGCAGCAGATGCTGAGCAATTCAGAAATCTCCACTACCCAACACCCACATTTTTCTTTCTTAAACTGATAGAGAAGTGCATTTAAGGCAGTACCTCTGACTTTTATCCCAAAGGATTGCACATTGTTTTATTCCAAGGAATTGTAGGTGAGAATTTTCATTTTTCATCCACAGCTTTGTAAAGCTGACATTCCGGAGATGTTTGCAAAATAGCTGCTTGAAAGCCACTCAAAGCTCACACTGTCATACACTTTCTGACATTAAACTTATTTAAATGGGGAAAAAAAATCCATTTCAACTTCAAAAAAGTCTTTTCATGCAGGAAATATGCAGGGCTTGGGAATATTTTCTGCCTCACAAGGCTCAATCCTAAACTCAAGATGAAATGTAGGGAGAGCTCGTGCCATCCCTCATTCCTTTTGGAAAGTTTCCCTCATCTCCACGGGTTTAGAAGGTGAGTCACCAGCTAAACTCCCCAGCAGAGTTAAATTTCCTTGTGGTTTTTCACACCTGCAAAAGCTGTGTCTGTCCACGTGCACGAGCCCTGTCCAAACATCTTCGTCTCACCTGCCCCTCTCCCTCACCCAGACAAGGGATGAAACCCTTCCACAGGGAGCTCAGCAATGCTCAGACACATTTCTGGGTCTCACACACATCCCACCCCACCAGGATTTGTCCTGGGTTTATTCTGAGCATGGACAGACTGGGCACCAATACCTGCTGCTAAAACTCACTCAATCTCAGTGCCAAGAGGCTCGACAGCTTTTGGAGCTATTTTTTCTTCAAGTTTTCAGGTATGGGGCAGCCAAGTTTCAGAGCATTTGCTAAACTGAGGACTTACTCCCATTCCAGGCCCTCTCCCTGCTCATCTTCAGTAGTTTTCTACTGAATTGCAAATCCACTGAGTTCTTTATTGACAGTTCCACAGAACAATAACACTGATGGTAACAGAAATTGTTACTGCTGGCATGTGTGTTTCCCACTTTGCTAAATGCAAAAAAAGCCCCAGAATTTCAGCTCTGCAGACCTGAAGCAGTGCTTTAGCCACTGATTTCTGTCCAAAACACTCCCCTGTATTTCTCACCAGAGCCAAATCTTCCCAAAAAATATGTTGCAGACAACACCCCTCCAGTGTGGCTCCAAATAAAACCTGGTTGTGTGAGAAATCCCATAGAAAATCCTACCTCTGTGTTTAAAAATGTACAAAATAGATGATTTCACACACAGCCATCTTTTTCTAAGAATTCCCACATTTATTTAAATTGGTTGTATTTGCCCATTACTTTGAAAAAGAAAAGTACATGAAGGAATGCAGCAAATTCATTGGCCTAATTTGATATCTTGTTTCAGAGCAGAGAAACGCTGCAGAGTTCAGTGGAGTTGTTTTTAATGGATGTCACTAGAGGAAGAAAGAAATAGGCCAAGTACAGGTATGTTTTATTAAAGGCTCTGAGCTCCTAGGCACACAGCAGTATTAATAGCAGTGTAAAATGATTTGTGAGATTAATTTGCAAAAGAAATTTGAAGAAGATATATGGGAAATGTACAACCAAGATTAATAGTCCACCCACTAAAAACAGTCATGATTTTCAAGCTGAAAAGTTAAGGATGTTTCAAGAGCATGTTTTATAATATCTTCATAAATTACCAACAGACTATACACCACTACTGTAGTCTTTATACTAATTAAGTGTGATGATAAAACCCCATTAAAGAGGGCAGAAGTAAAGTAACAGACACCAGGAAACTGCTTAAAACCCTTACAGTTTCAAAAACTGGACTTGTGCTGTTGGATAAAACTCAGCCCTGCTTAGGGACAATGGAAATGAAAAAGAATGAACTTCTTTAGAGGAAAAAAAGGGTACATTTTATAGCTGGATCATGGGAGAATGTCCATGGCAGGGCAGATCTGAAATAAGCTGGTAGATGTGCCTTGATGAGCAACTACAAGAGCCCAGCAAAAACGTGCTTTACGTGCTGCTTGCAGAGACTCTCTGCTTTTAAAAATATGACCCAAACTTCTTCCCCCAAAATGCAAAGCTATTGTATCATTTCAAGGCAGAACTGAAAAGAGAAGGTAAATTAAAGAACACATTGGCTCTACAGAGGAGTAACAAACCCACAAACTGCAGGGATGTTATTCTGACCATACTGCCACAAGTTCACTGGCTGTTTGCTGTCAAAAACTGTGTTTAATGATTCCATTTTCACTTTGTCCTTGTCTCATTAAAATGAATACTGAAAATCCTCACTGCCTGAACACCTCTGCATCTTGATCACTCTCTCTAATTGTTCCTACCCATTAGATGTACAACTCCATTAACGCATTTTCAGCAACAAATAACAGAGTCATCACAGAATCCCAGCATGGTTTGGGTTGGAAGGGACCTTAATGCCCATCCAGTGCCACCCCTGCCATAGGCAGGGACACTTCCCACTGTCCCAGGCTGCTCCCAGCCCCAATGTCCAGCCTGGCCTTGGGCACTGCCAGGGATCCAGGGGCAGCCACAGCTGCTCTGGGCACCCTGTGCCAGGGCCTGCCCACCCTCCCAGGGAAGAATTCCTTCCCAATGTGCCTTCTAAACCTTCATATTTATCACCCACTTCAAGGTCCTTGTTGTTTTCCAGGTACTTTACATGCCTGCACTCCAGGAATGTGTGCCTAGAAGATTTCAGCATTTTATGATCTCTTTGCTCTTTAGTTGTTGCACGCCGTGCTTTTCCCTGATAGCAGAATTTACAGGGAGCATTCAGTGCCAGGGATGTCCCATAAATGTGATGGACTATGTGACTGCTATCAGTGCATCTTGCAGGCACTGTCAGCACGAGGGCTGCTCACAGGCTCACAGATAAGAGGCTCTCCAGGTACATTTTAGTGGTGTTAGGTGTGACAAATGCTCCAAAGCCAGCAGTGAGCAGGAGGTGCTTACCAGCCTGACACTATCAGTAGAGCCCTGCATCACACTCAGCACACAATTCTATATTTCATGACAAACTGGTTTTCTTCCATTTTCAGGCCTAACATTACTGACAATGTTTCAAAACCAAAATATCCTCAGACACTCCAACACATATCATTTTAACAGAATAAATACAATGATCATCTTTGCTAATGACTGTTTTTCTCTGATTCCAAAGATTCAGATGTGATTTGCTGTTGAAACACTGTTTTCTGCTCTGCCAGCACAGCTTTTGTTTCATCTTCCTGGCTCCAAAAACTCCAAGGTTCATTGCAACATGAATCTTCTCACAGGCAGAGCTTGAGAGATCCCCTCAAGATTTTCTGGCTGCAGAACTGCAGCATTTGCCAGGATGCTCGGGGCTGCCTCCCAGCCTCCTGTTTATTTACAAGGTTTTCCTCTTGCAGTATACAGTTGTTCTGTGTTTGATTTGCTTCAGTTCTCACCTGTCCCTCTAAACTGTTTAAAAACAAATTTATACATGCAAGTGTATGTATTTTATTGTGTGAGGCTTATGTATGAATGGGCTTTGAGCAACCTGACCTAGTGAAAGGTTCATTGCTGTGGGGCTGGAACCAGATGAGCTGTAAGGTCCATTTCAACCCAAAGCACCCAGTGATTCTATGATGAATATATGATTATTATACAGATGTGAGAATACAAACATACACAAACCTGGGATGGCCAAATTTCAACACCAAAATGTAGCTAGGCCTGTGTATGTTACTGCACAGGATTTCTATCCCAAAATTTACCATTAACTTTTGGGTCTTTTCAATCAGCTTTGCTCAGATTTCGCCTTAGTGAAGAAAAGTTTCACACATGCTTTGTTTGCCATATGAATTACCCTCGGGCCCTTCTGCCTTTCTTTGATACCTGTCTGCACTCACAGTATAACAAATACCACTGCCTTTTAGGATTTATTCCACAGTCTGACTCTTTCCTGCTGAGGGGGGTGCAGCCCTTTGCAAAAAAAGTTCTGGAATTCTGCATCCAACTAAGCCACAGCATTAGGTTCAAGGAGCAAAGGAAGCACATAATGATGAATTGGATAATGATGAATTGGACTGCGCTTTATCTGTTGGTTCTGAACTGTTTAAATATGTATATACATATACAACAGTGTGTGTATATATATGCCTATGTATAAGCTCAAAGAAGTGAAAACATATCAGAAAAAAAAAAAAATGTAAACCTGAATTTGGAAATTTGGGAACCAAAAGCTACAAAATCCAGACTGATTTGAAACTCAGATATGTGCACCACCAGAATATGCAACAGAGGCCAGTGTGGGCTCAAACCAGTGACAGAGGCAGCTTTATTCCCTCCCCCATAAACCCAAAGCTTCTCTGAAAGAAAAGAAGCTCTTGGGTTTTTTCCCTCTGGGAAAAAGCATCTGTAGATGGGGGTCTAGATACTATGGAGCAAACAAGGATTAAAATCCCTGTTTGTGAAAGTGTTTCTGCACTAATTTTCTCTTTCAGTATCTCTTTCAGTGACAGAAAGTGTTTAAATTATTATGATAGTAAAGCAATGGTAGACAGAAGAAACAGCTGCTCCTGTTGGCACACTTCACTGCAAGTGTGCTCTGGGATGAGTATTTGGCACTGGGGATAGAGAGAAGCATTTGTCTTTTCAGTGGGTAGAAGCTGGCCATTTTCTGCCACTTTTCACAACACTGCTAGTCCTATGCTGCTGCATTTTATTTCTTTCCATTCCCAAATAAACAAGGGAGTTTCTTACTCACAGGCAGCAAGGCAAGGGTGCACTAATTAATGCATGAAGGGTCCAGGTAGATTTCACACATGGTGAAAATGAGGGTGATCTCCAAATTCCTCCTGCTCATTTATTCATGAGGATAACAGACAGCAAAGCAGCAGCACATGGCAGTAAAATTTAATTCCTTCAGACACAGACAATTATCAGACAGGGCAGCAGCAAGGCTCTGTAGCTGCTCCCACTGCAAAATGCATTGAGTCAAGAGGAAAGTAAATTAAAAGCTTGAGTGCTCTGCTTCCCAAGGCATTCCCTGCAGCTGAGAGCAAAGGAAAATCTCATCTTTCTTGACATGAGATAGAACTTTTTTTTAAAAAAAAGAAAAAGATCCTATTCTACTCCACTTTCCCCCTAAGTGGACCTTCCTGGCTTGGACCTTAAACAGAGTTCCCACTCCCAGCCTCAGCCCTCCCTGCCCTGCACACCCTGATGATGCTGCTGTGCAAACAACAAGAGAGGGAACAGAGGGAGGAGAACCTCCCAGCTTCAGACAGCAGCTCTGGGGCTGTGCTCTAGTGCCTGAGGGAGAGCCTGGAGTGAGAGTTGGGACTTGCAGGGAACATAACTCAGCCCCTCCTGCACAGCACGAGTCACATCCATTCTGGCTGTGAAATGTTACCAGGACTAAGCAGGATCATCTCCTCACTTTGGGTTTGCTAGGTCAGAGTTGAAACATTTCAGAGTTGATGAAATCTGAAACTAAAATCCTGCTTTCTATGTGAAGACTCATTAAAATTCTTGTTTCAACTGATGTCTGGGTAACTTTTTGTGAATCTGTGTGAACAGTGTTCCCAAAGTGAAGTTACCAATTTGCTGACATTCACTATCCAGTTTTTCATTTAACCCTTGAGACTAAAACAACTGGCCTCAACCCATTGGTCCAGCCTGCCCAGATCCCTCTGCAGAGCCTTCCTGCCCTCCAGCAGATCCACACTCCCACCCACCTTGGTGTTGTCTGTGAACATCCCAACCCTGAGTGCAAAAACAGGGAACAGCAGGGGGGAATTGGCTCAGGCAAGGTGACCAGCCTGGGATTTTTTACCAAGGAATGTGATGGAATAAGATGCTCTGAGTAAGACAAAACTTTGGGCATTTGAGGATAAATAAGCTGTGAGAAGGATCAGGGGCTGTTTGGCTGGGGATGGGAAGGGTCACGGGGCACAGCTGCTCAGTGCACAGATCTCCCACCACGTTACTCAAGAGACAGCTTTGTACCTTCAGAGAGGAGCAAGGAGGATTTGCTGCTTCTTAAATGCTCTGAGCAATACTCAGAGGACAGGATATACAGAACATTGCTGAACCTAGGGAACAGCTGAGGCCACCTGAAATTTAGAGCTGGTTTAGGGCTGCTCTGAAGTGTGCTGAGTTATAGCAGCTGCTGCAGAGCCTGATATTCTTTTTCCACTGGTATCTGTTCTACACTTCATCCCTCCACTCTATTCCTCACCCTCTCTCCTCTTCTCTTTGCTATCCTGGAGATTGTGCAGGGACCTGGCAGGAGCCACCAAAAAGGCAACAGGATGCCCTAGGGCCCTGATGTGCCGGGAGTTTCAGATTAGAATTCTGGAACAGGATGCAGCTCCCTCGCCACAAAGAGATCTGTCTCATCCTAACCACACAGCTAATGCAGTGATTCCTCTCAGGCAAAGGATCCACTGCAATTCTGCTCTCTGAATATGTATTTCAGATAAAAACCCCATGTTCCTGTCATCACCAGGCCTCAGTGTGTTTGCTAAGTGTTTGCTCTGCAGTAAAACACTTATTTACACATTTCTCGGGTGAGGTCTGGAACAAACATTTTGAGAGAGATGAAAGAGCACCAGCAGAACAATATCCTTGCTGCCACCTACAGAAAGCAAGATGAGACTGGAAGCTCTGAGACAGAAAATAACTCAGGGCTAAGGATGGAAACCTTCAGAGCACTGGCAACAGCAGAGGCCAACTTGGATAAAATCCTGAGAAATAATTGATTGCCTTGAGAATATTAAAAAAAAAAAACAAACCAACACTCACAGTAGCCCAGAGCTAAAGAGTTATGAAAATTCATAGGATGGAACTGGCCACGCTGTAAGATGTCTTTGTAAGGAGCAGCTGTACCACACAGGGAAGGAACACTCAGTAATGGAATCCTCACGGCTGCTTCAAAGGGTGTTGAAAGTTCTTTTAAAACACATAAAAATGTTTGTTCATTTAAGCACAGCTTGGTTTCTTAAATTCAGATGGATTTGCAAGACACCAGATACATATTGTGTACTTGGTCCAGCACAACCCTGTGAAAGATCTTTGAGAAAAATGGGAGATTAGCAACAGATTTTCAGCTAAGAAAAAATAGACACTGCAAAAACATCCATAAAATCAAATAAACAGCAGAAGAAATTAAAATATAGAGCACGCATACTTCTGTGTTTACAGGAGGTACAGCTCAAAGGAAAACACTGAAGAGGCGTGAGGAGTCAAAAAACAAGCAAGTGAAGATGAAGAATGATGTTATTCTGATTTTTATAAATATCTGCAATACGTGAGTACAGACAGTGCTGGACAAAAAATTAAACAGGACATTTTACAAACAACTTGCTCTGAAACCTGAGAAAATTTGAAGTCACGTTAATGGACTTGGGCTAAACAAAATCAAACAGAAATTGGAATAAAGCTCTGAGGAGAAAATATTGACAGAATTTGCAAAAGAAACCATGAAGTGAGTTGGAAGTTATTTTTAGTGGGTCATAAAACAGCGCACAACAGTGAGAGGGACACACACATTGAGTATGACACTTGTCAAAGAAGAAAGGTGAATTTTGTTTAGGTGTTAAGCAATGAACTTTGTGCAGAACAGCCACCATTCACCTCACAAACAGTTTAGATCCCATAATTTTTTCTAGAGCTGACAGAAACATTTCCAATAAGTGATTTTCTCACCAAAATGTCTTTTCTTCTAATGCAGCATGACTGTTACAAATTTACTGGATCCACCACAGGTTTTTTGCTCAGGAGGACTTTTCTAAGATAGAATTTAATATCAGAACAAGTTCAAAAGAAAAATAGTTCCATAGTATAGTTTAGAAAACAAACACCTTGCTGAGTGTTTTGGATAAAGAGTGCTTTGAATGAAAAATGGAGGATACTGATAATAATTACCAATGAATAAAAAAAAACCCCTACTCTCCCTCATTATCTTCTTATAAGAAATAGGTGTAACCAGCTTTCACTGGAACCACAAAAGAGGGTTTACCAAACCTGTTGCTTCAGGCTTTTCTTCCTGCAGGAAATAACTCCATTGCAGTAACAAAGTACTGACTAGAACACGAGCCCATCACCCACAGAATACACTTAGATCTGAGGGGTGTTATTCTTCTGATCTTTAATAGGTTTTATCAGCACTTTATAGCTTAAAAGAACTTAGTTTCTCTGCATTGTATTTTTAATAAATACACTTTATAGCAATACCTGGTCAATGCACCAGCTGAAAGATCCACAGATCACAAAAATAAGGACACTTGAAGCAATCATCTGCCTCCTCTCACAGAGCACAGCCAGCTTTCATCATTTTATATCCTCAAAATTTCAAAGAACCTCCATGAGAAAATGTCCTTCCAAAGGAGCTTTTGAACTCTCCCTCGTACCAGAATTATTCTCCAGGCAGAGCCTCAGCTGATGTCAGACACCCCCTGCACCTGGGTGCTTAAAATTGCCAGGCCCAGGAGGCAAAGGGTTTAAACCAATTCATCCATTTCTAAATTAATTATATTTCTAAATGAATGAATAGAAGGAGGAAACAATGGTGAAACCATGGCAAAACATAAGCAGAATTACAGTTTTCCTCCAGATATCCCAGAATGGCAAGATATTCAGGTACTGTGAGTTTTTATTTTGTCTCCAAACCCCACGTCTCTGCAAACCACTGCAATACCAAATTACCAGACACATTCCCACTGAGTTGACTCAGAAATCAAATGTCCATTTTCTGGCACCCAGAACCACTGAAAGAGCAATGGAGGCAAGGCATGAAAAGAATAAATTCATCAAATCAGTGTGCTGAGTAGCACAGACAAAGGCAGAGTTGGCCCCAAGAACAAGCAGAAAAAAAAGGCTTCTGAGGCACAAAAGCACTTCCCAATGGAAATAAGGGCAAATCTGATTTAAAAGAGAGAGAGTTGTTGTCTATTTTCTTGTCCAGTACAAGCTCAGTCCTGTCCTTGCTTTGATCTGTTCATCCTAAGAGTGAACACGGCTAAACCGCGTTGTAAAAATAACTGAAATAACAGCTGGAAAGATGGATTCTCTGTAATGCCAAGATTATTCAGGGAAAAGCAGGCTACAGAACTCACACCTTCTGACTGCTCCATTAATTCAGGGTACCTGATCTGGTGATCTCTTGTTAACTGGTTAAACAGATACAAAAAATGTGAGGTCCCTTTTCCTGAGGAAACCAATCAAACTCAATTGGTCAAGTAGCCATCATCAGCAAATATGATTTAACACAAAGACTCATCCTCTTTTGTATTTGGGAAGGTAACATGGGATAACTGAATTTGGCTGAGAGCAATCATTCCAATTTAAGTTAAGGAAACAGGATCAAATATAGAAAAACCATCTCAGTAGTACTGCCCTGTACTTTGTTTGGCAAGAGCTACTTAACCCTTGCCAATCATTCTCAATTTAGAAACTATCTAAATCCCCTTCTGACCTCAGTGTGTCTCTTGTCTTCTCCTTTTTTGTTTTCTTTAAATCCTGTTAACAGCAATAATCATTTTGTTGTACATGTTGCTCTCTACATATGGAACTGACCCCCCCAGTGGGGCCAGTGAAAACAGAATGAAGGAACCACAATTTCAAACAACTCATAAATCTACAGCTACTCAATTTGCATATTATTATTAGCCTATTATTGGCCATCATTTCCTCATTACACCTGCTACCCTTTTCCTTAAAAACCAGGAAATATCAGGTGAAGTTTTTCCCCCTTTCTGTTCCTGATATTGAAAGTCATATCTTTTTTTGATACTGTGGTAAATCCAAACCAAAAAATTATGTCCCCTTTAGGGCAAACATGACAGCTTGCTGTTCACAGAACCAAGTGAAAGTTAGTACCCATCAATCAGTTTTCTGAAAAGTGAGACTCTTTTTATCAAAATTATACAGCTGGAGTTTCTAAGAAACAAAAGAATCCATAATATCACAACATTAATTAAAGCACTAGGAAATGAGGGCAGAGACAAAAAGAAGTGTTTTGGCCCCTAGATTGTCTCTATAAACATAGAAAGACAGACTGTGGAAGTCAGATCCCTTGAGCATCAGATTTTACTCATTTTTTCCTGTGAACTAAAAGTCTGGTTTGAGACAATCACAGTAAATGAACTTAGAGATAAATTAGCCCAAAGCAACAAGTACAGTTCTTGCAAACAGAAAATTCAGAAAGTATTTTCTCCTGTTTTAGGAGATGAAAAAGATCACAGAGTTGTATAATAGTCCCAGGAATAAGGTTCCCAACCCTAAATTAACTATCTTTATGGAATAGAAGTACAAAACAATAAAATATTTTCTTCATTTTCAACATCATTAGTAGTTTAAATTTGTATTTTACACAATATACCCAGAAAGTCCTGTCCACTGAGAGACAGCAGTTCAACTAGAAAAACAAACCAAGATTAAAAAAAGTTGATAAAGCCGGGTTTGTTTCAGCGAACCTGGAATTTCACACTGAGAGACCACATCTCATGTCAAGGGACTTCATCTCATGTCATCTCACATCATTGTGTTTAGCCATAAACAATGGGTGAGTTAGTTTTATTTGAAAAACATATTTTTTTAAAGCAAATTGTATTTATCTGATCCCTCTCAGCTGACTTAAAAATCTATGAATAGAAACATTTATTTTGCTGAATACAGGAGGCTCAGGAAACATGAGAGAGTTTTCTTGTTTGCAATTCCAACCACGTTTTTTCCTCCAAAAATTCTTTAAAAAAGTAAATTCCACATGTAGATCTTCTCCCAAGGCCATGACACAAACTGAGTTGCTTATTATTCCTCTGGTTGCTCTCCAGCTGTATTTCTGCCTCCCTGTTTTTTCCCATCTGACACCTGTTCCACGGAGGGATGGAGGTGAGGGGTGGGAAGGGAAGGGAAGACTGCAGACTGTTAAATTCCAATCCCAGCATTTCCATGATGCCAATTCCTTGGCCTTTTTCATCTGCCACTGAGGCCCATTTAATTGTTCATTACTTTCAAGTAAGTGACAGGCATCCAGTAAGGGCATCAGCTTGGAGGAGATTTGTGGTTGCCCATAGATCAAGAAATATACGTGCTAGAGGCCACCCAAACTCTGGTTTAATACACCAAACAAAAGATTTATGTGGCATTTAGGACATCCCTGTGAAATACAGGGACACTGATGGGACTTTGCCTGGATAACAGCAGATTATGACAATAACAAGGCAGCAGGATGGAACGAGAACAACTTAGCAGGAATAAGTAACTGCAGCACTTGCTGAGCAGCAATGTGAAATTTGTCACAGTGGTGATTATTTATATCACAGCCTCGAAGTAGCAGCTCTGTGATTAAAGTCCTGTTACAGAACTCAGTTTTAATAAGAGCTGTAACCTTTAGCCTGTTGGAAAAAAAATACCATTGAAATGGCAAAAAGTCAGAACACAGAATAATAGCTTTGAGTGGTAATACAGGCTATATTTTTATGGAGTTTGGATGAAAAATTTATTGAGACATCGTGTGTAAAATCTTCTGAATATTTTAAAATATTTTTAGATTTTTCATTGTGCTCATTAAAAATAGTTTTGCACAAGGAAATCGAGACCCCTTTGAAACATCAGCACTCGAATTTGGCTCCATGGAAGTTTCTTCCTGCAGCAGTATTTATACATCACTGTGTCTTCTGTCTTGCATTTTAGTCAGTGTCACACACCATCATTTTAATTTCAGAGATCTCAGTTTTGATAAGACAAAATAATTTCACACATTTATTGAATATTGTGGCAGCCCTGTCAGTGAAATTGCTACCTGGGAGCAGAAGTGTGATGTTAAAGGTGAGTAACAAAGAGCAAGTGTTGGAATGTTCCTTCCAGAGTGGGAAATGAAAACACTGCTGATGCCACTGCAGGCAATGCAAACAGGAAGGTGTGCACAAACTTTTCCTTTTTAGCTTTTATTTGTACACCTTTAAGCACAGAAATGTTCAAAACTCTTTTTTTTTTTTTTTTTGATTCTATAATAACATCACACCCTAATATTAACAGTCATTAAATAGACCTTGGACAGTTAATTGTAATTTGGGCTACCATGCTGGGCCAGAATCTTGATCCCTAATTTGCACAGTCTAACCAAACAGCGCTTGGAAAAGGCAATAGTGCAGTGGTATGGATGGAAAACACAGAGAAATCAAGGAAATAGTGGAAATTTTGAGATGTTGCAGGGTCCCAGTTTCAGCCCACATGAAACTGAGAGCTATTCTGGTTTTTGCACAACCTTTCCTTCAGCGTCCTTCATGATTAACAAAAGGGCTTCTGCATCTGGTGTCTCTGAGCAGAGAAAAGACACTCAAATCTCTTTGAATAAAGAGAAGAATAGCTTCTTTCTATTAAATATAGTCCCGAAACAGGAGTAGGTGTTAAGGAGGAGAACACTGTGACACTGTGACTTTCAATAGCATGACACTGAATTGAGGCAGCACGATGAGACACAGCCCACAGACACTGGTCACTGCTGCTCTCAGAAATGACGGGAGGAAAAGATCTCTGAGATGTTTTTTCATCTCTCACACTCAATAGAGAACAGTGGTCTTCACTCCCACATGCCTGACACAGCTCTGGGTGATGATTTGAAGAGAAGAGAAATGAAATAATATTATCTCACTTTGAGAAAATGGAATTACTTTTGAAAATGTCACAGTTTGCAGCAATTGTACATTGATTTCTTTATTACAGTGAAACCATGCCTGTACATTTTGTAAATCAAATTAAAAGCACTACAGTGGAAATTGCTTTTCACCACTCCTAATAGTATTAGACCCTGGGTCAAAAGAAATAATTTTTCAACAAACTTTTCATAAGACCTTATTGTGCTTTACAACAGCTTTTGCTTCTGTGGCCCTTTGCATGTTTTTCTCAAAATAATAAAGAAGGGACTTATCATAAAATAAATGTGGATTTTATGGTCAAAATGCTGGGGAGAGCCCATTGAATTACACTGACCTGGGAAAAGGCAAGTGGAGAACCATCCCTCCCTCTGTGGGTCAAGCAGGGTTTGTGTCCTTTCCTTTCTCTCTAGCAACAGCTCATTAACTGCTTGTTTTTAATTAGTCCTGCAGCACCTCTGCTGCTCTGTTTCTCCTCACATCATCAGGGCTTGGGTGATGCACCAGATTCGGGTCCCTGGAGATCGAATGGAAAGCTGGGACTCGCAGGGACTGGGATCTTCACATGATGTTCCCAGTTTCAATTCATTTTTGATCTAATGCAGTTGTTTCTAGGTCTATTTGGAAAACTGAAGGTGTGGAGATAGGTTCAATCAGGTTTCAGTACTAAGCAAGGGACATTTCCAGTGACACAATGAGCTCCTCTAAGGTGTCTGCTTTGACTGGCCCTGTGACTGAGCTGTGAGCATCAGCTCTTCATCATTCTCCTCAAGCCCACTTGTAAACCCTCTTTTTTCTTAGTCATGGTCCTGTCTGCCAGTAATTCACCCTCCTAATGGAACAAGGTGACTTTTAGGGGTATTAGAAAGAGATTTGTTTAAAACTTTAGAAATAAAGAACAGAAGAGCCTGTCCACTCTCCCCCGTAGAGCATGCTTTAATAAACTGGGCCCAGTGAAGTCAACAGAGTAATTTCCATTCACTTTGACAGATTATGGGTGGGGAACTTTAATCATTGCTTAATCTTGGGAGATATGACACAACCTTACTACAATGCAACCTTAAAACCTCAGTGCAGTGCATACATCAAAGCATTTAACAAACCTACACCAGCAGACAGCAGACAAAAGAAGAGAAGAAAAGAAAAAAAAAAAAACCTGCATAAAACAAATTTATTTCCAACTTCAAACAAGTAAAAGATCTTGTTTTCTCATTTGGTTTGTATACAGCTTGTAACAACAACACATATTTCATGCCAGGGGCAATAGTCTTGCACAGCACTTGCTGTAGTCTCTCTCATTTCTTTCCTCTTGACCCATGTTGATATTTGCAAGGCAGATACGTCAGGGACTCCCCATGTCTACAAGCTATAAAATGATGTCTGGTTTACAGCAAATATCCATCTTCCTTAAAAATGCTCACTGTTCTTCAGCAATATTCCCAATTATTAACTTAGGGCAAAGCTTTACAGCATTTGGGTTGCACCATGGAACAGAGCTGCAAAATGATTTTCCTAAGAGGATTCATTCCCATTAGTGATGTATTTGCTGTTTCCACCACATGCAATCAAATAATCATTTATATAAACCTTCCCTTGTAAATCAAGTGTTTGCATTCAGCATCTTCCAAGCTGTTGCTGCTATCACTGTGAAAAATAACAGAATAAAAGGATTCTCCTGGAATTCTCACTCCTGGAGTGGGTCCAGGGGAGGGCTACAGAGATGGTAAGCCTGGAAATTCTCAATTATCTGGATGAGCATATAGAGAATTATATTACAGACTCACATCTGTGTAGATGAATCCACCTCTTGGGAACGCCAACCAACTTTGTCCTGCTTAAGAATCTTCTCATCTGCTCTAAAACAATTATTTACTCGATTAAAAACAAAGGATTACTTTGCACCCAGTCTGGTTTTTTTAAAAAAAAGTTGCAGGAAACTGCAGATTTAGAAATTCCATCTAAAGAAGAAGGTTAAAAGCAGCTGAAATATTTTTAAGTCCCCATTTTGTCTCAACATTTTCAACATTGCTTTCCAAGATATTGCACTTTACAGCCAACCAGTATTACTTTATTTATATCCTATTACAAATGGCATCCAAATTTAAGCATCTGCAAGGTGTTAAGCATCCTCAGCAAATTCCTGAGTAAGCTCAACTCCCACAAGCTACAGATGGAGAGGAGGGGGCTGAGAAGCACATTGCAGGAGTAATCCTTGAGTACATTTAAATTTAGTTCCATTTTGATAGGTGTTGTGCTTTGGGGCCACCAAATCACCCTCCACATTTAGACTCTCACAGCAGCTAAAAGTTCCATTTCAGTCTCTGCTGAAGATCTGTGTTTCTCAGTACTTTGACACTGTGACTGGTTGAGAAGCTCCACAGTATAAAACCCACCATAAAATCCATCAAACCAGGAGAACATAGCACAAAGCTGATTTTTTTTTTCCCTGTAAGTTTGACTTGAAAGCAAAACAGCTCCCAGATTTTGGAATCTGCTGGTGACTTGTGCCAGTTGGGTGGATTCTACATGGGTAGTGCTTGTGGATAATTCAGATTTATGCAGAACATTGGTTGTTTCTCACTACAACTTATTCCTTGAGATTTCCTTTGGCTGAATAACAGTTTGTTCCTGCTGGATTAAATTAGGGGTTTAGCCCAATGGAAATACCAAGATACAGACTCTTGTTGAACACATCCTTGAAAATTCATGAGAGAGATGTCTCACACAGAGACCTGCACAGCTTAGTAGTACTCAGTTAAAGGAAGAATTGCTATACAACCTGAAAAACAAAGTAAAAATTCTGCTTTTCCATTACTCTGTCAGAGCAGAAAGGGCCAGGCTAGCCCAGCCTAAGACTGGAGCAGTAACAGTGTTAGCACTGTGAGCAACTTCATTGGGAAAACACCTGCTTTGCACTTGATGAAACTGAATAGACTGACAGCATTGTGAGCCACTGCAAGCCATAAATTGTAACTATTATATTCCTCTCTGTAGGTTTTAGCAATTGATGAAGCTAAAACATCACAGCAGAAGCTTTAGGATGCACTGTGGAGCACCAAGCACATGCCAGTCCTGATCCCTGCCTGGGGTAGAAGGTTGTGCTCATTAAAAAGATAATAGAACATGAGAATCTATCTTGTAACGTTTGTAAACAACTCCATGAGTTATCCTCAAGTTAGAAGCTTTCTAGAGATCAAAGGAGCTTGAGGTATCAAAGCTTCTGATACACGAGGGAGGTTTAAAACCTGATCGACGTTCTCAGCATCCACACAAAGGCTCGGGAGCCAAACTGCTCCTTCCCAGCTCTCAAACTGCTTGGGATAAATTTGCCCTCAGCAAATATTGAACAGAAGCAGTTTGGGGCCAGTTTGGGTTTGTCTGTTTTTGGGTTTTTTTTCCAAAAAGTTTGTACTATTTTTTTTCCCAGACACTCAGGGTTGAACGTGATATTTTATAAGTAAATCTAAATACTTGATGAAAGTACTTCACTAAAGTGAAAGCAGCATGATTTCAGAAAAAGGTGTACATTAAAAAAACCTTTTCATTAACATCTGGATTACGATACCAATAATTTATAATTAACCACTTTACATTTAAAATTATGCACCATTTTTTAAGGTTGCCTTTGCACCTCAGAGTCCAAAGCAGTTTAAATAACTGTTGCACATAAATCATTTGGTCAAACTAAAAATCCCCTGGATATAAAACTCAAGACATGGGTAAAACATGCTTTATATGATGACAGACTAGTCAGATATAACATAATGAAGTCAGATATAATAGAATTAAATCATCTCAGCAGGACTTGTAAAGGCTTTAGCATTGTTTGAGGGTATGGGTTTGTTTTCTCTAAAGGCAATAATGACCTGCATTTGGGAGAGGTCTTTGGAGAACCCAGTGGGATTTGATGCTGTTGCTGTACTTTGTGTCATTATCCTCCAGCAGAATGCTGTTAGAACATTTCATGAAAAACAACAAATATAAAATATACTAAGCAACAAAACCCAAACCATCCCCATCTGAGAGCTGACTCCAAATCCTTTGTGAGGTTGTAGCTGCACTGCAGGCTCTATCTCCTAAGCAGTAACTCCAAGATAATGACTTTGATGTCTTGAAAACCCAAAGCCCATGAAAACAGGAGACATCAACCACCTTGAAAAGCCACGCTTCAAGACAACACTTGGGGAGAAAATATCTCAGCACATATCCAGTGGATTAATAATTCTGTTTCTGTTAGAATGGTGGTAAAACCTTCAAACTGCCCAGGAGATCACAGCCAGTGCTTTCTTGCTTTTCCAGCAAACCCACAGTGTGCCTGTGCTTTTAAAGGCTTAAAATCAGATGTAGAGACAGAAACAGGGAAAGAGGAGAGCAGAAAGAAGGAAATAAAGGAATATGTTTTCACTTCAGTGATGCAGAATTGAGGCACTGGGAGCTCAGTGCACTGCCTGGGTATCACACAGATCCCTGTGCACTGATACCTTCGTGCCCCAGAGCTCCAGACAAGCTCCCTTTTCTTTAAAGACATCATTTGCAGGAGTTCCAGGACTGCAGCAGCACAGGTGCCCACAACAAACAACAAAGGATGGAGACAGATGGAGATGCGAGTAGTTTACACCAGGTACTTTAATAAGCTGGTTTCAAAGACTCTACTTAGACTCCAGGAACCACAGAGGGTTGCAAGACTACTTCACAACACTAAATAATGCTAAATATCACACAATTACTTAAAAATTCTTTTCTTTTTGAAATACAATTTCCTTAGCATGTGCAGGATGGAAAAACGAATAATGGGCAGTTCTAGCACGTGGCTCATTAAATCTTGGGCTGAGTTCTAATTATTTTTCAAAAAGAAATGTCAATTGTGACACAACTTGTTAATTTAGCCGCTGAAGTGATGCATTAAGAGCAACATCTCTGGGCAGAATGACAGTAATTACCCATATTCCAACAAAAGCTCGGCACAAAACATCAAGGAAATCTTATGTATGGTGAAACAAAGTCACTCTGTAAAGATTTTTGCAGGCTTGATTCTTTTGAATGTTCTTCCCTTGAGCGATTGATGATCATTCTGCACAGAGATAATTACAAAAATCACGCTGTGAAAAGAGCAGTGTCAGTTTGTGGCAAATTCTGTGGAAAAGCTTTCCATTTATTAAAAAGAAAAAGCCTTTACAGTTTTTCTGAAGAATCCACCTTCAGCTGAATGTCCATTCATAATCATAAAACTCCAAAGTGTCCACTTCCTTCTCAGTTTAAATCAAATGAGCTGATATTTTATCGGATTTATCTGCAAATTCATAAAATATCCATGTATCAATCAAGAAATCCTATCCACCTGCAGAAATAAAGGTTAGGCTACATGTTGATATATTTTTTTAATATTCAGACACTTAAGCTGGTGCATTTCTCTCAGTCCTCTTATTGAAATTGTTTAGACTTTTCTGAATCACTCTTTGGTTTAGACAGGAATTTTATTTGCCTCAGATTCAGCATTCTGTCCCCTCCTATCTACCATTCTGAGGGTTTGATTCTTCAATGGCTTCTATAATGGCCTTTTGATTTATATAAAAGTATTTCAGCACTAGATCTTACACAAATTATCACACTGGAAGGTGTGTGATTACTGCCCCAGGTTGTGATGACAGGCAAACCATTCCTTGAGCTGATCCGAGCCTCCCTTACACCCACAGTGTGCTACATGACTGAACCTTGGAAGCGTCTCAGCTCTGCTGCCAGCACCAGATCTTCTCCATTCTCACCCTGAAACCAGCCCGGCTCCATTCAAGTCACCATGAATCAGCACCTGATCTTCTCCTCCCTGGTCTTTCAGTTTCTAATGACTTGCTGCTCACTGCAATAAAGTCAGATTTTCTAGTTAACAGAGAGCTTTTCTCCGTTTAAAAATCTGCAAAGCACTTGGGAGGTGTAAAAACATTTAAAAGCACAATTAAAAGGCAAAGCAATGAAATACAAGCTCTGCACCAACTTCAAAGAATGAGGCAATAAACCCCAGAGTCCTGGGATACAAGTTCACATCATAATTCCTGGAGATCCCCAAAATTAACAGTTACTGACAAACCTCTCCTGATCAACAAGGACTTTTCAGAATTTTGAGCATGCCATGTGTTACATCCTGACACAGAGCTGAAGGAAGGATGGATTTGAAGAGAAGGTTCAGCTAGAGCAGATCCCAGGCAAAAAGCCCCAGGATGAAAGGAGTGTGGTTCCAACCACCTCTGTTGTCTCAAATCTCCAAATAATAAAGGCAGGCCCAGGTTGGTGGCAAATGCAGGAGCTATATACCTGTGATATGCAGGTATCTGACAGGATTCATTTTAGTGCCTTTTTTTAAATAGCAGACACTTATCAACAGCCCAATTATCTTAATGCCAAGTCGTGGAAATAAAAAAAAAATCAGAGAAGACAAAAATAATATAGCAATGATGATTAGAAAGGGAGGTATTTTGACATCCACAAAAGGAGCAGTGACATCAGAAGCAGCAAGAACCTCGTTAGTCACTAAGGACAAGTTTTGCACAAGAAGCCAAATGCATCACAAAACAACAGAACCTCCTGGTGGAATGAGGTTGGCCCCTGGTTTTTCATTGTTCAAGTTGTTTCCTGTGCCAAATGGTCAAAAATGATAAGTTTCTGAACTGACTAATTGCTGAGAGAAGTGGGGAGAGCTGTCTGGCTTTACACAGAGAGCACCCCCAGGTTCCCTCTGCAGACACCTCCCTTCCACAAAGGGGCTTCAGTAACAAAATCATCCTTTTTATTCATAGCAAAACTTTTTTCTTAAAATTTTGCACACAGACTCCTTCTGTCCCATCCTTGGAAGCAGCAAGGAAAAGGAAGAGATCATTATTGTGGCTCCTTTATTTGAACTACTGGCAATGCTTGGGAGCTGGTAAGCAATGTAATGTGGAGAAAGGGCTTCAAAGAGATTTGAAGGAGGTTGCAAAGGGATTTAAAAGACCAGTTAATTGCTTACAGAGTTGTAAAGGTCAACTGAGACTGAATTTGGTTGTTAAGACTGCAGGGATGCAAAGGCAAATTGAAATTGCAGCTGCTGAGATTGTCCATGGTCCCAGACAAGTTCATCACCACTGGGATGGCCCAGGAAAGTGGATTTGAACTCCTGCCTCTGTGAAATATGGAATTGTTTGTATGGGCAGCAGGCAATCACAGACTTGCATATTTTTCAGAAAAACAACAGGCAAACCAAGAGAAAGAAGTGCAGAAATGTCCTATCACTAAACCATCAATAGAAAAACACCACAAATCTTTATTTTTGGCAACACTTTCACCTTCATGGCATGCCTGCTTCTACCCTGGAGCATTCCTGTTCATGGGTATGTCAGGGGAGACACCATTTCCCCGTGATTCCTCCCTTCTGCCAAGATGTGCTTTTGCTCCTCAGAACAAGATCATTTCACCACAACTCTCATGCAGATGTTCCAAGCACTTGGAAGTTGATATTTCACAAAATAAAAGAGCTATAATGTCTTAGTGTCAGTCCCAGAAGGTCAAAGCCTCCCTACCTGCATCTCACACTTGCCCTTCTACAGATGTTTTCACAGAGGAGCCAGCTGAGAGCCCTCATTCTGCCTCCTTTCATCTGCCCAAGGAGGCAGAGGTCACCCTTCTCACAAATAAATTATCACTTTTAAGGCAACCTCGTGTTCAGTTTGTTCAAACAGTGGACACCAGCTCAGCATTGTGTGCAGCCTGACACTCTCCTTGAGAGCAGAGGCAGAGGCAGCTCATCTCCTGAAGGGCTTTGGCAGCTGGGGGTTTTTGTTCCTTGCTGCATGCACACATTTAGGAGCCACTCTCCAAGAGATGAGATTGAGTCCTGTCTGCATGCTGTGCTGTTCTGGCACTCAACACAAAGCTGACAGACTTCAGACAGCTCCAAGGTCAGGAGCTCTGACTTTAAGAGGGATGAGTTTTGATAAATCTCTGGAGGCTTAATTCAGAAGTTTGGCTTTGTCCACTGTAGATGTCACAGAATGCAGAATCGTGAGTGTATTCATGCCAAACCCCCACGGGTAAATTCACATAGATGACAAGCAGATCGACTCTATATGGTCAAAATTCACATTCTGTTTATCTGGATTCAACTTCAATCATCGGGCTGACTACAGCACCAGTCTGAGCACAATAGCTAATAATCTGAAATTCAGTTATATTCCAGAAAAAAAGTCACAGGCAAGGGGTTTATATTAGCTCACAATGACAGGTTCACCAACTGTTGAATAGATTTTTTCTTTTTAATCACAAGGGAATGAGCAATAGCATGTGATTGACTCAAGAATTTCCAATAGCCTTTCTGGGTTATCCATCAGAATAAAACAAATGCTCTAATTCACTCATCTTCATTATATGACAAGAGTTGTAACTGATTTAAAATATAATACAATTCTGGTAACCAGAGGTTTGGGTTTTTTTTCAAAAATGGATACTTGTACTCAGCTGAAAGCACTATATTTAAGTCAAATATTCCCTACAAGCAGCAGATTGAGGATATACAGCAACAAACACAGGAATCTCCATACCACCTTATTTATTTTCATGTCAACACCATGCAGAATTACAGCAGAATTACAATTCCAAAATCACATGGAATGAAATCAATATTTGCTATTAATATCATTGCCCTCAAAGTATGGGATTTCTTTTTGTGATTCTTATCTAATCAATTCAGTCCAATGTGGTGAAAGTGTAAAAATGCCAAATGCAATGTACAAACAACACTGTGCCCTCGAGTTAGTCAGTAGCTGCAACACATGGTTGTTTTGGAACATAACTGAGCTGAACCCACACATTTCTCTTTTTAGCATGTGTGATTCCATCAAATATGTTCAAAGCTCGATTTCTGGTTGTGTCCTGTACTGACAGCTATGAAAACTAATGACTGCACTGCAGGGAGGAACATTTGGGTCACTCATACCAGAAAAAATCAGGAATAATTTTGCCATGGTGCCTAAGTGCCTTCACACTGAAATCTCAGCTGGTAATTTCTGTAAGCATCTGGCAAACCCAAAGCAGGACTTGATGGCTGGGAGGCACACAGAATTTATACTGCAGCTTCCTGTAATAATGACATTTATTAATCATTCTAACAAATGACAAAAAAATTTGACACAATTTCTGAAATCTCCTCTTAGGTTCAGATGGCTTTTCTGCTTTCAAAGATCCCTCTGGTCTGGCCAAAACACCACCACCACCTTTTGGCTGCCAAATTTACCAGGCACAACATATGATGAGTATATTGTTACATTTCTCCTTCCAAATGGGGAGAATCAACTAGCTTGTTCCAACTTTTTGCCTGAAAAATAGGGTTTGAAAATGTTTTCAATCTTTTACATTGTGTAACTGAATTTTAAGGAAAATCTATTACCTGATTCAAAATCTCTGTGCTGTGTTGTGTTTAATGTACAGTGGTGACAATGAAAATCACTAAAATAGCAAAATCACAGTTCAACATTTCTAGGCATGACTTAGAAAAAATATTAACATCAGAGGGGTTATTCTGCCCTTGTCTCTCAATAGAAACCACAAGCATAGAGATCAATGAGGATTTAGCACCAATATTGTAAAATGTCACACCAGTTTAAGTCAGTGCCTTTGTTCATAAGCAACTTCTCCAAGCACCAGAAATGAGTCAGTTCCCAGTGCCAGCTCCAGCTTCACAGTCTGAGCAGAATTTTATAACCTTGCTCTGCCAAATTATCAGGGCTTGATCAACACACAGCTTTGCAGGCACAGAACATCACTGGGATCAGATGCTGGGAGGCAAAATACCTGCTCTCTGCAGATGCCATTTTTATACCTCTGGAAGAAAGGCCTCCCACCAAAGTGCTCCTGATGCAAAGCTAAAAGCACTCCGTGCTTTTGTTACATCTAGAGACACACAGGGAAAGGGCTCTGGGCATTCCCAGTTGTCCCAGTCTAATTGCTTCTGCCCTCCAGGCAAGAACAAACCCAGGCAGTTTGTGTGCTGTCTGTGTGAACATGGGAACATTTGTCCAGACCTCACTGAAAGTGGGGTGAGGTTTTCCCACAAGGCAGTGGACACTGGATCGGGGTCTATTAAAAAGTCTCTCTAAGTGGGTAACATTTTACAAAATCTTTTCATTCCCTTGAATTTCAGACCGTGGTCCAAATAAGGCATTAGCCAGTGGCTGGCTACCAGTGGGCTGTAAAGTGATTTATTTTCAGCTGTGTAGTACATCAATAACATCTATGTCTGTAAAACCTATTTCTGTACATGCCTATATATATATATATATATATATATCCCAGTCTTTATTGAATTCAAATGTACAATATAACTTTACTGAAGCATGTGGGGTCTTGGCTGGGATTTATTAACTGTTAAAGCAGCAAGGAGAAATGAATTTAATTTAGGAACAGAGCATTGAAAAACGTGCTCATCTTAATGGGTAATGTTGAACTTATAGATTCATTTGGGTTAGAAAAGACCCTGAAGATCACAGAGCCCAAGACTTTAAATATTAGCTATTAAGGGAACTGTGGTTTTTCCAAGCTGTCGGAGTTCAAAACTTTCTGACCAGATTCTTCTTGGTGGATATTCCACGAGTGCAGGGTGGCATGTGTAATACCAGATTTATTATTTGGTTATATTTCGTGGTCCATGGCATTTCTTGTACAGCAGAGTTGTACTGCAATATCCCAAAATCCCTGTACAAGTGTCAGCTAGGAAAACAGAGGAATTGCAATCTGCAGCTCAATCACAACCTCAGTGAGAACCCCACTGCAGAGCACATCTGTGAGGAACAAAACAGCACTTGGGCAAGATGGGAGCTATGTGAGCACAGCTGTAAACTTAACTCTGATTTGTCTACAGCAGACCACTGTCAATAATCATTCCATTCTGCAGACCTACAGTCCTCCCTGAAGCTCTGTTTTCCAGCATCTCTTTCTTTCCTGAGGGGTGTCAGGAGAGCTCTCAGAGGTCTGCAGTGCCTCTCTGCAAGTGTGGCACCTTCTTGTCAGATGTGCAGGCGGCCACTTACTGAAACAGAATTATTATGTGCCTTTTCACCCATTTTTGTGATGCTGTTAGGGAGGAATTGTAGCATTTTCTAATGGGCTGGATAATCACCTTCGGGAGGCAAAGCTCTTGGCCTTTCTGCAGTAATGAGAAGCAGCGGAATTTCCAAATATGCCCAGAGTGATTTCTCAAAGAAAAAAAAAAATCAAGCCGTATTTAACATCTGTTACATCTCCAGCTTTTATGCAACTTACAACAACCTGGCAGAAATCAATATTCTCTACATGTTCTCTTAATTATTATCCTTTGACATACAGCTGATAAATGTGGAGTTGGAGGGAAGGTGTACTGAAATCACTGCCTCCTTCCCAACGAAAAATTATTTTCCAGTGATTTTTATACAGGAAATGAACCCAGTTCTGTGTTCCAACAGTATTTTGCTTGATCATCTCTGAAGGTCAAATTTCCCTGACCAACAGACAAAAGGAAAACATCCTAGATGACTTCCTCCTTCTAAAGGCACAGCAGAAGACAACATTGATTTTTCTGAATCAACTACATATGCAGGTAGGACTGCACAGGAGACACAGAAAGTGGATTTGAGAAGGCTTACATGGATTAATTTGAAAGCATTTCTTTTTTTATATATCTTTCCCATTATTGCCTCTCTGCCTATTCTGCTGTCAGGATCCAGTCTGGCAGAAATCCTCTGCAGAAATCATCTGCAGCACTGCAATTCTTTTAGTTGAGGTAACTTGAAAATAATTGGTGAGGTGGAAAAGAGGACCCAGTTTGTGGGTCCAACCCAGCTGTGCTTCCTCCTTCTTAAGCTGTGATATTTACTCCTGTTTGAACTGCAGGAAGTCAGAGAAACTTCCCTGGCTGTCCAGATACCCTGCCAGGATTAGAGCTATTAATTGCTCCTACATCTTCATCCCTGTGCTACCCAGAGGGGATCTCCAGCACCACACAACTGCCATGACTGAAAACTGCCTTTCTGCTCCATGAGCACTGCAAGAGAATGCTAGGATAATGCAATATACTCATTTAAAAAGGGGGAAAATAATTGAGTCATAGAAAGTTTGTTGGGAGGCTCTGTAAAACAAACTCGCTCAGGCAATTGTCACCTTCATTGATTTGTCCCGCACTTAAAAAAAAGTCAATTAATTTAGCAATTTGTGCCATATTGAAAAGCATGATTAAAACTTAAATGGCAATTATTAGTTTTCTAGCTCTCCAAGAAATAATGCTATTGCAATTTCGGGCAAAATTGGAGTTCAGTGAATAGGACTGTGCTACTGAAAACAAAATTGAGGCTCTGCAGCAGCTCTGCTGAAGTAATAAAGATCACTAAGAGAAAAAGAGAAAACCCTGAAGGCCAAATGATCTCTAAAAATATCATTTCACACTTTTTATTAGGAAAGGACAAAAACACTAATCTAGAAACCAATTCATATCGTTAATACCAATCCCCTTGCCCTAGCAAACAAACATGAATTTAAGCGATAAAGCCAGCAAGGTTTAATGCAGGAATTCAAAAGAGATTAAGCACATTTATCACATGCAGGTAGCTAACAAATAGAATATAAGCTATCAAGTCAGAAAATACTGCCATGAAGCCTAAAATAAAGCAAGGAAATTCATCTCATTACAGCAGTGCTGCTGCTCTAGACTGCAGATTTCTGCTGAGACCCATCCTCTCATTTCACACAGCAGGCAGGGCCCAGACTGCAGCAATACCTCCTCACCTTTAAACCAGGTTTAAATTTACTGGCCTTGGTGAGGACTGCATTCTCTGCTGAAAATGAGTGGCACGACATAAGTACTAAAGGTCCCAAAATCTCATTATGTCAGATGAATGAAGTGGTTTTTCACCCACATATTCCCACAGTGGCTGTCTGCATCCCCATGGATCACATCCCTCCAACTGAATAATGTCCTCAATCTCTGGGGCCATTTCAACTTCTTCTGAAGAGTGCATCTCTGAAGTGAGAGCAGGAAAATTTAAATGGATGTCAAAATCTTCCAGTTTGGGAGTGCCTTTACAAAATACACAATTAAATTAGAATAGAATTGCAAGCAAAGTGATTGCTCTGTCTCCCAGCAGCATCCCAAGGGCAGCCCTGCAGGGACAGCAAGAAGCTGCTGATAAGGACAAGGTTCCTTTCACATCTTGAAAGAAGCCTATCTGTGCCTTTCATCACAGGAGAAATCATGAGCTAACCTAGAAAATACACATAAAGTCATCACCAACTCAACAAGCAGCTTCAAACTACTTCTAAAAATAAATAATGTACATTAAACATAACAAAGTAGCAGGAAATTCAAGAATTAGGAGGTGGTAAGAGGAATTAGGAAACAAGCAAAAATACTCAGTCGTGCTCCTAAAAGGACGTGCACCAGGAACACCACTGAGCTCTGCAATTAATTGTGGCAATTAATCATGGAACTCATCACCTCCACAGCAGCTTTCACCTCCAGAATGCCTGGTAAACATGCACCAAACACAAGTGCAGCAATAATGATTACCCTGTGTTCACCGCTCAGTGAGTTCTGTCTGCACAGGACAATTCTTCCTCACCATCCTGGACCTCCTCCTTCCACAGTGTCCACCCTCCTCTTGCTGGGGTCTCTGTGTCTCCATTCCCACTTTAAGTATTCGAGGCCAATGGCTCTGCTTTACACTTTTCAAAGGTTGGAGGTTTTTTCCCCCAGTTTAACAATACTTAAACAAGTGACTGATTAGCTGTCCATAGAATCAGAGAATAGTTGGGGTTTGAAGAGAATTATAAAGGTCTTCTCATCCAACCCCCTGAAGTGGGCAGGGACATCTTCAACCAGACCATGTTGATCCAAGCCTGGTCCAACCTAGCCTTGGACACTTCCAGGAATTTAAAAGGTAGAGTATGTCCTGCATTTTTAGGATTTTCCCTGCACAGCCAGGTCTGCTGTACTGTCCCTATATTGCTCCCAAGAAAATGGAAATTTTAAAAAATTAGCTTCTGGCTTTCCAGTCAGTTTTTCATGTGTTTTGAAAACCCCTTTCATCTATTTATCCCAAAGTAAGAAAGACCAAAAATCTAACAAACAAAGTCACAAGCAAGCAACAAGCTAAACAAAAAAAATGAAACAAAAATTAAAAATATGAAAACAAAAGTATTAATCCTTAAACAAAATCAAATACCTGCACTGAAAATGTCCTGCTGACTTCAGCTGGTGCCTCTGACATGCCCCAGGAGCTGCCTCCCTCCTCTGCCCACCCTCCACAGGTGCACACGCTTGCAAACCACACATATGGCACAGGTATCCATTTTTGCTCATTAATTACCTTGCAGTAATTAATTAAAACTTTCACCTCAAGCTGCTGACTTGCATTTCTCTGCTTAAGGGAGGTCAAGAGATTCAGAGAGCAGGGAAGTGGTTCTGTCCCAGACCAGCTGGCTTGCTGCACACACACAGCCCTGCAGCCCCCAGGTCACAGTTGCTCCTCTCCAAGGCTTGGACAGAGAAAGTTCTGAAGATCTGCTGCTGGACAGCTCAATATTTTTTATGTCTGACGCTGAGAGCAGAATCCAATGTGATTTTAGTGGAATATAAAGCCTATCAGCCTTTTTGTCAGTACTCTCTCTGCTTTCTCAAATAAAATCCCTTTCCAAAGCTTGGCTGCTCCATGCTGCATTGAAGCCACCTCAGCTTTCCTCCCAAAACTTCAGGACAAAATTCTTATGTGCAGCATCACAAAATAACTCAGAAAAGGGGAACTAAACCTTTTGGAAAAGGGGATGCTTGGGACAAAAGAATAATGGGGTTCTTCTTAGCACAAACACTAAATTAATTCTAGGAGTTGCCAGAAAACATGGAACAGGGAATACAGAAATTGGTAGCAACCTGGAAACTTTAAAAGGCAGAGGAGTAAAGGGGGGAAAAAGCAATAATATTTCTGATATTTTTGCCTGGCAGAAAGCAATAAGCAATCACATTTCATACTGGGGGGTCTGGGAGGCAGACAGTGCCAGGTCCTACAGTGTGAAATGGAAAACAGAGCGGGGAGAAAAGCACAGAGAAAATGGCCCTTGCTGGGGTATATGTGAGAACTCAGATGTGCTGGGGGTAAGCATTGCTATGGAATTGAACAGAGCAGCTGAAACAGAGCTGTTTATGGAGCAAATGTCTCTCACTTGGGGTCTGCATTCACGTGTGGTGGTGTTGTTCCCATTCTCCCCACTTCTTCCCCACTGGGAAGGAATCAGCCCCGACTGGGAGCCACTGGCTGGGAAGGAGCTCTGCAGAGAACAGCCTGGGCAGCCCCCATGGAGCCACCAGCTGGAAAAGCTGCTGAGCAAATATGCAATAATAACAAAAGTAGTTCATCCGACACCTGATGCTCAAGGAGCCTAAATCAAAGCCTAGGAAACTGAATTGCAAGATTTCTTCTGCTTTATAAGGAATAAAGAGTGAACAGCTCTGCCAGAGGAATTGAGGCTGTGCACACCTTGTATTTTAAACTTGCATGTCTGTCCCTATCAATGAGCACCCTCATTTCTTATTAATATGTGCATCAAATTACAGCTGATCAAACAAAGCCCTGGAAATAAAAGGCTTAAGAACTCCTTAATCATATTTAAGAAAGCCTTAAGAACTCCAGAAGGAAAAGTCTCAAGGGATTTAACAGAATGGCAAAGTGATAATGAACATCACAAACTGTAGCACAGCAGCTTACAGACATATTCATGCCTTCCAAAATTTTAAGTTTAATGCCCTGCATATCTAGATGGAGTGATAAACACTGATATTAAATGACCAAAATCTTTAATCCAACTCCCTAAACTTCAAGAATGCTTCACAAGGGAATTAGCTTGGAGGATCTGGTCCCCATTTACTATTCTCATTTAAGAGAATGAATTAGAAATACTAAAACCAGTGGAAACAAAGCAGATTCAGGAGGTTTAATTCTGCTCCAGCATTGTAACACATCTCCTTCAGGGGACAAAGCCCCCTTGGGGCAGAACAACACGAATAATTCAATTTGCAGTACATATTTATATTGGAATGTCAGTGGCCATGAGACCTAAACTTCTGTTGGGGGTTGTTGTGCTAAAATGAAGAGCAGAGCAAAAAGTCTCTCCAGGTGATTTTTGTACACAGACTGTGAGAATAAAGGGTGTTCTCTGCAGTGCAGGAAACCTCAAGATCCACATGAATTCAGAGTAGGTGGCAGAGCAGAAGGAGGGCACTGACAGTGCTCTTGGGCAGACTCTGGGGTTTGACAGGGCTCAGAGAGCCATCAGGATCAGGTGGAATTAGAGGCATCTTGGGACTGCTCTGGCTGCTTTCCAGGGCAGAGCATCTGTGGAAGAGTGGAAAAGTCATCTTTGGAATAGCCAGAAACTGATCCACTGGTGTATAAAATGAGCAGTAGCAAGGGGGGGTTATACTGTAATAAATGAAAAGGATTTTATTTCTACCCATAGCATGAACCTCAGAGAGAACAGTTTTGTATCTAAAGCTTTTCACTTGCTCATTTAAAATTTTTTTTTTAATAAAGACTCTTTAATGAGGACTTTTAAAGCCCCCAAGAGACTAAAAACAAACACAAAACTTCAGCTACACATCCTCTTCCCTGGGTTGCTGCTAGTGGCATTCTGAAGAATCTTTAGAAAACTTGCCAACTTTCTATGCTATTTTTTGTTGGCTTTATCAGCAACAGCAATGTTTTTTTCCTTCAGCCCTGCATATAATGTTGTATATGGAGAACAGGCAAGGGAGCTGTTCATTTATTTCCAGTTACCCAATTATAAGGCATTTAAATGTCATTTTTAGGTTTTTTTTACTTTAGTTTTCAGCATTTTTCAGGTAGTAATATAAGGAAGTAAAAAGGAAGCAAGCAAAAGTTTCTGGACTGTGAGGAAACTAAGGCTACTGCAGAAAATAAGATATTCACCAAGAAATATTGGGGTTTATTATTATTATTAACGTTGTTATTACTACTACCATTACAAAAGTCAGATAGAGTTACAATAAACCACAATTTTTTCTGGTGTTGTAGAAGTAACATTTAGTAATAGTGAACCATCAGGCAATACCACCAGCCATATTCAATGTCAGATCATTTAAAGTTTAACTTGTGGCACCAGTAGATTAATTATTTCAATGAAATATCTTCTATCTTTTGTTAATTCTGCATCATGGCAGCAACCCAGAAGTCGGCAAATCAACATTCTGGGTACCAACAGTGCAAAATCAAAGGAAAACCTCTTGCAGCAGCACATCTCAGGTGAAAGAAAATAACTGCTACAACAGATAAGACAAGAAAAGTTGTGACATGGAGGTCTTGTCTGTACAATATTCCCTGATGCTGAGAAGAGCCAGTCCCAGTGGAAGTAAAATTAAGGAATCTCATAATAATCTCTTTGGTCTAGAGTCTGAGCTCAAACAGGCTGCTCAGATCCTCAGGAATCATTAATCTGACAGTCTGTGCTTGAGTTTTATGTCTTGGTAACCTTCCACAGAATTCACTTGGGCTCACAAAGGGAGATAACACACATCATATGAAATGTTTTTCCTGCTGGATTTTGGGCTTCAGATGGCCAGCTTTTCCCTGACATCACCAACCATTTCCATACAAAGCCTGGGCTGTGGCAGGATCCCAGTTCCTAACTCAGTTATAAATCCTCTTACATTTCTGTCCTACACTTCAAAAAACCAGCTTAGCAATGAAAGTGCAATTATGTAATTCCACATAACTACACCCTATTCTAAGTGTATTTAGGAGCTTGCATTTCTACCCTAAGTACCAAATCAGTCTAATTCAAGGCATCCATTACTCTAATCCCAGCTCTAAGAAGCTTTTCACGAGCAATTTGCTTGTTCCCAGCCATTGCCACAAGCCTGCCGACATTCTAATTATGAATTTCATTTCTTTTGGTCATGTTACTTGAGCTGTTCCGTGCTATTTAATAGGTACTTTCACTGATTTAATTTTTTGGGTTTGGTATGAGGGGTTTTTTTCCAAACAGCTTTTCTATAAAAGCCACGATTTGTAACTGCTCCCTGAGCCAGATGCATAATTTGTTTCAATTCTGAGGGAAATGAGAAACTTTATTTCTGTTCCTGAATTCTTATCTTTCCAGATCATATGAGCCAGAGAATCTGCTTTCCCACCCTAATTGATTCCCCATAAAATTCCTATTAGTTATGCTGAGTAGTAGACACTTAAAACCTAACGGAATTGGGCAACTTAATTACAAAAACATTTTAAATAATCATCTACATCTGTCTATTGCAGTATCCCACATTGCTGTGGCTTGCATCATCATAATGCCGAACATAAAATCATTCATGTGCAATATTGCACTGGGGTCTAAACTTTTTACTTGTGGAAAAAGGAATATTAAAGTCTCTTGAGTTTTCCCACAGTTTGGAAGAAGACAGACCAACCCTCCTCACTCCACACTTAGCCTGCCCAGGGAAGTGCACCCACAGGAGCAAAGCCTCGAGCCCCACCTTTTGAATACCACAGTTTGTGCCAGGGCTTTGAGGATCCCGAGGGTTTCAGGTGACAGAAATCCCTCAGCAGGGCTGGGGCAGTTTTGTCAGAAGCCAGCACAGCTGCACATCAGCAGATAACATTTGGCAAAAGACAAGGAGCAGCAGCACTGCACATCACGGGATCTCCTCAGGTGAGGACCAGCAGGAAGAGCCCATCCCAAATCATGGCATCAAGTGAATGAATGAATCTATCAGTTCTGTAAAACTTGGGCACAAAGTCCTTCGGGAAAACAGTCTGATCAGCAAATTTATACACCAAATATTAAATTCTGAACAAACTGGACAAAATTTCAGATGATGCCTACCAGGCACAGAAGAACACAGAATCACAACAAACACCAAGCAAGGATGCAAGTCTTCCTATGCAAAAATTCATTGCTGATGACCAACATTTCCTGCACTGGCATCAGTTATACATTCCATACCTTGTATTTCAGATTCAACTGCTCTGCATGCACTCCATCCATTTACAGATGGAATGTGAGATTTCACCCACTGCAGCTATGGCAGAGATACCTGATGTTCCTCTTGGCAAGTGATAGTCTAATTCCATAATTCTGTACACACAATTTTATATACAGACACACACCCTGGAACAAGACTCCACCATGCTCCAGATGCACCTGCAAAGAAAGGTTTCAGCCTAAATTAGAGAACAAATTGAAGGCAACTTGGGCACTCCTCCTCCTTGTTCTTTTTCTAACAGAAAGAAACACAGAGTAATTGTAAGCATGGAACTTCTCACATTTCAACTATCTCCTTGAAAATCAAATGGCAATTCATTAAACACTTTTTCTCACAGATTATAAAAACCTATTCACATCCTTCTATGTACAACCTTATACACCAAACGTAACACTTTTGAATATGAGAGATTCTCAAATTTAACTTATTCAAATTTACTTATGTCTACCACAATACTTAAAGTGGATTCAAATCGCTTTCACTTTTATTTGTGGAAAGAATTCTAATGGTGCTGCATGAAAAAGATACAAATTAATTTGTGTT
The DNA here is from genome assembly GCA_013399225.1 of Rhipidura dahli. Classification (NCBI taxonomy): domain Eukaryota; kingdom Metazoa; phylum Chordata; class Aves; order Passeriformes; family Rhipiduridae; genus Rhipidura; species Rhipidura dahli. The sequence goes on from VXAC01007004.1 coordinate 898,363, forward strand.
TAAGTTCTCATTCTCAACTTGATTCATGTGAGTATTTTGCTCATTTATATATCCAGTCCCCATGACTACAATTTTTGCATCAATAAGGTGAAACTGCTTCTTAGTCCATCCAACTCTTTAGCACTCTGAATATTTTTACAATCTTAGCTGTATATAACTTGCTGACCTTTAAGATGTCAAGTATTTAATTTTATTTAATCAAAGATGTATCTTGAGAATACATAAGTCCTAGATCCTTTGAAAATGAAATTTCAGGAGAAAAAAATTGGGCAGTCTGTTGTGTTGTCAGACCCATTTATCAATGGTTATATTTTAAGGTAACCTTTTCCTATAAAAAGCAAACTGGGTAAAAATTACCTTTCAAGAAATACCCAACACAAAAATAATTGCTTCGAATGCTATAAAATTTAAAATACCCTGTCAGTGCTGTAACCAGCAAAAGAATTTGACACAATGGCACATGAAGTAATTTTCCATAAATAATTAAAATTCCAATTCTATCAAACATTTGCACTGATTTGGCATTGGGGAAGTACTGTGCCAATCTTCATATCCATGAATCATCAGTGCAGCCTTTCCTGGAAATCTCTCTTCTTGGCATCTGTGAGGATCAAGAGTTCAGTTTCTACTTTGAAGCAGTCCTTAAGAGCAACAGTAATCCCCAATGTCAAACTTTAGAACCATTAACTTCATGGCTTTTTTTTTTTTCATTGAGGCATTACAGTAAAAGGGGGGGGAAATGGAAAAACAAACCCCCACTCTGTAGTGGGGTTTAAAACTATGAGTATTACTCATAGTAGTAGGGGTTTAAAATTATGAGTATTTTCACAAAGTAAAACTTATTTCCCTCAAATCTTTCCATGATAGAAATGACTGAGATAAATAACACACCAAAGAACAGCCATCCTGAGTCAAAAATAGCTGTTTGTCCACAAAAGTCAGCTGGGATGAGAGACTGAGGAAGCCCACGACGTGTGTACTGGAAGAGCTTGTGCTGAACTGTGCTTGCTCCACCAGCATCTCCTACTTGGTTAGAAAGTAAATATGCAAAGGGCTCTGAATCACCTAGAAATTATCACAGAACACTCATTTCCATCTACAAAGATGGGGGTTTTCTGACATTTTTCTATTTCTCTTCAGGTAACAGACAAAGCTGCCGCGTTTTTCACATCACCTTTGGAGCACGTTGCCAGAACCAGGATTATTGGAGAGGAAGGGAGGCAAGAATTTCTCTGAGCCTTCAGGAAGAGTCAGGAGAAAGGCTGCAGTTTGCATTCCCAAGGGTATTCACCTCCTAGAATGCCGCCTTCAACACCTGCCACAGGGTTTGTAGAAAACGACAGAAAAATGTCACTCGTTCAAGCATTAAATATTGACCTTCCCAGGAGAGGAGAGCAGCTCAGCTCAGGGGCATAACCAAACACTTCCCAAGTCTCCAGTGCCTAGCAATTGAGTTGAAATCTGAATCCTCACATCCCCAGCTTGCAGATCCCCAAAGGAGACGAATATTCAGAAGATGCCAACAATTCACCTGCAGGAAACCAGACACCGGTGGGAGAGGGGCAGGGGGAAACTGAGGGTAAGTCTATGTGGACTGATGCAAGCAAGGCTTAGTGCCATGTGGCTCCCAGGTCAGAGCCAAATGCTTCATTCCAAGCTGGGGGTGCAGGCAAAGCCAGTGCAGGAAGTTCTGCATCCCACCACGTTCACATCCCACCCATGCACCACACTCTGAATTTACCAGCGCCCGTCAGAGCTGCTCCCCCAGTGCAGAGCTGACTGCAGATTGCACAGCCCCAACAGCCAGAGCTGCCTGCAACACATTGGCTTTGTACATCTGCAATGCACTAAACATAATTATCTGGTGATTTTCCTAAATGAAAAAATGAATTTAGATTACTGGAGCACAAAATGCCTCCTGCACACCGGCTGGCAAAGGCCAAGTCTGCCACATCTAAGAAACAGCAGTGCTTTGTTCTAATTATGCCTGAAGTGGATGATACAATTTCAGAAATTAGCTTTTATACTGGAAAGACTGAAGAAATGGCTTCATAAGGTTTGGGGAACTTATTTTATCCATTTTCAATTCCAGTGAAGCCAGAATTTAAACAAATAATCATCCCCTTTGAGAATGTGTGGGGCAGACCTCAATTCCACAAGCATCATATTCTGTTTCTCTACTCATATGGATAATTCCATCAAAGGCCATGAAACTGCTCCCATAAACACACCATGGATCAAATCTTAACCTGAGTTGAAAAGGTGGTGATCAGTTAAAGGTTGGACTTTTTTCCTGGAGGTCTTTTCCAACCTGAATGAATCTGTAATTCTGTAATTTTTACTCATTAATAACAGAAAGATGTATAGAGATATAGATATAGATATAGATATAGATATAGATATAGATATAGATATAGATAGATATAGAGAGATATATCGATATATAGATATATATAGCAATTAAATGGAAGCCATATAGTGATTTACAAGCAGCAAATGCAGTTAATGTTTAAAGGAACTAAAATGCCTCAGCTTTGTGCTGCAAGTGTTCCCATACATTCTGATCTCCTACAGGAATAAGGGAGGGAAGTGAAGAGGCTGATTATCTGCCAGTGACACCACCCTGCCCTGCTGCACAGTGAGAAGGACACCTCGAGCAGCAGCAGATCCATGGGAGAAATGTTCAGAGTTAATCAGGATTGATTCACTATTGACCCATCCCAAACACAGCTCTACACAGCAGAGCACAATGTCACAGATAAATCAGGTGTAATAAGGTTGCCATTGGCAGATTTATAACAGTAAATGTGGCGTGAACACAGAACTGAGTATACTAATCTATATAAAAAGCCACTTTTGGTTTGTAGAAACAGCCATTTAATTTACTTTAAGTAAACTCTGCAAAGAAACAAGGATGATCAGTTTAACATGCATTTTATTTTATTATTTGTATGATTTAACAGAATCTTTATGCACTTGTAAGGTTAGTTTTAAAAACTGCAAATTTAACATACTGATGCCTTGTAGCTATTTTTGCAATCCATTTGGGGTTTTAATTGTTTCTTTAAAGCATGCTGACTTTACATGAGAATATAATTGCTTTACGAATTAATGAACAGAATTAAAATCTACTCTGAAAATTGGATGACTTACTCAGCATTCAGACTTTGAGAGTGTGTCAGGGGAATTCACTACTTGGGGACACTGCCAGCATCACAGCTAAGTGGATGGGTTATCCTTTCATATTTTGGAATGTGAATCTGTTAGCAGAGGTTCTCAGGAACCAGGGGGTCTCTTGGGCAGAACGTGTTTGGATCAAACCAGACATCTGAGGGAAGGAAAGCAGAATGATCCTGCTGTGAGGCTGAACTGGGGAATCAGCTGTTCCACTACTGACCCTTCAGCCCCTTCCCCCTCAAACCAACACACAGATGAGCCCAAAGAATGAGGAGAATCAATTTAGAACATCACATTATTCTTTCAGGTGGAAAAATGAGCTAAATGCCACCCTAGGACTAAATCTTGGGGAGGTGGACAACATCCGCACAATTTTGCTCTAACACAGTGTGGAAAGCAAGAGGTTTCCATCTTCTTTAGCACAACAGATATCAAAAGTCTGGTGTATCTCCTAGAGAAGTAAATTAGGAATCTAAATTCAGAATTAACTCTTAAAAACAAAGAATTAGGTTGTGTAAAGATGAAGAGACTTTTCTCACCTTCATAATAATTTGAAACACTAACCTGTTTTAGGACAGCACAAAGTCACCATAACTGCCTCTACGCTTGATTTTGTTTGTAAGCTTCTCTTCCCTCCCTAGAAAACTGGAAATACAGTTTTTTCTTGCAAGAGCTCAGCCTGGCTGTTGTGTGCTCACCCCACACAGGTGAGCAGTGCCACCAGAGCACTCTCTCCTCCCTCTGCCCTGCACACTGCCTGGCTCAGCTGCTGCAGGGAGGCTGCAAAGCCTGGTGTCTCCTCATAGTGACTTCTCTTTGCCAAAGGCTAAGCATGAGGAAAAACGAGCCTTTGAGACCTCACATGAAAAGAATCATCTTCAAAGGCAGCTCCAAGCAAAGGAAACATCATTGGAAACACTTCTGGTGGCAGTGGTGGTGCTGTCACAGGCTGCTGAACGTTCACACTTTGATTTTGGTCTGGGTTAAATATCTGTCTGTTTAATCACTTGCACTGATTTCTGAAGGGCAGAAATACAACAGACAGGCGTGGGGGGCTGTTGTGTGTTTGGGTTTCCTCCTTCTGCCTCTTGCCCAGCATCACACGTGAGCAATTCCAGAGTTTTATATCCCAGCATCAGTCCCAGCACAGGACTTTTTCTCCATTTCTCTCCATTTTAAAGCTTTTAGATTCCTGCTCCAGTTTTAGGTTTATTTTGGTTTGGGTTTGTGGGTTTTTTTTTTTTGCTAATAATCCACATTCTTTATTCCTCAAACATTAAATGAAACTCCTTCAGCACTTTTCACTGTGATTAATCTCACCCGTTTGCTCTTTCTTTTTAACATAATCCATTAGGCTTGCATAACTTCTTGTTCTGGACCTGGATTTATTCAGAAAGCTGAATTTTTAAGTGAATTTTCAATTACCATTTTGTTTTCTGGTTAACAAAGTGATTGCTGCTGGCAGCAAAGAGAAGCAGTAAAACAGAAATGTGGGGTTTCTTCACTTGATGAGTGACTTAATGTCACTGGCTTCCCCAAAACAGCATCTTTTATGCTGATCTTACATCTGTTTGACTCTGAATTATCTATTTCTTCTATTTCTATTTCCCAAACTTTAAAGCCAAAACAGCCTTCCTGCTGCTTTCTCTGATGTGTCCAATGGAAATGTCACATGAAAAATTAAAAAGAAAAAGAAATGTAATGCTGCTATACTTTGATGCTAGGTTTATTTGCTCCCTAGGAAATTGAAATCTTTTCTTAATAACAGGCAGAAGCAATTGTAGTTTCTTGCTTTCTTACAATCAGCTTTTAATTTGTTGAAAAAGAACTGGGGTTTACAGGAAAATTATCAAAATTAGTGTGAAACTCATTTATTTCTTTTTTTTTTTTTTTAGGGGACTACACTGGGTGCAACTTTCATTATTACTTCATTTATTGGGTTCCTATTGGCCCAACATTTGTCTCAGCCCCTTTTCATTCTTTGTTAGGTTAAGACAAAACTGCAGAATCATCATTAAATCCTGTTCTTAATTAGCTACCAGAGCAGTCTGACCCCTCTTCCCCCACATGGAATGAACACCTTCCTGTCTCTACATCTGCAAGAGTCCAAAAACTGCCACAGGAGGCAAATCAGAGCAGAGCACCCCACGGTTCTTAAAAAGAAAATGTTCATTGAGGAGAAACCACAGGTGCCATTCCAGGGAGGAACTCAGATCCATCTTTCCTCCTCCGGGATTTTTCCTCCTGCAGTCTGGGGTCTTTTCCAAGCTCCATGCCAGCTCCTGTCATTAGATCACTGATCCTTCCTGTTTAACCTATTTTTCAGCAGAGTTGCTGCTAATCAATCTCTGCTCTCCAAGGAGTCAGGATTTTCCCTAATTCCATTAATTTAATGTTCATTTGCTCCGTTTCTTCAACACTGAGCTGTCTTTGCATTCCAGGCAAAGCATCTCCCTGACAGACACCCTATAAGTCTGTGGGCATCCTCTGGCAACTGTGATGTGTGTGGAATTATCCTGACCATCCTGAACATCCCAAACCCCTTCATTTAAAGCTGGGATATGGCTCCCCAGCCCCCTCTCTCTTTTTCAGTTTTCAAATCAGTGTTGAAATTATACTGATACATTATTTCATACCCTACTGTATAATTCCTAGTTTCTCTGCTGTTCCACTTAATGTTTACTTTCTTATTCATATGCTGATAGTCTCTCAAGCACATATAATTTTTAGGATGCCATTCTGTGATTATTACACACTATGCTTATTGCCTACCCCTTTGCAGAAAAGCAAATTATTCAGGAGCTGGGGCTGCTTAGTCTGGAGATGAAAAGACTGAGAGAGACATCATGAAGTTCTTGAGTGTGTTAAATCACACTGTACAGAAAACCAGGGCAATTTACCCCACATGTTTAGAATGGATGAGTATTTCTGTTGAAAGCACAGAAAACTTTTTTGTGTTTGTTTTTTAAAAGAATAACATTAGCACAAAACACAACTGGTCCTTCAAAAAGATAAATACCTTTCTTTAAAGCATTGATTGTCTCTATCTTTCATGAATGCAGAGAGCTACCAATAAAAGCAGAAGGTCTCACAGTATAGGAAAACTGGAAAGAGAGAGAAAATATTGTTCTACAGAAAGATTTTTTTCCCTTTTGCATGAGATATCACTTAGACTCCTACTCAGAAGTTTTATTTTTCTGTAGAATACATTAACTGTTTTTTTAAAGGAAATTAGATGCATGACTTTGATCTTATTGGATAATAAAGTCAGGGAGAGACTGCACAGGTAAAAAAATTAACCAACATTAGTAGATATGACAGTCTATGTAATCATAAATAAAGCAGCTATGTGAAGTTTAATTTAACTTGTCACAAAGGCTTGATTTAGTAACACACTGCAGGCAAAGTTCCTCTTCTGACCTCACTTCTATTTTTAATTTATATGAAGGAAGGGCTGGGCTGAGCATGGATATTCCCAGGCTTTATTCATTCACTTCCAGGAGAGCAGATCAATCACTCAGTGATGGCCATGGTGGAGCTGCTTCAGTGACTGCCTGGAAAATCCTCTCACGAGGCTGCTCCTGTGTGGGGATGCTGTGTGGAGCTGCTCCAGCTCACTTTCTCACCCTTAAGGGCAACTTTGTGCTCTAACTCCTCCAGAGCTCCTTGGAAATTCCTGGCACAGGTTCCTACACGCTTGCAATATTTCAATTAAAACTCGATTTTTCCTTTTTATACATTACCACTGAGGCTGCATATAAGGCAATGTACTACTTCTTAACTAGTAACTAACCAATCCACGGCACTGGCACCAAAAGGGCAAGGAAGAAAATGAAGAAATCTTAAGAAAAAGTAAATTAAGACATCTTTAATTCAGACAGGCTGCCTAAGAGAATATGAGAAATGCCTGATTGGGTGGACTGTGTCAAACTCGCTTTTCCCTGGACACAGAGAGCCTTGGAGGCACCAAGGTGGGCTTAGCACCCACCAGCCAACAGGCTGATCCAGCTGGTGGCAGTTGGGTCTTCAGTGTATTGGTTTTGTTTCTTTAGCTGAACAGGCTTTATAATGATTGGTTAAATTGGCACGGACACAACAGACTCCAACCTCAGTAAAACCAAGGGAAAAAAAAGCAGAGAACTTCCACAAAAGAATAAAACTCTTCACACATCATTCAGTAGGGTACCACATTACCAGAGACAATGTTTTTCAAGCAATTATTCTTTTTAAGATCTGTCCCAGTGCATCTGTGAGTATTCTAAATGAGATCCTAATGAGCAGTTCCTTATTCAGATTAAGCAACCCTAACGACAGACCAGCCCTCTTTTTATTTGCACAGTTGAACCACAAGCTTGATGTAGAATTTGTCATAAGCCTGGAGTTTTTCAATTTATCCTTAGAGCCAACCTTTTACTTTTGTCAAGACAACTTTTTGTCTTCTTCAGAATGGTAGACAATTAGAGTGATTCCAATCTTCTAAAGGGCCAGGCCCACTTCCTGAGCAAGAGGCTGACCCTGCTGAGAATGCTAGCAGCAAAGAGAAACTGGAGAAATCGTCAGCTATTGTCTCAAACTCCTCAGGGAGTCACAAATTACCATTACACACAGCTGATAGATGCCTCTGCAGGAGTTACCTATCATGAAGTCCACATTAAAGACTTATTTATGTCCTTAACAGGAGAAGTCTTGCTGATCTGAGTGTCTTTAAATGAAGGATTAATTGCCTCTCCCTTGAATATCTGATTTTGTTCCATCAGCCTGATTACATCAGATTCCCTGGTCTACACCACAAAACTTCATTATGGCCCAACCCCTGCAAGCAGCTCTATTGCCAGAAGAGCAAAGCCAGCTGTGATTGCAGTGGAGCATCATTATTCGGAGTGATTTCAGCTCTCTCACTTCATCCTGCTCACCTCTGGGCTTTACAGCCTTGCAAACAAGGTTTGGATCTTCCAGGACAGGGAGTGTGAGCAGCAGACAGCCCACCCAGCATCAGGAAATGTGTCTCAAGAAAGGGGAATCAGTCCTTTTGCTGTTCCTGGTAACTGGGCACTCATTTAATAAATGTGGGGGCTGGGCTGTTACCCAGATCACAACAGAAAAAGAACAGTTTTGGGTAAAAGAAATGCTCCAAAAGCCCAGCACCTGCCTGTTCCCTGCACATCCCATTAAACTGCTCAGCAAAGAAAGGGTTAAACGTATCCTGAGCTAGAAACTGCCTGGCAGCAAGTCTGCTCCATGAAATTCCATTTCTTCCTCTAATTTCTGACAAACTGTTTTATGGAAATACATTGAAAATGCGTGGCAATATATTTAAATATGTCCTGTCCCATCCCTAGCAGCGTCCAAGGCCAGGCTGGCCAGGGCTTGGAGCAGCCTGGGATCGTGGAATTGTCCCTGCCCAGGGCAGGGGGTTGGAAGGAGATGATGTTTAAGGCTCCTCCCAACCCAAACCCTTCTATGATTCCATGATGTTATCAAATTTCTGCTTCTCACAGCCCCAATCCCCTTCAAAGTTCACATACTCAAGTCCAGTAGAAGAGACGAGAAACTAAGGAGAACCTCCTTTTACTTTCCTGGTAAATGAAAATACATTTATTGCTCTGGACATACTCAAAATCTGAACATTTGAGACCAGCAATACCTTCAGCCAAAGTTTAGCCAAAAGTGACACGTTCCTGTAACAAGTTTTCACTGTGAAGAACCAGTGTCCTAATTAGTAAATTTGGAACTGAATGCCCCAAAAAGAGTGGTTTCAGTGCCAGAATCTGTCACTAACCTGACCACAAGGTTAAAAGCAAGTCCTAAAGGACATAAAGATGCAAGGGAGGAAAAGGCAACCTCATTTTAGAAGCACAAATTGTACAATTCAACCTCCACTGCCCTGCCTGACACTTCAAAGCAAGGGACAGTGAAAGGGGCTGATTGCTGGCAGAGCCAGTGGCTAAAATCCAGCACCTGCCCCACAGCAGCTCCCCAGGACAACCCACTGCTCAAATCTTTCCTTAGGCTCCCTGTGAGCCTTATCAGGAAGAACAGCAGGAGCAATTGCTGAGCACCACGTGAAAAGAGTGCCACAAAATTTATTGCAGCTCCTTGGAGAGCTGTGCTGAAGGGCTGGAATTGGACACAGAAGGGGTGGAATTGGACACAGCTCGAGTGCTGCCCCTCAGCACTCCCCTCTGAGCTCCCCAAAATCACAGTGCCTGGTCAACCTGGACATCCAAAGGCTGACTGCAATTATTTTAAGTTCTCTGTTGAAGATAAACAAAAGAACATCTCACTGGAAAGCAGGCTGCTTTAAAAAAAAAAAATCACAATAATGTCTTCATCAACAAAAGAGGTAAAAAAAAATTGTGACGTCACATTTTCCCTGCTCCCTTCTCATTTCAGGGCACTTTATTTTTTTCAGCTAAACTGAAAAGGGAAAAATGTGATCAAAAAGAGTAAAAGCAAAATCGACATATCTGTTCCAAAAATTTACAAGTAAACAGCTCTTTCACTAATTCCATGAAAAAATACCTGCAATTTGTCACTTTTGTTATGAAAATGAGAATACAATTTAAAGTGTTACCTTGATCTGTAACCAGTAGTTTTCAGGAGCTGAGGAGACTGCAGCCCATACATGTACCCACACCTGAAATGAGAAACAACTTTGCTAAAATACTAAAGCACTAAAAATACTTCGCATTTTTAAAGTGGCTTTCTGCTTTTCCAAAGATTTTCACGCACACCCCCAAGTCCCAACACTGTCTGAAATGGTTCAGTTTTATTTTTGGAAATACAGCACTACAAAGTGCCCTGCAGTGATATCTCTGTCCAGATCCTAATGAAGAGTCATCCTTAAAAACAGATTGCTGAGAAGTGGCTATGAAGCCATTGAAATCAGACAAGAAGACCATGATAGCGAATATGAAGATAAATTAATATTCAGTAATTAGCAGGGAGGTGAAAACATAAGCCTGACAAGTACCTGACAGCATCAAATGTAGCAGGAGCCTCTAAGAATGAGTAAAAAGAGGATGATTCTCCAGAAAAAGTTGCCTTATTTGTCAGTCTCAGGGAAATGTCTGCATCCTTCTGCACCCCCCTGTTAATAGGAGAAATGTAAAAGGCCAAAAAGAAGGAGAAAAAGAAAGATCAGCTGAGGTCTGGAATGGCTTGGAAGCAGCCAAGCTGAGCAGACTTGGAATTATCAGCCAGGTGTAGAGATGCTCAGCAAAAAGAGGCAAAAACAGGAGGCAAAATCCAGAATTCCAAAGGAAATGGGGGCTGTTTGTGCACAATCTCTTCAGTATAAGGACTGAGAACATCAAATTAAGGTTCACAACAAGTAAAGAGGGAAAGTTTGCCATTAAACCCATTGTTCATATGAAAAATTGCACATCAAGACAAAGATGGACATAACTGGCTGAGGATTGCCAAGCACACAGACAAATATCTTCTGGGGCTGGTTTGGGGGCTGCCTCAGAACCTGAAACCATTTGTAGGGGTGGGAGGCAGCCTGTCCTGCAAGGAGCACTCTCAGCAGGCACAGCCATCCTGCCTAATGCCCCAGTCAAATATTTCTATTTTCTGTGCTGGAGACCTGGAGAGAAGATGAGCCCCCTGCATGCCCAGCCCATTTCCCTGCTGGGCTTTTTAAGCATTCAGCTGTGTCTGGATATTCAGCTTTTATCCTAATTCACTTTGCACCCAAACAGAGCAGAACGAGGAGGGTGACTGCTTTTGAAATCTTCATCCCAAATTCTGACAAGAACAACAATCCTAATGACTGTTCTCATGTCTTTATCAAAGTATTTGATGTTCAGAACTCTTGAGGGTAAACACTTGCAATTTTTCACTTAAGAGTTCCCACTGGAAACCATGATCTAGGTAATGGGAAGAAAAAGATATTTTTCTCTCAAAGCATTTACCTCTCCCCCAAAGAAATTCCTCTTCTTCCTCTGGGGAACCCAAAGCAACTTGAAATGGTTCTGCTTTATTTTTATAGGTACAGAGAGACAGATGTTATGCAAGAGCAAACCTGCACTTTACCTTGGCTGGCTACACAATGTGTTTATTTATCCTCTCTTTCCACTTACACAGGAGTTCTCTGAAGCCAGAAAATTGCTGCCCTAAGGCAGACTAGATCTGCACAGCCATGAAAAGTGATACAAAGGGCCACAGCTCTCCAGCAAAAAAAAAAAAATGTAACCCCAAGTTTAAAGCAACAAAACAATACACAACCACCTTCTTGTCTTCCCTGCTGCAGCAGCAAGAGAGGTCTGGGCTCAGCAGCTCTTTCCCCACTCTGGACAGAAAACATTCCTGTCCTAGAGATCCCCAGAAATTATCTTAGTGCTAATTAGCTAACTGAGCTTAAAATATTCTATACTAACATCTATACTATGATACTGCAGAATGTTTAAAGGATTGGCTGAAAAGGTAATTTGGTATAGCCAAGCCTGAACTTCTTTTGCAGCCAACAAAATATTGAATAAAAATAACAGAAAGAATAGAAAAAAAAATTTGGTTGACTTCACAGCTTTCTACAAGGTGATTTTGTTCTTTTGTTTATTCATTGATCCCCCCGCCCTCTGCGTGGGATTTATTTATTGGACATGTTGTACACCTTGTTCCACAATGACAAAATTAATGACTGTGCTAAAAAATTCTTTATGTAAACATAAAAACAGGTAGTAAACTACAGCAAGAATCATTCTGAGTCGTATTAATTGTTTAACTTCTATTTTTAAAGGGAAAGTGAATGACACCTCGCACTCACACTCCTCACTGTCACATCTACCCTGGTTTACAGCATCTGAGGACCTGCCTCACTAAAAATGCAGCTGCACTCAGTATCATCAGTCTTTAGATTATTTAGATTAAAATAGTAAACCTGAGGATCAGTTTGAGAAGAAAAAAAAAATTCTAAAGATAAGTGATAAAAATCCAAATTGTGTTATGATTATGTTTTTAACAGACACATTCTGAATCCAGTCATTTCTCTAATAGAAGTTGTCATGAGGAGAGAAACTTCAGAATTTTTTACAAGTAAAACTAGGACAAGTCCTAGGAAAGCTGTCAACAGCTGTGTAATTTGGTCCCATTTCTATTTCACTGCCTACCAGCCTCAAAGCTAAATTCCATGAGAGTTTATTAAAAAAAAAAAATATGAGACAGTACAACAAAGAAGAGATTTAGAGAGAGGCTTTAAAAAGCACAATAAAGTAAGCGAAGACATTTACAAGGTCACTGAAAAATGATGAAACCTTGGGAAAAACGCATAAAGATATTTGTCTGAGCTTGTAAAATGCAGATGATTGAGGCTGAAACTAGAGCCTGGATAGAGAACACAATATGACACTGAAGGAAAAACTTTGAAAAGGTTTAACCAGACATGCATGGAGCAAGCCAGTGGCTGTCTTTAGCCACTTTAACTGGTTAAAAAGGAGATTTTGTTATATTTCCTGCTCTCCTATTCCTAGGGGAATTCACATCCTGTTTAGTACCACCATGGGTGCATAGCAAAATTTATTTTGTTGTCTTGTCACCTCTCTCTTTAGGAATAACCTGGATTTTATGCAGTGACTTCGAAACTCAGTTCATCATGCTACAAAACCCCACCTTCTGGCTTTTGAGCTTCCCCTAAGATGGGGGACTTCTCCAATCAGCACTGTCCCAGCTGGTACAACGCTGTTGCCAACAGGAGGAAAGACACATCCTACGGGGTTTTTCCAAATAAAATCATTCCCTGACTCCATGACAAGACTGACTCCATGGAAGAGCCAAGCCAAAGGTGTTGCACTTGAAGGAGGTGAAAAGAGGGTGTCCTAGGTTAAAAATAGATGTATTTAAGTATTCTCTTACCACCAGCTGTGGGCCATTAGCTGTTATCACCTGCTAAGGACCCACCCCTGATAACAGACAATGGGCCATCAAGAAACCACCACATGACCCATGGACTCATCTCATCCCATTGTGAGATGCTCCACCCAGGAGGGGGGAGCTGGGCATTCCCACCTGGATAGAAGCTGCCCTTGGAACTGCCTGGCCTCAGCCCTGGCTGCTGGGTGACCAGAGGACAAGAGCCACCAGGGACCTTCAGCTGGAGACCAGACCTTCCACAGGATCATTGCTTCAACTGGATCACTTCATTTGGACTGCTGTGACCACCCTAATAGGGCATCAGGTTGTATCTGACTTTGTCTGTGCTTTTTCCTTATATTATTTTGCTTGTTTCTAATTTTTTCTGTTAATTTCAATCCTGACTTGTGACTTCCCACTGGTTTGTTTTCAAACCAATACAGAGGGCAAACAGGAACCACTTCTTCATGGGGAGGGGGAGCAGACAAGGGGGAAACACCCTCAGACAGAGCAAGAGGCTGCCTGGGGCTACCCACCACTGCCCACGTGCTGAGGGTCCCACTGGGGGCAATCACCTTCCTTTAGATTCAACACAAAAAGTTTTGTACTGCCATTTTGTTTTACAAAATATTTTGACACCAAAGCAAGATACAGGTGAAGAAGCAGATGTAAACATCCCAAGGTAAAAGAAGAGCACAGCAATGGCAAATGTGTTGTTCAGGCAGTTTTCAGCAGTGTCATCCCTCTTCCACTCCTCCCTCTTCTCAAATATTGGGTTTTCTTTTGATTTGAGCATTGGGCACAAGAGATTAGGTAAAAATCTGTATGTCATGAGCCTGAGGGGAAAAAAATCTCTCTTTTTTAAGCACAAGGGTAGCATGAGATGAGCAACTGAGATGATCAATGGCTCTTGAACAGGGACTCAGACTGTCTTTTATGATACAAAATAATTTAAAAGTTGTATTTTCTGTTCCAGTGGGGGGCAGGAAGTGGTAGTAATTTAAAAACTTATCTTCCCTTGGATGTGTTAGGCAGTCTCTGTGGATATATAGCTCCTGAAGTCCCAAAATTTTGGGTTCAAGTGAGAGTCTGGCACAGAGCAGGCCAACACCACAACAAAGGGGTCGTGCCTGGTTTTCTTCTCTCCTGTTGGGGCTTAACAGTCAAGTTGCTTCTGCTGGAAACTCTCCAGAGCTCTGCAAAGAAACTCCCACCACTCTGCATATGTTGGGTAATTAGGAGCTGCAGAGAGTAATTACTGAAAACATCATATACTTCCATGGTTTGAGACATCAGTGGCTGCAGGAAAACATGCCTTGGTGAACTCAGTTGCTGTTTGTTTCCACAGTGAGCCATATGTTGTTGGCAACGTGCAAAGCTTATTCCCCAAGATATGTGATTTTAACTATGGGCAGCCTCTGGAAAACAAGACTCATAAAGGTGTCACAGTGAAGTACTCTGCAGAAATGACTGTATATAACATTGTGGCACACTCTGTTCTTCCTGCATCAACCATCTTGTTGGTGTATTTTCACTTTTATTAGGTGCAAAAAGAAGGTGGAAGAGATTTCTTCTGAGGAGCCTGGTCTTGTGTGGAAGACTATTCCCATGGAGCTGGTACTGGGAACCACTGAGAAACTTGTGCATAATCTACTTCAAGTCTTGTGGCAATTGTTGCTGCTTGATTTAATCCATGGAATGCTTTTCCTGCCACTGATCTCAGCAAGGCTTCCGTTTGAGGATGTCCTTGCTGTGCTGAATTTTGCTGTTCCAGCCCTGCCACAGTTACAAGAGAAGCCATAAATAAATCAATTTAGGCAGGATCACGGATCCTGATCACCAAATCTGCAGGTTGTGGTTGGAGGGCCCTCATCTGGATGCTCTGTTGGCTTACAGGAACAACCCCAGAGCTGCAAAAAACCCCTATCCAACCAAATTAATATGTTAATAAACCAGACATAAGCACCTCTGAGATATGTTAATAAATTCAGGTTTGGCATTTGCAATAACACAGACATCAGTACTTTGGTTTTGTGTAGCAGCACCTGAGAACATGGCACAAGGCATCTTCCCTTAGACTACATGGGAACGAATATTTATTTATTTTCTTAAAATTTTATTATAGATAAAATGGGATCAGACTCTTCATTGGCCTTTAAACACTGGGATGCTAAGCAGAACTGATAATGAATAAAAGCAGTATTTTTTCATGCAAAAGGTGGGCTTACAGTTGTGGAACATTGTTCCCCTTATTAATAATTAAATCTTGGTTCAGTCAAGCTGAGATTATTAAAATGCTTGAAATTCAAGCTCCATAAACACTGTTGCATGGCAATTGCCTGGAACAAGTACCCTGAGTGCTGCCACTCTCACCTTCTTCTCTGTTGCATGGTTTGAAAATGTCAAGAGCCCAGATCAGGCACAAATTAAGGGAGATCTGCTGATAGCAGTGGGTCAGGGAGGTTCTATCTGAGCCTATCAAAGTCAAAAGGAGAGCAAACAGAGCAAAGCAGCTCCTGGCCATGGCTACAGAGTCAATTTTATTGCTGAGCCTCTATCAGACCATTGACTCTTGAAAGAGTTTGGTTTTCAGCAGGGCCTGGGAAACATCAAGATCAAAGTTCACATCTCCCTGAGCCTGGAGAGTGCTCAGACCCAGGCATGGCCTCTGTGAGCAGCAGAGACATCAGGCAACTGGAGACCCAAGAGAGGGAAAAGAGAAGGCAAGACGGAATCCTGGGAACAGAAAGTAAGGCAGGTGACACATCACCTTGGCAAATACTTTATTTCTGAGTGAAACAGAGACAGAAATAAATTCAGGTACACTGTTAGTCACTGTCAAACCTACATGCCCTACTAAAAAACCTGGAATTTTGTTGAGACCTTAAATTAAATACATATATATAACATGAACAGCTTTAAAATATTTTGTAAGCTATTTCCTCAAGTGCTTAAAATACATTTCCTAATACAGAAATGCACAGCTGCCACTGTAAATTGAATTGAGTGATGTGTGTTGACGTGTGGAGGTCTGAGTATTCCTCTGATTCCTCAGAATCCAAGAACTACTATATTTGTTGTGATGTTCCAGTGAATTAAAACAGGAAGGATTTTGGTGGAGTAGAAAGGAATTTGTGTATCTACTTTACACAGAGATGGGGTATTTAGTAGGACTGCTAAATAGCAATAGCATGCTCTAAGTGTTTCTGCATTGACTTTTGGAGAAAAAAGTCCAGTTAAATTAACATGAGGAAATATGGTTATGACTTCATTAGCACAGCATCAAGTACTCACTGAAGTTCCTGTGTCCTGATAAAGTAGATCAAAGAGGGGAGAGGCAGATACTTGAAGTGTATTGCCAAAAATTGCAGGGATGTTTAATAAACATAAACAATCAAACGAAAAACACCAACATGGCAAAAAAAAACCCCCTAAATACTAACTGGTTTCATGCTGTCCAGAGCTTTTGTGGAAGTCAAAAGTGCCCCTGTGGGGTTTAGCAGCTTATTCAAAAGAGAACTTCAAAACTCTGTGTTGCTTTTCAAGTGAAGTAAACTCTAAAATGAAGCAAAATACCTATTGTTATAAAGCCATCCTTATTTCCCCTTAGGAAGACAGTGAGAGATGCACAACTTTCTCACACATTTGTTTGCTCCAGCTGCTGCCCTCAAGCTCTGCTCCCCTGCCAGCAGCCCTCCAAAGCACCCAGGGACACCAACACTCAGCTCATACACAGAGCTCATGGCCTTGCCTTGTCATGTCTCATTAACAACAGTTAACATTTTCTTCTCACCCTCCTCCTTTCCTTTGAATTCATTTTTGCAGTGAAGAGCAATTTTTGTCCTCCTGCTTCATCTTCCTAAAGCTGATTTACAGATTTTGGAGAGATGGCAGGATTTCAAACTAGGATGTTTTTAAGGTCTGGCAAAAGCAAAGGAATGGTAAGAGGCTATTTTAAATATATATAACTATATAAATATATTTGGCATTGCCCCAGCTATGATAATTAACACTATATAAAAAGCTGCAGTGTTGAAGTTTTCTGCCATTACATTCCCATCCTATCAACATTCAAAAGAATTTGTGTTCCAAACTGAAAACTCCACAGTGTTCAGACCCTATTTTGTGTAAACTGCTAACATCCAAATTTTGGGAGAAACTTTATCCTCAGAGGCCATTACACTGACTTTATCCAGTGGGAACTGAGGAAATAATAGTTATTGCTGTGGATGCTGTGGTACTTCTAGTTATGAGATACAGCACAGCAATGCTGAAGGGTAAAGCCTGACAGAGCAATAAAGCAAAATGAGCCCATTATCCCAAGAAAAGTCTCTAATTCCACCCAGGTTCTAAACTGGTATTGTCATGATCAACAACCCCAGGATTTACTCAGACATTTCCATCTCCAAAGACCACTAAAGCAGTCAGCACTTGCAGTGCTCCTGTGAGCAAACTTTATTATGGTCATCACTCCACCCCAAGGAAATGAAGGGGTTTTTTTCCACAGGCTCACCTGCTGGCTGACTGAATGCTGGCTCCGTTTTCTGCCCCAGAAGGGTCATGCAACGATGCCATCCCAGAGTAATAACCCTCCTCATGCCACACTCCATGGCACAGCCCCTTCCCAGCCCCCAGCACACACCACAGGCAGCACCAGGGGAAAGACTCCTTCCCCAGGTGCTTATTCTACAGGTTCTTGTGTGCTGTTGCCAGGGAAAACAGCCTCACACATCCCATAAATCTGCACCAACAGGAATAATGATGCTGTGAGAGTGAGACAAGGCAAGAGTTACATCTCCACCTCTGAGAGCCCCCAGCCAGGGTTTTATTGTCACTGCTCTTGGCTCAGACTGGCAGAGAGGGAGGAGATGGCACATTTGTCTCTGCTGTACCCAGCAGAGCTGAGAGCCACAGGCACACAGAGCCAGCCCCAAGCAGCCCTGAGGTGCAGCTGGGCTGCAGCTGCCTCCCAGAACCATCAGAATCCATGGGAATGGACCTGCAGGTGGATTGCCTGTGGTGTGTGTGCACATGGGCTGCCTGGAAAATGTAATAAGGTGGGTCTGGGGGTTTTTTATGGCTTTCCCTTCAGGCCTAGTCAGTGCAAGCAGAAATACAGTCCCTAGTTTGGGATCAGAGCTCACACCACACCAACCCCCACGGTTCCATACCCATGGCAGCCTGTAGGGTCTTGCCTCTGCTGCTTTTAAAGCAGCAAGTCCTTGATCCCTGCCCCTGTTTGAACCAGGATCATTTGTGTGTGTCCCTGGACAAGCTGTGTAGCAAAGGTTTGGCATTTACTGGTCCCTCAGTTAAACATGTGGCTCCAAAACTGAGTGTCCAGGTCTGTGCCCTGGTACCTGGGGCAGCACAGCTGCAGCTGCTCCCTCCAGCTCACAGGAGCAGGTCAGGTAACATGCACACATCACACCAGCTTTGTCAGAAGCCCATTCCTTAAACCCTCCTTTCCAGGGCATTGGATTTGTACTTGCAGAATGCAGCTCTAACGATGTAGGCTTTAAGGTGGCAAGGTCAGGCAGAAGGAGCAGGCTTGCCTCTAATTTGAAGTTTCAAGCAGTTTAAAGTCTCATTACAACACAAGCTAAAATGGTTGTTTTTCCCCTTTCTTTCAGCTTTTCTGTGTGGGGGGGTTGACCTTGGCTGGCTGCTTGGTGCCCATCAGGCTGCTCTATCTCTCCCCTCCTCAAGTAAGACAGAGGAAATAAGATGGAAAAAAACAAAAAACCCTCATGAGTCAAGACAAAGGCAGTTTAATAAAGCAAAACCAGTGCAGGGGAGCAAAGGAAAAGATTTATTCTCTGCTCCCCAGCACCAGGCAGTGTCTAGCCAGCTCCTGGCAAGGAGGGCTGCAGTACCCAGAGCAATCACTCCAGAAGACAAATATCATAATAATGAACACACACTCCCCTTCTCTTAGCTTCCACTGCTGAAAAGATATCCCATGATATTATCATATATATCCATGATAATGCAGATCCCTTTGGTCAGTTTGGGTCAGCTGTCCTGGCTGTGTCCCCTTCCACAACTGAGGAGTTTTGGAGGGAGAGCCTTGACTCCAAGACTCTGGAGGGTTACCAGCACCTTTCTAGCTGCCAGTGCAGAGCACAGCACTGGGAGGGCTGCACTGGGGAACATTAACTCCCTCTGAGCCATGCCCAATGTGTTCTGTTTAGCTAAAATCCCACCCAGATCCCCAGGATGAGGTAATGAGATGTACACCAAGGCTCTCCCCCTCCAAGGTTTGTCAAGAGCTTTGTGTGGTAAGCAGAGTTCTGCCATGGATTTAAAGCTTTGAGATCACAATGCCTCACAAAATGAAAACATTTCAAATTCAAACAGGCATTTGGGGCTGAAATTTGACTCTGTCAGAAGTTCTGAGCAGGTCCCCTGAGGACACAGACAGTGCTCCCTCATTTCTCTTTTCCTCCCTACTCACTTTCATTCCTCCACACCCTTTAATTTTTCAATTTTTTCTGCTCTGGGGACAGCAGTGAAAAAACATCTCAGGGCTGATTCTTTCCCTCTCCTCTTTCTCTTCTGTGCAACCAAACCACCAGCAGCTTCAGGATCTTGTAAGACTGAAATAATAATTAACAAGACAAACTATAATTAACAGAAAGAGCTAAACACCAAACTAAGAGGCAGAAAAGGATGAATGTTTAACACTAGCTTTTTCTAGCCTAAAGACAAACAGATTGATTTTTTAGGATTCACCCTCATAGTATTTCAAACAGAAACCTCATTAGTATGAGACACTGATCCAGCAGCCCCAGAAAGATCTCTCTATTGTTTGAATTCTGCTGGCTGAGCCACC
Source organism: Rhipidura dahli (assembly GCA_013399225.1). Classification (NCBI taxonomy): domain Eukaryota; kingdom Metazoa; phylum Chordata; class Aves; order Passeriformes; family Rhipiduridae; genus Rhipidura; species Rhipidura dahli. The sequence goes on from VXAC01007004.1 coordinate 918,224, forward strand.
TGGGTGTAAAAACTTATTTCAAAGCTCCATACTCAGAGGGAAGTCAATATATTGCTTTGCTCCTATAATTTCATATGAGCTTGTGCACTGAAGACAAAAAAAAACCTTAAGCCCAAAACATTCACAGTGGGCTGCAAAGGATTAACCCCTTCCAAATTCAGGGCAGGGGGCTTAGAACTGGATGATCTTTAAGGTTCCTTTAAACCCAAACCAATCTCTGACTCTGATTTATCTCAGGTGTTCCCATGGAGAACACTGACATTTTATGACTAACAATAGTAAAAAAATTCTGTATTAATTAAAGAATTTGCTGCAAACTCAGCCAGCTTCCTACACACACCCCAATCCTTTTGTAATTCTAGCAGGCATCCTACAGTTGGTTTTTATAAGGATTTCTCTGACTAAGAAGGCATACTCCAGAAAATCTGGTTTGGATTGTAATACCTGCCATGATTGATGTCCTATTGTGATTATTCACACAGCCCTATGCCATGAAATAGATAAAACAACACGTAATTACAAGTTTTGTTCTGTCTGAAATAAAGCTCCCCTCCAGTCCCCCTGATGTAATCCAATTTATTTCCCTTGCAGCTTTTGTTTTCTGCACAAATACCCAAATTAATCATCTTCCTTCAAACCTTAAAAAACATTATGAAAATCACCACAAAGCAGAACCTGAGAAATTTTCCTGCTGGCATTTCATTCTCAAGATAAATTTAGAAAGTCACAATGTGGAAACCAAATCCACTCTGCTAAGTTTTGTGAAATGGGCTGCACAAAATATGCAGCAACAAACCAGAATCACTGCAAATATTTATGCATTTTTCAGGAAAAATGCAGTGTAGCTCTCAATTTCACCCACATTCATTAAGCTCTTTCAACTAATGACAACTGGAGAACAAATTAAACTAAAATATGGTTTAAACTGAAATCAGCCACTGCCCTGACCCTGTATAGTCCACTATGAACTCTATAGTTAAGAATATTCTGGTTTGAAAAGTTTTCAGTGAGCTGAAATTTCAGTCTTAAATTAATATGGACTTTTGTTTTCCCACTGCACCAAGCTACAGCAGAATAAATTTATGAAATTAATCTCTTTACTAACCAACAGCAGCAATATGAAACAGGAAAAGCTATCAGAAACTCTTAAGTTTTATGTGTGTTGTTTTCAGCCACTCAGGATTGAAAGGGAAGTGAATTACAGTGTTTTTTCCTTCTGGTTTTGTTTTTGTTTGGGGATTTTTTTTATTTTTTTTTTAGCAACCCAAGCAGAGTAATCATTCCTGTATCTTTTCTGGAGAGCAGGGTGTGTTTGTCTCAAAGCAGGGTTGAAGCTGAGCAGCAGCACACCAGGCAGAAATGGAGTATCCAGGACATTAAATATTTATCAGTGTCAAAGATGCCGTGCCTTGAAGGGGTACCAAAATTATCCTCTTACCTGTGGGTCAGGTTTGAGGCACTTGGCAGCTCAGTTTGGTGCACACTGCTGCTGCTTGGTGGAGACACAGAGACCTTCTGTCTCTCCCAGAGCCCATCTGGCATCTCCCACAAGCACTGAATTCACTTACCCAACACAAACAAGTGAATAAGCCCTGTGTGTTTAATACCTCACACAATTCCATCTTAAAGGGAGCTGGGAAACAAAAATAAATAGGAAGGAAGGAATCAGTCTGGCTGTTTGTACAACAGACTCCACAGTGTTCCTCTTGCTCAGGGCTAATCCCATGCACTGATATCATTATTTGCATGCTTTGCTGATTGGCACTGGGAGAGAGACATTATCTCATACAAGCTGAAAACAAGTAAATGAATATGGGTATTTTATCACCATAAAGTAGAATAAATTCAAGTGGTTGATTCAGATGAATACTGTTATTCTGTCAGTCCCACCTCAGTGACTAAGTGCTGTTATTTGGGAAGAAACACACACAGAGCTTGGTCAACAAGCCAGGATTCCTGTAAAAGAAAAAAAGAAAATAAGAAGAAAATCTAGATTTTTTTTCCTCCCTTTTCTTTCAGCAGTAAACAAGTGAGCTGTGAATTCAGCTGCAGAAATAAACCTTGCTAATGCATGAGGTCACCTAATTTGAGGATGCATTTAGTCAGAGGTGTCTGACAGTCAGATCAGGAGATTGATCCCCTTCTTACTCAATATTTAGGAGTGTTGGGACATAATGTGTCATTAACGGCCCATTTCTAAATGCCAAGCTAGCTGCATCACAAGACTAAGGAACAAATTTATTTACTCATTAAAATCTCAATTGCTCAAACCAGATTGCTCTGTAAGAATCTTCATTTTGTTTAAGGAATGAAAAAATTTCAGTTTTGGGACTCTCAAGAACAGCTTGTTTGAGAGGTTGTGCTTCTTTACAAGATTAAACCATCTTGCAGGATGATAGATTAACACTTTATCAAGCCTACTGTGAGCCCTCTGGCATCTCTCAGCATCACTCAGTGCTCAGAGGCATGGGATTAACAGACTTAACACACACTTACTTGGCTTTAAAGTTTGGGTTTTTTACTCTGTTGGCATGAGACTGTTCCAGACAGTTTTGCACAAGATGCTTGTCACCAGGTGTGAGCAGTGATCCCACCCCTAGCTGCTCCTAGTGGTCAGCCATCACAAAGAACTGGGTAAAATCAAGTTATTATGCTCATGAAAACACAAAAAACAGAGTAGAAGATCTGGTTAGGTAGGAAAAAATGGATTTTTTTCTATCACAAAAAAAAATAACAAACACATACAATAAATGTACATTGAACTGCATAAACAAGTGGTTTGGCTCAGGTTAGCAAAATCTCTATCACACACTGTACAAAAGGCAGCTCAGCTGAGATACTTGGCAAGTCTGAGACAGTTTCATTGGAGAAAGAGCTCATTCCTCCTGTGTTATAACTGAGCAGGGCTTGTAGCTGATTTCTTTGTGCCGTTACATAATTTCCCCTTGACTTATTCACATATCACCATCACTAAGTGATTACACTTAAAACTTCAGAGAAAGAACATTCAACATCATAACCAAAGCTCCTCTATGACATTTATTTGTTACTTGAAATGCAACATCAACTATAATTTGAGCCATCATCACTCTTCTTTAACGAGGAGGCAATTTACAGACAGCAAATGAGCTGGGACTAACAAGTTTGTAGTGCATGTCTCTAAGTCATCAATACTGTTTCCTATGGTATAGAAAGCAAAAAAAAAAAAAANCCTGTTATAAAATTAACTCCTTTGAAAATCATCTGCCATAACAGATTCTATGCAATACACAAAAAATGTTCACACAGTCCATGTGTAACCTCTGTGGAAATCCTCTGGGTCATTTAATAGAGACTAAACACCCTCAGCTGCTCCTCATAAAGAGGTGTTTTCCAGACCCTTCCCTGGCTTCACCACCCAGCTTCCAGGTAAGACTTTGAAAAAATGTCCCCTAAAACTAAAAATCCCCCTTCTAAAAAATAGCAAATATCTCTATTTAAAGAAATAAAATAAATAAAAGCACCACTGGATCACCAACTGTACAAACAGTGGCCCAGAACTGCATTTCTGGTTAGTCAGAGAGCACAGCCTGAATTTCATGCTCCTTTCTGTTGAATTTATGCCCCCTGACAAAGCCCCCAGGCATGGCACAGAACCTTCCCATTCCAAAGTTAATCAATAAACATTTCTTTAAACAAAACTTCAACCTTCTGAGCAAGNAAAAAAAAAAAAAAAAAAAAAAAAAAACAAACCAGAATTAATTATTGGACTGTTATAATTCTCAGTTCAGAGCTGGGTACATGACAGGAGTCAGAATCCAAGGTGTTGGGCACAGCATGGCATTGACAGCACTCCTGGCTCTGCCTTGGATTTGCTGTTTAGCACAGGCCAGTGTCAATTTGGGATTGACTGAGCCCCAGCCCTCCTACACCCCCAGAAGAGGCCAGAGATCCTCAACAGGTCAGATTTTCCCCCTCTGCCTGGAGCCACAGAACTCTTACACCACTTGGTCTCTGAAATTTCTTGTTCTTCTCTTTTAACTTACAACTTTCCAAAAAACCAGCTCTAAGGAGCTGAAGCTTTAAATCTCACATTTCACAGAAAGCTGGCCAAGTTTATGCTTCAAATCTCCTTAGAAATCCCAGGCTGTAAGTTATTTATTTCCACTGCTCTGCTCTGTTTTCTGTTGCTTGAGCCCTTCCTTTGCTGGAATTCCTGACCCAAAGCTGCCTGGAGTGGAACTCTGGAGGGTGAGTGGGCAAAGCTGGGGAGCCCCAGGTGCTGGGCAGGGTCTGGAGGGCTCCTACACCAAGGGAGGCAGGCTGGAGAACCAAATTTGTGATCACAGTTGTCTGATAACAGCACGACACAACACAGTTCATCACCCTCCCTCCGTGCTCGGGTGAATTCACAAAGTCACAGTCCCCATCCTTGGGGTTCAGGATCTTCATTTCCCACAACAAAAGCTCTCCAGCTGGGAAAAGCAGAGCCTTTGGGACACCACATGTGCTGCCTGCCTGCACCTGGGGCCAGGTCACCACGAGGTTCAGGTGTCACCATTCCCTGTGCCTGGCTCTGCCACTGCCATGTCATGTCCCCTCAGATTTTTCTGTGCTCTCTTCTAATGCACAGTTTGCCTGTGTTGGCTATAAATCTGAAGCCCTCTGGGGCAGATATTTTTCTGATTGCCTGTTTGTACTGGCTGAGGCCTCAGCTGGATTCTCCAGAGCCTAAACTCATAATTCCAGGGCTGCCTGTTTCTGCCTCAAGCCTTGTGTTTTTCTCTCAGTCAGTGAGCATTTCAGAACATGAATCTGGAAATCTACATATTGCTTTATTACAAACGTGTTTATGCTTTTAATTCTTCCTTCTCTCTGTATAATGAAATTACAAAACAAGGATCTTTCATAATAAAATTTGATGTAGACATGCCTGGAAAATGAAATCAGAAGGCAGCAGTGATGGGAAAAGCTGCCATCAATCACGGCAGGCAGACTGTTCCCCTTGACAGCAGTCAGACAGAGAGGTAGGAAATTCAGTAATTTGATAACAGCTGCAGTAGAAAACCAGGAAGAAACATTATGATGCCAGTCACTACATATTTAGCATCATTTCTGACCTGCACATCAGGGATGGGTACAGCACAAATTGCACTGAAGTCATCAAGCTGCAGCTGCTTACTTGAGAACAAGAGTTCTTGTCCTTAGTTTCACTGTCTGAAGACAGTAACCAGTGCTTTGCTGTTACCTCCTTCCTTCCACACCCCCCAAACACAATCCAGGGGGAGAGACACAACCAGATGAAGCTTCACTCCACTGTATTTCTGATGGGCTGACTTCTCAAGGGTCTGTTTTTCTCCACTGACCCTACATTAGAAGCCCGACTGGAAAATGTGTTTCAGACCAAGAAGCTTCCTCCAAACTTAAAGTCTTAATTGGATAAAGTACTTTTATGGAATTCACACTACAGTGCTTAAATAAACACAACCATTCCCCCTCCTCACCAAGTCACACCTTTCATCAGGCAAGAAAATTGAGGTGCCCTCCTCTGCCCTGCTCCTCAAGGAGCAGCTGAAACAGCTCCTTCTCCAGCAGAAGTCTTGGGTCAGAACAGAAACCCTGGCTTTTTATAGATTCACATTTATAAAATGTGAATTTATAAAATCCTCCTGCACAGGATTGCCTGCACTATTTTTTTAAGTGACTCGGAGATAGGCAATGTAGCAAATTGCTCTAAAAGCCCAAATTTTTCCAGTTCTCTTCAAACACAAAATCAAAACCTGCATGAAAAACTTCACAGCCTTCTTTCATTGATAGAAGAGAGAAAAGAGACTATGAATTTACACCCCAAGTTCTGGACTTATAAAAACCAAAGAAACAGTCATAAATCATGGTTTAGACAGATAAGAAAATTCTTGTTGGAGTTACCAGTTCTGTTTGCAGGTTGTGGGGTTTCTTTCAAAAACAAAGGATAAAGGCTAATTGGTATTTTTATGACAAGCCAAAGCAAACTCTAGCATAAAGAAACAATAAAATTAACCACAAATTGTTTGAAGGCAAAATCTAATGGTTTTAATTCTAATTTAACCTAGTGAATAATTCTGAATGCAAAGCCTACCAAAAGACAGCCTCAGAAAAGCTTCCAAGGGCCTTCATGAATAATCCTGTCAACCAGAACTGTTCAAAAATCTAAGTATCAAACCAAAGAATATTTTGCTGCCATTTCATGTGAATTCAGGCAGCTGAAAATCATTTTATTGAAAGATAAAATGCTCATAAAATATATCACACATCTTCAGACAAAAAAAGTCAGTCATAAGTTACGATTGTGTGTTTTTTCCTCTCCACGGATCTCTGCAAATCTTATTATCAGACTTTCTTTCAGTGAAAGAGAGAAAAATATGTTAGAAAGCACTAGGCTTTTGGAAGAGAAAAATAAATTTTATTGTCAATAAAAAAATACCACTCAGGTTATAGGTAATCTCTTAAGAGAGCACTACTGAAGCTTTAAGTCAGCAAATGCGAAAGACAAAATGCTCTTGTGGAAAAGAAGATGTTCTGGACTGGGTCCTTCCAGCCCATTCAGGACTCTCAGTCAGGCCTTGCTAACAAGTGCAGCACCAGCACATTGGATCATCCTTTCTCTTTGTCACAGGCAGATCTGAACCCCTCATCTAGGAATGAGATAACACCTCATGTCGTGCTGCTGCAACAATTTAATTCTTAGCCACCCATCATGACAAAGAAGATTTCAGTCAAAAAAAACCAAAGGCTGTATTAAAAAAGTGTTATTATTCTTCACTACAGGGAGAAAAAAAATCACTGTGTTTTGTCTGAAATAAATAAATATGAAACTGGGAAGTTCTGTGGTGTAAACTGAGCTCTTAAATTAAAAGAAACCCCAAAACCCCAATTAATTGAGATTATACCTCTTCCATGGACATCAACTCAGCTACTCCATAAATAAATCTTACAGACCTGATTTCAGCAGAAGCCAAGAAAAAGAAACCAACTAAAAATATATTGCAGGAAATTTTTGCTCGATGGAGGAAGTGAATTTGCATTTTATGGCTGTTTATGTATATTTGTGATACATTTAACATGCTGTGACCTTCAGAAGCAATAAAATGTGAGTTCTCAGCCCATCAGAAGCTATTTGGCATGCTGCAGGTTGCTGAGGCAGGCCATCACTCCAAAATGGGAAGCAATAAACTTGTTGGACTTGGTTCCCTGCAGCACCCCAGCTCCTGGTTGACTCTTGGAGCAGCCCTAACCAATTGCAATTGCTCCATAAAAGCAAGGCTTAGGCAAGGGCAGCTTTTTAGCAAAGAATTCTCTTAATGGCCTGGCAGAAATACATCATTTTCCCTTAACTGCTTGGAGATACCTTTAGGTGATAATCAGGTGAGTTAACTCTGGCTTCTCTACTATAAACTTTGCAATAAGAAGGAAAAATATTTCTGCTCACCCTTGCAAATCAAAATACTGAGCAAAATTGCCATTGCTGCAAATCCACAAACAACAATAAGCCCAGGCTGACAAGTGAAAAAATAGCATTGCAAGTAGCGTTCCTCAATAAATAATTTAATTTTTTTTTCTAAATCTCACTTGTAACTTCTTGGCCTAGTACCTTCATGGTACTGTTAAACTTCATGTGGTTTAAATAACACTTCTCTGGAATTTGTTGGGTATTTGTCACCAGGTCATGAAGGTTACCCACAGTGGATGTAAAAGGCAGTGCCTTTCCAATAAGCAGCAGGGACAGCAAATAAGTTGATCACATTTATCAGAACAAGGCACAAATTATTTCCTAAATTTGCTTTAAAGATTGCCTAGATGAGAGAACTGTTTCTGGCCTTTCTTCATAAGGTGCTGGGTGCAGCAGGTAAGAACAGACAAGTGCTGAGTCTGGGAACAACCTGGCTGGATCAACAACAACATAAAGAGACATTGATAAACTACTCAGGGACAGAGTAACCAACTGTTTTGCTGGAAAATCCCCAAGAAAACATGTAAATAACCCAGTCTGCTCATCTCATCAGGCTCCCTGAGTCCCCCAGCAACAGCACTGGGGGCTGAAATGCCTCCCTGATAACTCAGCCCCGTGTTCCAAAGTGTGGCAATTACCCTTCCCACCCTGCTATTTGCTTATTTACATCTGTTCCTACAAAACCACAGCAAAGTCTGAGAAGCAAACTATGGTTTGTGGTGCTCCAGCAAACCAACAGCTGAGTCTTTAGTTTGGACCACTTTGACCACATTTAGATCACTTCTAAGCTCAAAACCATTTAAATAGCTTCTCTGTAAAAGAATGGACAATATTTCTTACAGGAATTGTTTTTCTCCCCCCCAAGAGCCTCTTCACATCCTCACCAGCTCTAATTTAATCAAGGAGATAGTAGGGAACTTAACCTCTCCATAGAGGTAGAAATATCTTTCTCTCTTTTACCCTGGTGGAATTTATCTTCAGTTTCTGACAACACACTCCCATTTTTTAAGCTGCAACCAGACACTTTAACCTGTCACCTTCACTCAACAAACAGCTGGTGCTTCCTGCAGCCATCCTGTGTGTTCTGAAGAGGACAATGCACCAACAGATAAATTTCACAGACACACACATTATGCAGCAATACTTTCAAGGCCATAGCAGGAATAAATTGCAAGATTCTCCAAAAAAGCACTAAGAAGGGCTCAGCCAACACCTTTCCAAAGCTGATATTCTTTTAAGTTTATTGAAAATGAACTGAGTGATAAGCCACTTTGTGGCCTCAGGTGCTCCTTCTTAACAGCACTGAACTTTGTGCCAGCTCAGTATTTGCTCATTTAGTTCTCAAAAGGTGCCAGTTTTCTCTCACAAGCCATCATCAGTGTGTGGAGGGCGAGGCCCAGAGGCAGAAGCAGAATCTGAGGAGAATAAAAGCAGAAGGGCTGAGAGGAAAACCAGGCAACTCTGCTGACAGCAGGGGAAATTTGAGGTGGCACTGCTGGTTCCATACATGCAAGGTCTGAGAACAGGCAGCTACAGTGTGATGCTCTGCTGTGTGGATTTGACAGTGATTTTAAGAGCTTGGCTTAAGAGACACATCAGGCTGTGGGAAACTCCCAAGGGCTGCAGTTGGCATTGAGCTGAGCTCTGAATGCTCCCTTACAGTGGCAGCCCCTCGAGCTGTGCAGGGACAGTCAGGGCAGGGCACTTGGTAACCCACAGGGTCTGGAGGACACCACTCCCCCTGAGAGGGCATCCTGCCATCTCTGCAGCAGTTGCATTAGCCCAGACTCCAGATGCTTTATTTTTCCAGGCATTCAGTAAGGAAGAGCTCATAAACAGGGAGGAGGAAATTAAAGGAATGCAATTTTATCAGAGGTCAGCCCCCAACCAATTAATATTTTGTTTTAATACAGTCATTTGAGAATACAGGAACTGGATACAGACAAAATAAAGGTGAGCAAAGGAACTTAGAATGTTCAGTGTAAGTAGGGTTTTCCACTGAGAGGATGAGAGAAGCATTTCCTCAGATGGAAGAACTAGAGAGGAAAGGTTCTGGCATTCTGGAAGTGTTTTTACCAGAATTTGATTCAGTTGAGATGGACTTCTTGATGTACAGGAGACAGAGGGAAACAAGTAACATGACACCTGCTAGTCCTTCTGCATGGGATTGTTTTTCACCACCCACAGATTTCATTCACCTATTCAAAAAGTAATTACACACCCTGGAATTAAAAAGTTCTTTTATTTTCCTGGTATCTTTCTTCACCACCCATACTATAACTCAAGATGAGCAATCAGCAGGCCAAAAACTAGATACATCTCACTATTCCTACAAGAAATGTTTTGATCAGATGAACAGGGTATTTATTTAATAATTGAGATTAGGAATCTTCAGTCCATCCACGTTTTGTTTTCTTTTTTAACCAGTATGGTTTTCTACAGCAAACATAAAAAGTAGGCAGCTCCTCCTTTAAGCTCGTGGCTTTGGGAAAGCAACTTTGATTAATACTATCACTGCAAAAGGATGTTCCTAACTATGACTGAACCATGTCCTTAAATCTTGAAGACTTGTAGATGCAGGAGCACAGTCATAATGTGCATTTATATATTTATATATATATATATAGATATATATATGTAGTCTTCACTGATTCCTGTTATAAAATTAACTCCTTTGAAAATCATCTGCCATAACAGATTCTATGCAATACACAAAAAATGTTCACACAGTCCATGTGTAACCTCTGTGGAAATCCTCTGGGTCATTTAATAGAGACTAAACACCCTCAGCTGCTCCTCATAAAGAGGTGTTTTCCAGACCCTTCCCTGGCTTCACCACCCAGCTTCCAGGTAAGACTTTGAAAAAATGTCCCCTAAAACTAAAAATCCCCCTTCTAAAAAATAGCAAATATCTCTATTTAAAGAAATAAAATAAATAAAAGCACCACTGGATCACCAACTGTACAAACAGTGGCCCAGAACTGCATTTCTGGTTAGTCAGAGAGCACAGCCTGAATTTCATGCTCCTTTCTGTTGAATTTATGCCCCCTGACAAAGCCCCCAGGCATGGCACAGAACCTTCCCATTCCAAAGTTAATCAATAAACATTTCTTTAAACAAAACTTCAACCTTCTGAGCAAGTTCTCTGTGATCAGAGCTTTGTGTCAGGCAGCCACAGCGTTTCTGATCCTCCATCACTGACTGAAAAGCCAGGTTTATCATATCATCAAGCCACAGCTCAGCCTGCTGCTAAGCCTTCCCACCATGCAGTTCTCTGAAGTCTGGCTGCTGATGAAAACATGGTTTGAGTTCCAATTTTTACCTCTTTGATCCCCGTTTTGTCCAGAAATCAATTTTCAGCACTAAAACGCTCCCATCTCAGACGTGAGCTGCCTAAATAAGGCAGGAGATAAATCTGTAACCATTTGCAGGTCTTTTGTTTTCTCCCCTCGTGACTAGGCACATGAAATTTTAAAATAGCAAGGCAATAGTGATTGTTTTGCTCCAGCATTTGCTTAAACATTTGAATTTCCCAGAGGTCTGATGGATTATAGCAGGTGCCAAGAAGAGGTTGAATAGTTTTATTCCCATAATCCACACTCACTCTTTTGTCAAATTTGTGTTGGCAGTGCTCCACTGGTACATTATCCAGCCTCTGCATTAATATTGCAAAGAAATCATTTCCCCAAAGTCTCAACTTCTCCTCATTGCAATTTTTGCTTTACATGACTTAGAGGAGAAGTTATAAACTCTTCCTCTGTCAGGATTACTTCAGGAACCTCTGGCACAGGGTGCCCAGAGAGGTGGTGGATGCCCCATCCCTGGAAGTGTCCAAGGTCAGGTCAGACAGGACTCTGAGGAACCTGGGCTGGTTGAAGATGCTCATTGCAGAGGGGTTGGATCAGGTGGCCTTTAAAGGTCTCTTTAGACCCAAACTATTCTATGATTCTAATTCACTGAGCTGCAGGCATTCCTGATGCCTCTGGTCATCTCACACGTGCCATCTCCAAGCTTTGAGTGCTCTCATCCCTTCCCAACACAGCTGGACCAAAATTTATTCTCCTCTGAGCCCAGGTGTGACTGCAGATCCCAGGAGGCACTGCCTGGGTTCCCTTTCAATCAATCCACTCACAACTGCCTCTATTTCGGGTATAAATTGTGTATTCAGTCTTTTTCCACACTGCCAAAGGCATCCTGGTGGCAACCATGACTTCCTTGAGTGCCCCAGGCAGGGCAGCCAGATCAGAGGAGCACATTTCATCAGCAAAACCCAACAGCAGGCAGAGCTAATTAATCACTGCAAACACATTTTCTCTTGGCCTGGTTGCTGAATTCCCTCACACAACCCTTCCAAGACTGCTGACCTTCCAGTTCTTGCAACCCATGTGGTGCCTTTCCCTCAGCAGGAACCCTCCACCACTCCCAGACTGGCATTGCAAGTCTGATAAATGGCTTTTCACTGGGCAGGGAATGAATAATGAGGGTTCACAGGGGAAAAAAATTAAAGCACACCCCCAAAAGCACCCCACAGATCCCCTTGCTTCCTGGAGGAGCCATTGAACTGCAGCATAAACTTTTCTACACCTACAAGTGACTTACCAACAGTACATTGCTGGTATTGAGTTATCAGCAAGAAATTACTCTGGATATCTCCACATGGGGATGCCTTAAGTAATTCTGGTAACTAGTCTATGGCATAAACCCCCTTCATTTTAAACACACAGATGAGCCCTTTGCAGCCAGGCTGCAGTTTGCCTTTGTTTTAAGTCAGTCAGGAGTGGGTATTTGAAGTCTTGAAGGTCATATTGACACTGCCTGCTGGATTTTTCTCAGCCAGAGAAGGACAAAAGAAGGAGGAATATACTGTGAACAAAACCATGCTGCAGTGGCCCCTGGAGATCAGAAACACAGATGTTTGGGGGATTCCCTTCTCCTTTGCAGGTGTTTCTGGGTCAAAGTCCTGAATTACAGCTCTTTCTTTGCTCTCAGATGAGAGCAGCATCCCAGAGCATCCCCAAGGAGAAACTGGACCACTCTGTTCTCTTGCTGCCTCCTGAAAGGAGACAAGGATGTGCTGAAGCACATAATCTAAAGCTTTCCATGTTAGTTTGTTATTCAGGACCTGGGCTGTGCATTTCAGGGTCTCTCACCAGAGCTGCGTTCAAAGGGAACCTTTGGAAAAACCTCACTGCCAAATGAGCACCTGTACAGACAAAGGGAGTCATTGGAGGGAAATTGTACATAAATACCATGGAGATTGGAGCAATATGTTTCTATTTGCACGTGCACACTTTATTTTTTGCAACAAGAATCTACGGGGCAGAACAAATGCATCGTGCACCGCAGCCAGCTCAAAAACTGTCAGCAATTAGTTTTCTTCAATAGACATTATGCTTTTTCTGGGACAATAAAGGCCTCTGACTATTCTGCCTCCCAGCAGATTGAAGTGCAGCTCATCTGTGAATTCCCCAAAGCATCAGGACCTATGTCTGTGCATGGTATTGCAATTAGGATGGGGAATGTTCTGAATGCCTGAGTCTACCTTCAGCCATCTGGAGTCCCTTCTTTATTAAATTATTTCTAGTGTTTATGCAGTCTCCTCCTACTTATTTTAGGAGATAAAGTAGATTTTTCCCATGTTCAGAAAACTGTCATTCTTCAATTTAGTGACAACTCGAGAGATTACAGACAAAGTAACAATTATATTGGGTATACTGATATAAAAATGCCAGGCTATAAACACCAAACACACACCACCCACCCCACAGCAAGAGCTTAAATAAATTTATGACCATGGTATTTGCTGTAGAGAAAGAAGATGATAGTTTTGTCCACATCAGGAAGGAGTTCTAATGAAGAGCTGGGCACTGAGTGAGGTCCAGAGAAGAGCAGAACTGCCACCCCATCATTCCTCACCACACATGGTCTGCAGATACAGAGCACACAGAACCCTGAAGGAGGCACAAACCATCTACTCCTATTTCCAGAAGCACAACGAGATCACAAAGCTGCAGAGGCCCTGAAACCCATCCACTACCTGTGGGTTTAATGCTGCAATCACCAGTACCCCCAATAAAGCATGGAGACATTGCATAGGGCTGCTGCTTGCCCCAGAGGTCTGTAGGATTGTGGTTGGAGCAGTTGATGAACCAGAAACAGGTGTAGGGGTTTTAGGGAGGTTTGTAATTGTTATAAGATTTTTTTTTAAAATTTCTTTTTAATAGAAGCTTGAATTGCATTTAATCAGAGAAAGGGTGATGCACATAATTACAGCACAGCATGGATGTGCCATTATGGGCTATTTTTTTTTTTTCCTTTTAATTTCAGTCAGTGATTTGAAGCATTAATAACCTTCCTCATTTTTCCTAACTAATGTAAGCACAGATGCTAATCTTACTTACATAAGCAGCTCCTCACATCACTGTTTTCCAGGGACTAAATCAAGTTCAGCAAATTCCTTAGACTGCAACAGAGCTGATGAATCTGTCTGTGAACATTTGAGCATCTCAAACTGCACCCCAGCTTCTGCAACTAAACCCTGCCTGACCCAGTGTCCAAACTGGTCTGTTTGTTTCTTATTTGGACAGCTGGCACTCCCATGGAGGATGTTATTCCTCTGAAGAGTTTTGTTTCAAGCCTCCACAAAGCTGTTCACCAATAACTATCTGATCCTAAAGTATAATTACTTATCAGTCATTTACCATAAAACCAAGGACTCCCTGGACTAGATGCAGTCAAGTTGCCTGCACAGAAATGTGTCACTACACTCTCTCTAGAGAATATAGGTCACATAGTCTGACATTAAATTTTAATTTCCTTTCAATGAAACTCAACTTGCTGATTACAGCAAGCATCCCAAGACTAGTCCCTTATTAAATTATTTTCATAATGATACAACTTGAGAAAAATAGAATGTTATTTTGAACTGCCTTATCTTCTTCATTGGTAAGCAACAAGAATTGAGATAGCTCAACTAAATGGATTTCAAAAGCATTTTTAAAAAAGACATGTAACAGTGGTTAGGTGTGAGAATTAGAACAATCTACTAATTCTACAATTTATCTTGCAGTGTTTCCCCTAGGGAGAAAGAACATCTGTGAGTGTAAATAATTAGATTTGGTTTTCAATATAAGAAACCACGGTGAAGTGTTTGGATACACTCCTAGCAGAACTCCAGGCTTAATTCTCCCTAAAACCACAAGCACATTACCTTGCAAAGGCAAAGAGCCAACATAAAGGATGTTTGCAAAGCACCAGTGGAGCTTCAGGAGGAGACCCTCCTGATCAGAACCCTGGGGGAGATCTCAAAAGCAGCCCTGGTGTGTGTGACAGGCCCTCGGGGAAGTTATTAGAGAGCCCCACAGTTAAAGAAATTCATCACCCTCCCATCTCATGCCACCTTTTCATCTCCATGCAATGCATAAGGAAGACCAAGGAAAGCAGAGGAAGCAAGGAATCGCTCTGATAAATGTTTCCTTTCAAGCCCTGTCAGCCCCAGGGAAGCAGGCAATATTTCTCACAGACTGCAACTCGCCAAACAGCCAACATTTAAGTGCCAGGGTGTAACCCAGGTGCAGAGGCACAGCAGCTGCAGGCTGGGGGATGTCTGTGCTGGGAACAGGAGCTGGAGCAGCTGGAATCCACCAGCCCATCTCAGGAACCCACCTGGGGCAGCCTTGGCCCTCCTGCACCAGCACCTCTCACAGAGCAGGGGACAATTGCACATTGCACAGGTCAGTGTCCCTAAAGGGCAGCAGGGTGTGAGTGAACAGAACCAAGGACACTAAAACCAGGCACTGACAGGTGACTACAGGCTCAGCAAAGCCACCAGGCATCTCTTGCAGAGCAGCTCCCTCCCTCCACCCCACCTGAGACACCAGGCAGCTGAGGCACACGGTGCCATCCCAGTCAGGGGGCTGAACTGGAAACCAGTCAC
The DNA here is from genome assembly GCA_013399225.1 of Rhipidura dahli. NCBI lineage: Eukaryota > Metazoa > Chordata > Aves > Passeriformes > Rhipiduridae > Rhipidura > Rhipidura dahli. The sequence goes on from VXAC01007004.1 coordinate 933,628, forward strand.
TCCACCTGGTTTATTGCCCTGGCCACAAGGAGAGAAGGAGCTTTTTGCTCTGAGTTTTAATTTGCTTGTTGCTTCTCAAAACCTTCACAAAGGGAAGGAAACTTGCATTTTCAAAACTAGCTCAGTTCACGGGGTGAGAGGAAAGCAAAGAAAGAAGGGGAAAAAATGGCACAGCAAAACCCCTGGAGATCTAAACTACACCTGCACTTCCACTACAGACCCATCCCTGCCTGGCCTTGCCCCCAAGACAGAGCCCAGGGTTTGCAAGTGAAGAGTTATTCCCACTTTCCTGAGACAGCAACAAATTTAACTGTAAAATATTTATATAAAATCTGTTGTGCAGATTCATAGCCCAGCCTGTGCCTGCAGTAGCCAGGCCACCAAATGGCACACAGCCTGTCCCAGGGGCCAGCCAGCAGCAGCCCAACAAATGCTCTGACAGCACAAACAAGGCAGAAAATGCCCCACCAACTTCCTCATAGCACTTTAAAATTATTTCTTTTCATAGAATGGAAAACATTAACAGATAAGAGCACCACTAACCTCTTCTGAGCTGAGCCATTCAGACCCTCCAAGCACACAGCCACCTCTCTGCTTGCCCAGCAGTTTTATATCAGCTGCTGGGGGTCAGGGATAATCACTGATGTCTAAGTTTATCTGGCAAACCAGATAAGCACCAGCTGGAATGGGGACTGTCTTCAGTCTCAGGGTTTGCATGGTTTGTGTATCATTGGGGTTTGGATTTTGTTTTTGGGATTAGAAGCTCCTCTTATGTGAGATACCTCACAGGTTCTGTATGTTTGAATCAATTTACTATGACAATTTATAAATGACATTTGCTGTGCCATTTCCTCTCAGAAATACTGGCCTTTACAGGGGGAAAGAAACTCCTAAACTCTGATACCACAAACTGAAGGGTGGCTGCGCTGCACCGAGGCAGCAACACCACTTTACCACTTCATGAAATTCTAATGTTTCTCTCTATTTTGACCAATAAATAGGAGAACTCTTGCTTAAAATAATAATCATTCACCAAGTTGTTGCTAACACACATCATTGCCTGCTAAAACAGCCATTTCCTAAAAAAAAAATAAGAGAAAGAATAGAATCATTGCTGGAAAAGCAAGTTTCAAAAGAATTACTGTACTTGGCAGGGCAGACACACTGCGCCCTTAATTTGGTTTTGACAGCCACACAAACAAGTCTGTTACAAAAATGAAGCAGGCACTAAATGGATGGTGCTCCTTTGAATCAAAGCTGGTAACAAAGGTGGTATTTAGGTTTCAGTTTCTTCTGCCACGCTATCAGCTCTGAGCCTTTCCAAGAGTCAATCACTGGGAACTGGAACCATTGGAAACAATTTCACTGCAAGCCCAGAGCCCTCTCACCGAGGTGCAAATGAGGGCAGAGTCTGTCCTGAAGCAAACAGCATTTGGGTGAAATTATTCAGAGTTAAAAGGTTCGTTATGAATTTTGAGGCACTTGTACAGCAATGGAAAATAAACAATAAAACAGCTGAAGTCTTCCAGTGGGCTCTGCCTTTTTATACAGCCAATCAAAGTGGATCCTGTTTCCTACTTCTTGGAAGAGAAAAAGACTTTTTGAGCTGAACTTTTTGACACCAAGCAGCTTTATAATTTTTGCCTTGTTTAGAAATAACTTTTAGTAATTTTGTTGCACAGCAGAAGAAAAAAAATTAAAATTACTTTATGTGTGATACCTTGTGAAAATAATTTTTCTGGACAAAATTCATCACAATAACACATTAAAAAAAAAAAAAAGAAAAACCACAGATCAGTCAGCCTTGCCATCAAGGAAGTTTGTATGAATTTTTTTGACATATTTGAGTTTGAAATCCATGCTTACAAGATCATCAGTGTAACCCTGTAACACTGTGACCTATTCATAAAACGTGAATAAGGGACCTGAGGCCTTTGTTCTAGAACTCATATTTAACAATTACTTCATTTTGTGTCAGTATTTAAAAGAAAATTTTAAAAAAACCCCATTTTTGTGCAGTTTTGTTTTTGAACATTTGGTGCTATATTTGGCACATAGCCATTTCCCTGTGTAAAATTATGACACTTCCAGGCAGGGACATGCTGAGTGTTTTGTTGGCTGGGCACAGTGCCTGGCAAAATCCAAGTGTTAAAGGAAAGTTTCCCAACTCATTTTAAATGCTTATATTTGTCATTCAGACCACTTCCAGTGGTGTAAAAAATATTAAAGAATGCAAGGTGAAGAGGTTTCTAAGAATCTCCAACAATTGTGTGCCATGCTGTCATAAGTACATAAAAGAAAACCAAATGAATGTGGTGGAAAAAACATTCCTAAAGGTGTTTCACATCTCATATTACATTTGAACAAATGGATGATGCTGTGGAAAGCACAGCTTGCTTTGCACTTGAATACTGATGGTTATATCTGAAGGATTCTTTTTATTTTTTTTTCTGAACAGATTATATTTTGTCTATTTTAAGCAAGCAGTTCCATTTATGTTGGATATTTTTGAGTGATTACCTTAAAAGACCATGTAACTTATTCCAGCTTGTGCCTTGATTGCATAAATCAGCAGTTATTTTCATTTAAGTGGAAAATATTCCATTTGAATGGAATGGGCTTGAGACAAAGGGGGCAGAACTTCTGTCTGCTGAACCATCTGTGTAACCTTAAAAGCCACGTATTATTCAGCTTGTCATTCCTGTTTACTTTGGTGGGGAAAGTTGTCTTTAATCCCATTAGCCCTGCACCACGTGGAAGCAGCCAGGGCTGGGTGAGCAGCTCTGCTGGTGATGCTCACTTGGGCTGATCTCAGCCCCAGAGATGCTGGGTTTTAATCACTGACACACAAAGCACCAGCAGCTCCCAGGGCCTCTGCCTCATCTGCAAACTCTGTTCTCAGGAGGAGCAGCTAAAATAAAAACCCTTTCACAGGGAGTGCTGGTCAGCAGCACCTGAATGCAACAGGAGTGCCCTGGGGAGGGGGTCAGGAAGGGACTGGGGCTGTGGGGGCAGGTTTAGGGAAGGTCCATGCAGGGGGCTGAGGGCAGTGCTTGGCTTGGAGAAGCTGTGAGGGTACCTGAGCAGGATCACAGAAACGTGGAATGGCTTGGAAGGGACCTCAGGACCATCTCCTTCCACCTGCTGCCACAGGCAGGGACACCTCCCACTGTCCCAGGCTGCTCCCAGCCCCAATGTCCAGCCTGGCCTTGGGCACTGCCAGGGATCCAGGGGCAGCCCCAGCTGCTCTGGGCACCCTGTGCCAGGGCCTGCCCACCCTCCCAGGGAACAATTCCTGCCCAAGATCCCATCCAGCCCTGCCCTCTGGCACTGGGAAGCCATTCCTCCTTTGTCCCATCACTCCATCCCTTGTCCCCAGTCCCTCTCCAGCTCTCCTGGTGCCCCTTTAGGCCCTGGGAGGGTCTCTAAGGTCTGCCTGGAGCCTTCTCCTCTCCAGGTGAGCACCCCCAGCTCTCCCAGCCTCTGCTCACAGCAGAGGTGCCTCAGCCCTCTGAGCATCCCTGTGATCCCTTTCCATCCTTTTTCCAGATGTTCCACAGACCAGCAATAAGCTCCTTGTTCCCCCTCCAGAGGCTTCCAAGCTTTTCAAATGAGCTGTAAAACCACCCCTCTCTTCGTTGCAAATAATTTTTCTTCCAGTTGCCTATTTTTATCTCCTAAGCTACAAATGAATCCAACACTCCCAAGCTGGTGCTGAAAAAGAAGCAGGAGCATGGAGGAAGGGCTGATGCCACGTCCAGAGCCTGCATTTGGCTTTTCCCCTGCCCAGTGCATGAGGAACCCTTCCAGAGCTGTGATATGGATATTCACACATTCAACCCAAATGCCATGACCTGAAATTCTCCTGATTTTCCATTTCAATGCAGCAGGCTCCTCATCCCATCAGTTTTTAAGGCTTCAGTTACTTTTTTCCTAACCAGCTGGAATTGGCCACTTAGTCACCAAACCACATATTATATATTAATATATATTAGTAATACATATTATATTGATTAAATATTATATGCTAACTATATATAATAATATCTATTGTATCATGTGTTAATTATATTATATATCATTAATATATTTTATATTAAGTATATAATTTATATAAATGATATATATAACCTGATACATTATAAACTAATTATATTATAGACTAATGGCAATATTAGTCTGTCTAATAAGCCTAATAAAGAGCAAAGCTTTATATTTCTCTATTCTATTTTCTAATTCATTCACTGTGAGCACTTCACAAAGTGTTTTATAAAGAAACAGACACAGGCTGCCAAATCTTCTTCCCCTGTAAAACCCAGGCTCTGCTGCTTGTATTGGAAATAATTTTGGCACACTGAAAAAAAACAGAGTAAGGCATTGGACAGAAATAAACATTCACATCGAGGGATTAAAAATATTCCAGTTCAGCCACAGGATTTTGAACATTTCATTTTCACCAGTGTCTCATTGCATGTATTTTATAGGTATATAAAAGATACTTATTTTATAGAGGTGATTTCTCCACGGCATGGGACTGAACTGATTTCACAGCTGCATTGTCCCAGAACTGCCTTCCCTAAATTCCCAAGTAAGGAACAATGAGCTCTGTACAAGAAGATTTCCTTTCCCTCATTCCTGTCCCTCCCACAATCTCTAACGAGCCCCTGCTTTGCTGCCAGCCATGACCATAACTTGGCACAACTTTTACAGGTGAGGAAAAAGACTGAAGTTGTTTGGTTTTAGCACCCCTTAGGGAATGGGTGACACTCCACTGGCACTCCTTTGGGAATGGGTGGAACTATTTATTTCAGTTTTCCACCAGTTCATTTGGCTTCCCTGAGCTTAGATATGGCATTTTTCCTTAGCAGATATAAACCCTAATGCTGATAAAAGGTTAATGCTGGTCTAGTTCTGGTAATTTATCCCATTTTGGGTGAGGGATTAAACATTTTAGGGTGTGTTTTAGTTGTTTTGGGGTTTTTAAAGGGTTTTTTTTTTTTCAAATGAGGCATTTGATGTGCAGAGCAAAGCAGATGCAAGGGAATTCTCCATCCAAATAACCTTTACAAGTAAATGTCATGTAGGAAGTCTGTTTTTATTTGGCACAAATAGTTTTTTAAAGCTATATATATATATCTGTTGACTCCATGACTCCCTTCCAGACTCCAGATTTTAGCCCACAGCTTCAGTCAATCTGCCTTAAATGAGCTCTCATGGAGTAAGGAAAGAGTTGGGCAAGAAGTTAATTTGAAGCAATTTTGATCTATGTGAGTACACATTGCTGGCAGGAAGGACCATGACACAGAAGTAAAAACAAGGAAAAAAAAAAAACCTAAACTGGAGAATGGGAGAGGAAAGAAAGGTACAAATGGGTTTAATGCACTGAGATGTGTCATGCAGAGTTGAAAAGCCAGACTGTGAAAAGCCAATTAGTGCACCAAATAAGAAAAGCAGCCGAATTAAACAGAGAGAACATCATCAAAGAGAGCTGAGGTGTTCCCAGCACACAGACATAAAGACATTTCAGATGAGTATATAAGAAAATGTTTTTAAAAAGAAATGAAATGCAGTGGGAATTCAGTAAAAACAAGCCTGTAATGGGCAAATGATAGGCTGTGAAATTAAAGTATAAAAGCCAAATCTTTATAGTGTCTAACACTGACAAAACACTTTAAGGCTGAGTTTATGAGGTTCTGTGCCATAAACATCGAAATTTAGAAAGCACATTTGTTGCTTGATGCATGTTTTTATTTATTCCCTTGGAGTGTTAATGAGCAAAAAGATGGATTCTGGTATAATACCCATGTTACCAGAACAAAAAATAAGGACCAACATTAGCTCTGATGTTTTAAATGATTAAAAAATATCTTGAAAATTTTAAGCTCATTTTAAGCAACTTGGACGCTCTTTGTGGTCTAAACACACTGAGAACTTCTATGATATAAATACCAAATTTGCAAGTAAGTTTTCTGCATTTGGAGTGGTCACCTGCTGGCTTTTATTCAAAGGAGATCAAACAAAAATGGTTTTTGCTGGTCCTCTTCCATGTGGATAAGGAAAACAATTTAGGCAGTACAATTGCAAATAAAAAGTTGCCTTAGTTTCTAGCAATTACTGAAAAAAAAACAGGTGTAAAACCCAAAATACAATGAGAAAATATTTTGAGAAAGTATTTACACTGAGATATGAGAACCCTGAATGAAGGAATGTGGGTGCTTCCTGCAGGCTGAATGAATCTCTCTCTGCATCCTTGAGTATTCTGTATTTCTGGGGGCAGTCAGTACCCCAAGCTAATGTCAAGCCAATATCCAGCATTCAAGTTAATATTTTAGGTCAGTCATCATGCCAAGATGATTTGCAGGGCACGTGGGAATTGTGCTATGCCTGCTCTTCATATGAGAATTTTTTTCTCTCAAATAATAAATTCCCCACAGTCAGAGGTTAGCCTTGCAATCTTTATTCACAGTACAGTAAATTCTGGATTGCTATGAAGCCTGAGCACTGTCTTCATCTTTGGGATGGGTTTTCTGAATGCCTCCCCTTTGTGGATGTGACTGCTGGGAGAACACTGACCTGTGTCCAGTGGGAGGTGTCCACAGCAGCAGCTTGGAATGAGGTGATCTTTGAGGTCCTTTCCAACCCAAACCATTCTGTAATTATGAATTAAGTGCCTCACTGATTTACTCTCTCTCTGACACACCAGAATCTGTTTTTCAGTCCTGGCTCAAAGGTTGCATCATGAAATACAACCAGAGAGCTGGCAAGCCTTGGGTTGTTGCTGGATATTCTGCTTCCCAGGGCAAAAAGCTCCATGAAGATTCCCTAAAGATGTTAATTCCATCTTTGAGCTGAAATGTCACAGCTGCAGGTTAGTGAAAACAGGAAAGTATTGCTGAAAGAATGAGCCTCCTGCAGCTCAGCCTTGGAGAAAACACACTCAGAGTTGCAGATGAACCAACCTTGACTGCATCAGAAATGCCAATTTTGCTACTTCACCATCTCTGAAACTTTGAATGTTTGATTTCACAGCTCTTCAAGTGTTATTTTAAAGCTGTTGACTGAAGACTGTGTTTAAGCTCCTGATGGTGTCTTTCCATTTATTCAGGGTGTAAAATTCAAATGTTTCCTATCTTTCTGTGACTGGTTCTTTAACCCACTAGAGACAAACAATGTAACGAGCCTACTCTAGAGATCTTTGATCATTTCCTGAAGAATTTACATATATATGTGTGTGCATGTAAAAAAAAAATATATATATATCCATATATGTATGTATTTAAAGAACCTCCATGCTTACAAATGTTCTTTGGGGTGAAAGAAATTCTCTCTCCTCCTGGAAGTCTGTTTTGCTGACTGAATTTTCAGACAGCACAATTTTTTTTTTTCTTTTCTAAACTGAGTATTAAATTCACTCTATTTTACAGAGCTAATAAAGCCCCTACCAGATGGCCAGTCAAGGCTATTACAGGCTGTACTTACTTCCCACACCCATTTGTCCCTCAAGATTAGGAAATGTGACTGAAGAGCTGCTTTTCCTGGTGCACTTTTCCCTATTTCCATTGCCAGTGAACAGATGATGCCTCTCAGATACCTCCAGCTCTTCCCTTAGCACTCTGCTGCTATTCCAGGGCAGTGCTTGGCTTTCTTATCTCACAAAAGGAACATGGAAGTTTTAAAGAGGTCCACCTGCTCCCTGCAAAAAGGAGGGCAGCATTTCACTGCACAAATAAAATCTGCTTGGGACAGAACTGGAAGAAAAATCAGACTTATGCCCAAAAATAGGTGCTTGCCCCAGAGCCATCAGCATAACACATCCACATCCAACAGGGATGGATGTGCTGCAGAGTAAATCATTCACAAAACAGACACTGGATGGTTGGAACCAGACTCAGGGATTTCTCACAAACCAGCTGCTTGATTCCTCATTTCCAGATCTTTCCTTCTCCCCCACTGCCTTGCAGGACACTGAGGCACAGCAGCACTTCCAGGGTGGGAAGGGAAGCCCTCAGGCTGGGTGGGAAGGGATGTGACACTTCCAGGGTGGGAAGGGAAGCCCCCAGGCTGGGTGGGAATGGATGTGACACTTCCAGGATGGGAAAGGAAGCCCTCAGGCTGGGTGGGAATGGATGTGACACTTCCAGGGTGGGAAGGGAAGCCCCCAGGCTGGGTGGGAATGAATGTGACACTCCAACCTCTGCAGAACAGCTTTTCTTGACTCACGATTTCCTCTCCCCATCTGAGCAGCAAGCTGCTCCCCAGGCAGCACTGGGGGCTCTGGTGGTGCCAAGCTCAGTTAATTAGTGTTAATTGGTGTGTGTGGTGCTGCCTGAAGGGGAACAGCAGCTGATTTGAGTTAGAATGGGTTTGTCATCCATTACAGAGATCGATTTCCTATCAGGTCTGATCTGCCAGGACTGTGTTCCCAGGCAGGTCCTACAGGGGCTGTCACCTTCTAATTTGTCCTTTCTAGGGACTGGCTTCACCTTGCTTTTTGTCTTTATGTGCCCAGGTATTTACACAGAGCATAATTCAGTCCTTGGGAATGTTACAACTGCCCCAGCTCAAGTCTTGCCCCACAGAAAACACAAACACTGCTGTGTTCAAACAAACATCAGCTGAGCACCAAGGAGCAACTCTGGGGAGCTCCAAAAGATGAACCTGAAGGATTATTGTGGATGTGAGTGGAAAAGGGAGCTTTAACACCCACAGTGGACAAATAACCATTGCTCCTGTTGTGGATGCACAAACCTCCTGTCACAGGTGGAGCGGGAGCTTCAGAAAAAGTTATTAAAGTAACTTTGTCCCATGGGATTTAAAGATGGCAAATCAGATATGGTTACATAAAATACATTATTTATGATGACAAATGATTAGACAAAAGATCTCAATCAGAATTATTAACTACACAGGATAACAGCTACAACTCCTCCTAGGGCAGCACAGTAGAGTTGAACCAACAGGGGTGATGCCCCAGTGCCCTCAGTTTGCTGCCTTGCTCCTGCACCACCACTCAGTAATTTGGTATTTATTGGTAGGCAACAGCTGCCAAAGTGCCCTCAGGTTCTTTCTGCTCCTTGTATTTACCTGTTCTCATTTAAACTCCAAGCCACTGTGTCACTGTGATGGGTTGGTGGATGAGGGGCTCTCTAAATTTTCTAAATGGATGTTTGACTGTTGTGATTCCAGCAGCCCTGCAGCAATCCTGAGCTCTGTTGTGGGGACACGGGGACAGTTCCACTCAGGGGAATGGCAGTGGCAGCTGTCAGCAAAAGACTCTGCTCTAGGGCTCAGTTGTGTGTGATGGATAATTAAAATAATTTTAATATTTCTTACATCTTTGTCTACAGTGCAGCCCTTTTCCTGTCACAGAGCTCACATAAATGAAGGATTAACAACCTTCTGTCTGGCCTAAACCTTAGATTTATGCTCTAAAGAACTGCTTTTGATCCAAAGAAACACAACAGTGTATTAAAGCACAACTTATTTCACAGTAATTAATCCATTTTTCACTCTCCACTGCCTTCCCACTTCTGGTCTGCATCTGCAGGTTACAGGAGAAGCAGGGTGGTGAGAGGAGCCAGGGAGAGCAGCAGTGCTGCCTGATGGAGCCCAGGCACATCCTGCACAAACTCCCTGGATTCTGGTGCCCACTCTGGTTCAAATCATCCATTAATAGTTGTTAACTTCATCACTGCCACCCCTTTGGTCAGACACAGAACACCAGCAGAGCTTCTGGGTGAGTCCCTGACCCTGCACAGCCCCTGGGCCGGGCGCTGGTGACTTTGTTTTCACTTCTGTTGGTTAGAGACCTGCAGGGCACAATGCAAATGCACCCCTTGCAGGCACATCCTTGCTCCTGGTTATGCTTTGTGACCTTTTTGTCAGATTTGAGCAGAATCTCTGAGGCTGGAGCTCACACAGCCCCTGAGGGTGCTCGTGCACACAGCAGCTTCAGAAAATATCAGAATGAAAAGTAACGTGGGTTTTTTTTTTTCTTTTTTCTTTCTTATTCCCTCCCAGCCCCAACATCAGCTCTGCAGCTAAAGTTTACAGAGTCAGTGCAAAATGAGGAAGTTGGCATAATCAGACTAGATGGGGCTTCCACCTGCTGACAGTGATTTTTTTTCCAGCATGAGGATTAAGTAGATGTATAAACACTTTCAGAATTAGCTTCCAAATACCAGATGGAAAAGTAATTGGAGTCAATGTAGAAATCTGTGTTCCAAATCACTGATGTAGCTTTAATTCAGGGTTACAACAGGTACCTTTCCTTTGCATTTTTTATCTCAGCTCTGATCTCTCTGGGCTTTAGCATGCTCAGTGCTGATGAATCATAAGCAGTGAAAGACATGGCTAAAATTCCCTTTCAAAATGCCATTTACAGGGCAAGCAATAAGGCAGAAGAAATGCTTCTTCTTGCTTATGAACGGAGCAAACTCACCTGGGAAGAGTAAAGTGACAAATAAATGTGGCATTTCCCAGTGCCACTCTCAGAGTGACTTTCCAGAACAGAGCCATGCTTTAACTTGAAAGCAAAAATCACCTCAGCCAAGCAACACACAGTAAACAATGTGATTTTAATTACAGCTCGTTAGTTTTTGTTTACTGTGTCAGAAAGTGCCTAAGAAACAACAGCCTGGCCTGATGTTCATCAAACCCTTTGGGTGATTGCCATTAATTTTAATGGGCTAAAAATGATCCCTTGAAAGGCCTGTGTATTAAAAGTTTTAAGTGTGATTTTTAATTCCTTTAAGTATCAAGAAGATTTCTTGCTTGCACAGTTTTTTTCAGACCCAAAAGGCTTGAGAACAATCCTAAAGGAGCTGCTGCTCTCTGAGTTTAGTGACAGGTACTGCAGAAGCAATTAAAACCTTGAAGTCTTGAGTAGCTGAAAGAAAATTCTGACTTTCTTTCATGTGCAGAAGGTCACTAAAGTGAATTTGAAGCTGCTGTGATAGCACTGGATGGCTTCTGAGAACCTGACACAGAGTTAGTAGAGTTTGACAGGCTGTGCCAAATGATTTCTGTGGAGCTTGAAACACTCATTTTTTATTATTTTGGAAGAAAAGTGACACAAGAATATGGAAGTCCTTTTTCAAAGTTAGATAGCGAAATGAGCTTTAATAATTTAAGCTCATCTGTGCCATAAATACCAAGCAACCTCCACTCTGGAATTTCTAACTCAGAAGAGGAGGCCAACACTGGCTCAGCAGAAGATAAAGCGAGTTGAAGAAAATGGTTTTGATCATAGTAGTGGCCTCTAAAGCTCTACTCAAAAAGATAACATCAGCTTTTAGAAACTGTTTGACTTCAAAGAAATTGCTGTTGCAGAAAACTGAAAATTGATGATCCCATTTCTCTATCTTCCCCAACCAGGTAGTTCAGAGCTGCTGTAAAGGGAGCATCACTCCATCAAATCCTAAATTTCACAGCCTCCTAGTAAAGGGGGAAAAAAGTCAAATATTACCTTGGAAAAAAGCTGGAATATAGGAGACCAACCACTTCTACACAGGCTGCCCCTAATTCTGGGTCATTGTCAGCCATGAAAGGCCAATGTCTGCAGAAAGCTGGAATGAGCAGAGCTTTTTCCTCCTTCAGTCCTGCTCCTGCTGACCATTCCTGGGCTCTGTCACAGCCAGCTGATGCTTCACCTGCCTTCAGGGTTTCTCATGATTATTGTTCTTTTGCCAGTCTGTGAGGTTTTCCTTTCTTGTTCCCCTTAGTCCAGTAGCTGGGCAAAAGTTAGAAGGTAGTGCTGTACCCCACGTTAGAAGAATGCAATAAAAAACAGTTACATGCAAAAAAAAAGGGTGGTTTCCATTCCAGAAAGAATTTGGTGGAATTCCACTCTTTGTTTTTTATTCAGGGCTACACTGTTTATGTGATTAGTGCTGTGTTTGGTATAAATTAGTTCTAACTTTTGTCCAGCTACTGCACTAAATGTATTTTTATTGCAGGCTGCCAATACAAAGAGCAGCATAAAACACTCGAGCTGTAGATGGGAAGGAACTTGATTCTTTTTCTCCCCTCATTTATCAGTGCTAAGTGATTCCTTCAGAAGGAACCAGAAGTATGAAAGATTGTCTTGCAGTTTGCAAAATAACTTCCAGGCCACTTGAATCAGTGTCTTAAAGGATGTAAGCAAACGGGAAGGGACCAAAAAACAGGAATTACAAAAGCCCAGGCTATTAAAGGGCTTTTTTTAAAGGAAACAAAGCTTCTGTGAGCATCCCTCTCTTTCAGAACTTTAATTAGGCCTCTGTTTAAAGTATATCAAAGAACAGATGATTTTCACAGTTAAAAGGCAGCCTGGAATGATTCAGTATCAGCCATCCAATTCTGACCAGGGACCTCAAGAGGGCACAGTTTAAGGCCAGATCATCTTTCCCAAATAGACATGTCTGTATGGTTTCTAATCTGTGAGAATGGCATCTGGGCAAAGAGAAGTATCAAGAGAGGAGCCAAAGTACTGTTTTCCTGTAAATGGAATTTCCAGCTTTTTCCACACAGAGGCTGTACAGGTCCTCTCCTCCCCAAGGTCTGACATTTATAGAGGCCAGTATCAGTAAGAAGCACAGAATTCACTCTGGTTTTGAAAGACAGTGTCAGAGGTAGGACTTAGAAGCAAACTCTACCTGAAGTACAAATCCTTCATTCCAGGATCCTTTATTGGGCCCTGAATCTCACCCATGTGATGGAATAAATCCCAGAAGAAACAAACAGGTTTAGAAAAGGAGGTGCAGTTTGATTCTGTTTTTCCTTGATGAGTACACACTGCACTGCTGAGCTGTAGTAAGGATCCTCTGGGTTTAATCCTTGTATTATCTATTAGCTTAGCAGGAAAGTTCTGCTTAAGTTTAATCACTGTCTGTGTTCCCTCAGGTGATTTTTTTTACTCCTGAATTCTTTACTGGGTGCTGAATTAAGTGCTACATAACAAAAACCTCTCTCTTCCTTTCAAAATCATGTAGACCCTAGGGAAGTTCTGAATACCAAACTTTTCCCAGCACAAATGAGAATAGGATTTGGCCAGAAACTTGAAAGGTTCAAGTCAAAAAAACAAAAAGAAGGGACCCTAAAGTTTCAATCATCCAGTTTCAATCCCCTCTCCTGGGCAGGGACACCTCCCACTGTCCCAGGCTGCTCCCAGCCCCAATGTCCAGCCTGGCCTTGGGCACTGCCAGGGATCCAGGGGCAGCCCCAGCTGCTCTGGGCACCCTGTGCCAGGGCCTGCCCACCCTCCCAGGGAACAATTCCTTCCCAATATCCCATCTAAACCTACTCCAAAAGCAGACTATTTGTTCATTTTCGTTTATTGTCTTGATAGGAAAATGGGAGCAGGTTTTGGATGGAGACTTTGGCTTGCAAAACCAAATGGCTGCACTGTGAGCACATCCAGACACTCACTGTGGATGTGGAGCCTCCCAACTCCCACAGTAACTCCCACCTTCCAACATGTTCATCTTCTGGCCTCAAAGCAGCCTCATATCATTCTAGAGGCTGAAAGGGCTTCAGCAGTGAATTTCTTCAGCTCTCTAGCATTTTGGGAGAACTCTGTCTGTCTCATGCAAGTTAACCAAAACAAAACTACCAGTTTTTATCAATATCCATACCTGTGACTTCTTTTTCCAGATTGTTATGGCTTCAACTAGAAAAACACTTGGGAATGGACGTGTCAGAGTTGGGCCAACCCCTTGAGGGGTGGATGGCCAGAGGACCAATTACTTTATGCCATTTAACTCACTTTTCTGAACTGACATATAAATACCTTGGGAAAAAAGACATTAAATGGGCCTTGCCACCATTTCTACTGACCTGGACTCGTGTGGTTTTTCTGCACATCCACTTTACAACAGCGTTATCACAGCAGTGACAGGCAGCAATAATAAAGCTGCTACAGGCAGTTCTTCATGTGCCATTTGAAAATAACGAGAGAAATTGGATGTTTGACTGATTTCCCTAAAAAAAGTAAAAAAATCTTCATTGCTTGGAAATGTAGCAGTGTACAGCTTTGGAGCTATGCATTTATATAACTGCACAGAACAGGCTTTTTATCCTTTAGAGGGAAACAGAAAAGGACATTTTGTGTTTTGCAAGGTGAGCTCATAAAAGGCAGTATTTAGGACTTGAACATCTAACCTTTTTGCTGTAGTGATGCCACAGTGCTATATATCTATGTTTCCATTTGTTCCACTTACTACTTTTGTCTCTCTTTTCTGTTAGCTATGAATACTGCACCATCTTAGACACTGCCTTTTTCATACTTGGATATAGGGAAGTCATTTATACATATTTACATTTTTTGGCCCTCAATCATGTGTTCTAGAAAAGCAATGACCAGGAATTCCTGTGAACAAAATGTACCTTCCATTTAAAAACAAACCAAATTATAGCAGCTAGCTTCAGGTAATAACAATTCCTCCTTTTAATAGCTAAATACACCAGATGGGCATTTCCCATTCTGAGGACAGAGACCATTTATACTGGTAACCTGCAAAGCCCAACTCCAGTAGCCTGGTGAACGCTGATGCTTTGATGAAGTGGATTCTCTACTTTTCTGAAGGCTCATAGGGAAATGCTGAAGTTTGGAATGAAAAAGCTGCCATCCAACAGCAGCATGCTGTCCCATATCCCTGCTCTGCTGCTTGGAAATGTTCACGTTGCATTCCAAGGTCACTGAGGAGGCTGGGTCCGTGGGTAGAGGAGGTGCAGAGCTCCCTGATGCTCCTGCACTCCCCTGTTCTGGTTTCAGTCTCTGCAGGGCTGGACACAGGCAGCCTTGCTTCCCCTTTTCCCTCCCCTCAGCTGCTGCTGGAGCTGTGCTGTTTGGGGGGTCAGTGGGAGGGTTTGAGAAACAAAACTCAGTGGGTGCTGGGATTGCTGCTGGCAGCCCATTTACTGTCATTAGCTGGTACAAAGAAAACAGTGTTCAAGCAAAACATTTTAAAAAATAAAGCAAGTGACGGGGCTCTAATCCCTGTGTTTGGCATGGTTTTTAATTTCAGCAAAGTCTCACAGGAGCTCTTCATCAAGTTCTTGTCCTGGAGGAATTTTTTTCTCTCTGTACACTCAGAATTTGCAAAAAATTATACTGATATGGTATCTATTTAGAACAGAAAAGGGGAGAGTGATCCCTTTCCTTCATTCCAAAGTACATCAAGAGGAAGGAAATCATTCCCACCGAGTTACATCAGGCTGTGACCAAAGACAAACAAGAAACACACCAGTATTTAGCACAGTGGTGATAAAATTCACCTGGTAGGGATTCTACTGATGTTAACAAAAGACACTGAACTCTGGGAAATATTAGATAACAGGTTGAGCTCTAGATCAAAAAAAAAAAAAAAAAAAAAAAGAAAAAAAACAATTACTCTNAAAAAAAGCATATGTAACTAGTCCTCTAGAAAATATTTTTATTTGAATCATGCTAAGAATGATTAGACATATTTTTGAGTTAATTTTTCTTCTTTTAAGAAGTGTGTGGTCACACTGCTGTCCTGACGTCAGCAGGACAAGCTGAAGGTGGATTCCTGGTGGCCCTGCCTGCTTTAATCAAGTGCTGCTCCTGTAATAACCCCTGCAATTGCAGCAGAGCAGGAGGCAGAGAAAAGCAACACAAAATGCCTTCGGAAAGGAGCCATCACTCCATAATTCTCCAGCTGAACCCCAAGCCCTCTCTGCCACTGTGCAAAGTGCCAAAGTCCCCTGTGAATGCAGGCTGGACCAGCAGCAGGCCATGCACCCCATGTCCTTCCTCTCCCTGAATCCAGCTCACCTGCAGATCTGCTGCTGCAGGCTCCTCCTCACTGCTGGCATCACTGGCACTGGGCTGCTCTGCCAGCAGCAGAACACGCAGCACAGGATGAGTTCAGAGAGGATTTTGGGGAGTAAACTGTGAAATGAGCTGTCACAAGTGGCGTGGGCATCGCTCTGAGTGTCACAAACACTCACTGCAGCACTTTTAGTTCCCTCAATGCCTCCCCCAGGCTTTAATGACACAGGGGATCATCAGTGTAATTATCCAGGATACTTTGCTGCCACTACTTCATTTTAATATTTTCTATCATGTTGTCTGGGCTTTGGGGCAGGGTCCCACTTCCTGATGTTTTGGGGCAATTACAGTGCTTTCTGAAGTACTTAAAATTTGACTGAAAGTCACAGCAGCTCAGTGGGATAAGAGAGCTGCCCCAAATTGTTCCTGAATGAGGAATTCTCATGTTTCATTCACAGTAATCTCGTTCTTTAAGCATAGGCTGAGATTAAATAGAATCCCTGAGCCCAGGGCTGGGGTTGGAGGTCCCAGGTGAGGCTGGTTGCTGTCACTGAGGTTTCTTGTGCCCTCAGGAGGTGACACAGCTGTGCCAGGCCCTCGGGTGGTGCAAAGCAGCTCCAGCTTGTTTAGGAGTGATGCAGGCTTCAGCATTTTTAATGACTCTCCATTGCCTCCATTTGCAGGAGGTGAAAGGCAGAGGGAAGGGAGAAGGGGCTGAGACAGGCTCTGCATGTCCCCAGCAAAGCGTCTGCAGGTGTCAGAGAGCACTGGTGGGAGTCAGGAATGAGCTCATGAGTGACAGAAAGGGCAACACCAACCAAAAGAGAGAAGTGAAGCTGATCTGGGTTATATTTTTTGGCTCTCTGCTTTCCCATCAGTGACTTGCAGCTGCAGCTTATAAGGGTCCCATATAAGATGCAATTCCCCCTGAAGCCCCACAGTAGCTTTGCTAATGTGCCAGGAAAAGGAAAAAGGAAATTCCTTTTTTCAGCTCTTAAGACTGGTTAAGAAGAATCTTTGTGAGCTCTAAAACTTTCATAGCATGGTGAAATACAGAACAGTGCTGCACGACTTTCCCAGAATCACAGGGATATAGGGAGCACTGTGGCTCCTCTGGTCCCACCTCCCTGCTCACAGGATTGTGTCCAGAGGGTTCTGGAATATCCACAGTGAGGGAAGCTCCACACCCACTCTGCACAGTCTGTTCAGTGCTCGGGCACTGCACAGGGAAAAAGTTCTTCCTCATGTTCAGGTGGAACTTCGTGGGCATCAGTCCCTGCCTCTCCATGGTGTTTAGAGCAAAGAAAACTAATAAAACAATGGCTGCTGGTAGTAAAGTCAGAGTTAATGATTTTAACCAGCAAAAAACACTTACAGCAACTTTATTTACTGTCTTGTTTGGCTGCTGAGCTTGCAGGAAAACTGATCCTGTTCTACACTAGAACAGCTCAAATTTTAGCAGAGTAATGTGGAGAAAGAGGATGGTGGCTGTTGGCACAATTCCATCCCGTTCTGTACAGACACAGGTGTTTCACAAAAACTCCCTCAGCAGATCAGATCACCAAGGGTTCATCCTGCCCTTGGCTGGAAGTGCCACGGTGCTGTTTGACAGCAGAGTTGTTGCTCGTGTAGAACCAGTGAAACTCAAAAATAATTTTGGCTGAACTTCTTTTCAGAGCTTCATTTACAAAGGACCCTGAAGGTGGTGTAAGACAACCTTATTCTTTCTTATGTACAAAGATTGCATTTGACTGTTTAGATTATCAGTTCTGACATATTTAGAGTTTTATGATTCAACTAAGCTGGGGAGAAAACATCATCCTGTGCTGGCTGGTAATAGTAGAAGCTGTACTTGTCCCACCAGTGCAAATGTATTTGGGCAAGGATTTTTTTTCTTAACAGCTTAAAGATTTTATTCTAATTGTTTTCTTATATTTTAAGGAAGCATTTGGAATGAAGTTCAGTTTTAATGTGTGTTGAGTTTGCTTTGTTAATCAGATCACTTCCATCTATTTAATGTAAATGTTTTGGTGTAGTTTTATACCTCCTGCAGGAACACATTGCAACTGTTAACTTCTTATGAGATAATAGAAATGTCATAATTTCATGTTCTGGATTAGATATAAATGGAGCTGTCATGCAATATTCCATTTCTGACAAGAAACCAATAAACCAAGAGAATAAAGAAGGCAAAAAACCTTTTAAAAAAAAATCCAGAGGAAGATGTGATTGATGGGCACAGAACTGAGCTAGGATCCCCAGGAATAATGTTAGCTACACAACATGCCAAAAGACAGAGTTTCCAAAGGGAGTGATTTTGTGGTTAGTTGCAATTTGTAATCAGGACCAGAATAGTTCCAGGAATTAAATGATGCTAAGCACAGAAATGAAGAAAATGGAAAACTATTCTCATGTTAAACAGGGCTTTGTTTTTCTTGGTGTCAAATTTTGTGGCAGCTGTCCTGTCTATAAAGTATTGATCTGGGGGATTTTTTAAATTGACAGCTGAAAAATCTTATTAAAATAAAGCCCTACCTGTGCTGCTGATAGCATTCCATGTTATTAAATCTGAAAGAACCTTTTAAAATCTGATTTTCTCTTCAGTAATTTACCACTCACACATTAGATGTCTTGGGCAATAAAAACATCTGTCATTACTTTGCTTTCTGGAATGTCATGTTTTAACAGGGTTTTGAAACGTGAAGTGCTCAGAGAGGTTTCTGGGTAAAGCATTCCTTTCATTTCAACAAGGTGAAAATACAATAAAATAATGTAACCAATATTTGATCCTACAAAATGGATTTTGCCTTCTCACAAAACACAAGTTATCTGACAACATTAATGGATACAACTGAAGTGCCTGAGAGAGAAAACTTCTGAAATTTGGTTTTCAAGACCAGCATGACAGAGTAGATAACATAGGCCATCCAGGTTGGTAGAATTCCAACCTGCAATTCTTCCTTTACTGCTTAGAGTTACAACTAAAGGGAGAAAAAAATCATCAGCATTCAGTTTCATGTCTTGCACACAAATTCTCTTACACAAGGTCAACTTTGCGTGCATTGTTCTCCCATGGATTGCCTGCACTTGCTGATAATTCATTCGTTTTCTGGCTCATCAACTCTTCCTTCCAAGAGATTAAATGGCCCTTGTGTCTTCTCCATAAATATGAGAGAGCTTGACTGCACAGGGATGACAAGAAGGACGAATGGATGGAATTTCGACATGGCTCCTTCCTTTGCTCCTCTTATTTCTCTGCTTCTTGGGAAAAACTATCTGCTGCCAGTGCAGGAAAAGCAGGATAGACCCATTGAGAAGTTTTACTTCCCAAGAAACAACTTAGGCCAGGTGAAATTTCCCTGTGAAGGAATCTTTCTGGACAGGAGGGTGCTGCTGGCTGTGGGGCGACTGGCACGAACACGAAGCTCTCACATCTATTCATTTTTCTCTGGAAAAACATCTTGCTGCTGATCTTTCTTTCCCATGTCAGAGAATAAATTTTAATTAATTTCCATGGCTCTGTTTCCCTGTTCCTGAATCAAAGTATGAATGAAAACCCCCCTCTGAAATACATCTTCTCAGGAAAAGACTGTTTGAGTGTAATCGATTTATGCCACAAGACAAATTATTGTCTCAGAGCAAGGCAGAGGCATTAACATTTTATTTGACCTCCTTTACTGCTGCATCTGACTATTTAATGCCAGTGAACACTTATTTTCCCCTTTAACATCTTGGAGATTAAAAGGAAGGGCCCATCATGGTTCTTTTCACATTCAAATAGGACTTCTGGTTTTGCTTCATATTTTTGTAAACTGCCTTTGCAGAGGTGTGAGCTGAACTGGCCATGGAGAGAAGGGCAGGGGGCTGTCAGCAGGACTTGCTCTCCAAAATCATGCCAAGCCATATTTACATCCTACTGAAGCACTAACAAACTCCCATTCTCTTTCAACTGACTTTCCATTTCTGCCATGATTAATCCTCATTTTATATAGTAGTTCCCACATTCCTTACTGGGCATGAAAAACAGCTAATTAGCTTCTGCTCAAGCACCCTCAAAAAGATAAAATTAAGTTCTGCAGTGTATATATATATATATATATATTTATGATAGCCAATACAAATAGAGCTCCTAAAAGCCATAATCCCCCTGCAGAGGGAAATATCAGGGTTCCTCTGCCACAGTGCAGGGCAGAACCTGGTCTGTGGTTGAGAATGCACAGCCAGCCTGTGTTTAAACCAGCTGCTGTTTTTTCAGGACATGAACACACCTTGGACATCCAGTATCAAGGTCTCTGTTTTGCAGTACAAGGTATCTCATGGGCACCACCCTTGGTGAGTAAAGGCATTGTCATTATCTCTACAAATGGTGCTTAGAGCTGGTCTCTTGTGCATATTAATAATGATACACTAATTGAATCCTGAAGATCATTGCTCAGACTCTATGGATTCGGGGCTAATAGTAGCCTTATATAGCTTTGGATGGAATGCAAGTGAGGGTCTTGCCAAGATAAACTCAAGGTTTGCTTTTATTGCTGGCAGGCATTGCTGGAGCTCCTTTGTTAGAGCTGGAGCTGTGCAATATTTGTCAGCACAAAGCTCAGCCCCAAGTCCGTGACTCGCTGTGCTGAAGGTGAAGTCCTTAATAATCTGTGCAGAAATTCCCTTAGTAAAGAGAATTTCAGAAATTCCTTTCCTTCCTGAGGGAATTCTTTCTTGAAACTCAGCATGAAAAGGTAAAGATTGTGGAGTTCATTGTTATTTTAAAGTGCCCTCAAGAGAGTAAGAAATGAGACATTTATTACCTTTGCATTGCAGGCTGCCACTGGCACATGAAGTTTACCACTGGATAATGGGCAAGGTTGGACAGGAACACTTTTTATCTGTAGCAGGCCTTTGTTGAAACACTGGCAGCATATTTTGGAGCCAGACGTGGTCAGACACACCACCAAAAAGCTGCAGGGGACACAGAAGGAATTGCACTATCCTTGTTTGTCCTCAGACGTGCCGTGCATGACTTCTGCAGTTTATCAGGCATCTAGAACAGACTCTCTTCCCTCTATATTCCAATGGGATTTTCTGATCATTCTCTTAGGTACCTAAAAAGACAATTCATCCAGAGAGCTGTGCTCTTCACACAGACCTTTCCTGTGCAGCTCTGGAGGCAGGGGATTGTGAGGCTCTGCAACAAATCTTGGCGAGTGGCACATATTCATTGTATCTGAAATTTGGTACATTCCTAAGGGAGCTGCTTGCAAAGATGACAAGCCATCTGTCCCTACTTCTGCTGTTTTCTCTGCTTCCACATCCATTAGTTAAGGCACAAATAATGTTTTCAACTCAAAAACCTCATTGTAAATTGTAGGTTTGTAATGATCAAGTTTAAGCCAGGCAGTGAATATTTTTGCATTGCCCTTTGCTGGTAGGAATTCCTTCTTCTAGCACTGATGTCTTGCAGGTTACTGCTCTTATTTGCATTTAATGTGGTATATTATAACCTCATCAAGTCCATGTTCTGGACTCCTGCTAGTTTCACCCAGACCCAGGGTTATTTACAGTCACCATTCTGCTGCACTGGCTGCTGTGTCCCAGTGGAAATTCTCATATAATAAATGTGGGCAGTGTAAAAAAACCAATGCTGCAGAATATTGCTTTGATTAGCAAGGAGCTGCAGGGACACATTGGAGAGTTCCATACACGGACACCTGGAATGAAGAGTAGTAAAAGGAAAATGAAATATTATTTCATTTCTCTGCAGACACATTGTGTGGGCTGCTGGTGCACAGGACCCTCGTAACACGGCCCAATTTGATTAATGCAAGAGCCATTCATTGTTTACATTCCACCATTCCCATGCATTGCTGCTGCTGTCGCTCACGCCATCACACATGGCCCCATTGGGTGCCCAGTATAATCCACGTGCCTTGCATGCACCTTTCAGAGACCCTGATTGGTTCAAGTCTGGGATGCTGCAGTCCCTCTTTGTCTACTTTCTTGATGTCTGTTATCTCATTCTTCAGACTGCTTCTCTCCCGATTTAGAATAGCTTACAGTTCTCTAACCTTGATGAATTCCTGAGGCCTCAGATAGTGCCAGCTAAAGACAACTTGGCTGGGGCCCGTAGCAGGATTCGAATGCCTCACAACAGTGGGCAGAGCTGAGCCCTCCTGCAGGCTCTGAGCCCTCACAGCTGGCTCTGTGACCAGAAGAAATGAGCTCACACTCGATGCACCAAGCAAGGAAGGGTTTTTGGAATGAGGCATTTTTCTTGGGTAGAATAAGGGGGATAAGAAGCCCAGCAGAGCCCCAGTCATGCTCCCATCAGGGGCATCCCACGTACTGTGCCAGGTAAAGACCAGGAGCTGCTCAGCCACAGGAGGGTCCAGCTGCCTGCTGTCCTAGGTTAAAAATAGATGTATTCTATTACCACCAGCTGTGGACCATTAGCTGTTAGNCACAGACAACTTTTCTGCAGAAGGTTTTTCTATTTTACCCCCAAATCCATTCCTCGCGCTGTTTTTCTTAACAATTCCCAGCAATTAAGGTTGGACAAACTTTTCATTTCCTTCCTTGTCCAACAGTCAGCTTCAATTTTAAATAAATGTGGAGAACTTCAAAATCCTGACCCCTGTCAGTGAAAGCACAGGATGCCTCAAGCTTTCCTTAGGGCTGTGGCTGATAAAGCACCAGGGTTAAGCTCACTGAATTTATGCCTGGTTTGAAAGAGTTTGTCCTTCCTACAAACTCCCAAAGTTTCACTGCTGGCCAAGCTCAAACTCACAATGTTTTTAGCCTACAGATGATTTTAATTTCTACAGAACTAATCCCTAATTGCTTTACCCTCAGTGCTTCCAGTACAACATGTGATATGATTAGTTAGGCCATTAATTATCTTGTACTTTAACTGTGAACCTCCTGCTGAAATCCAAGGAAAGGTCAATGCATATCTGGAGAAAATGATACCTAACAAGGTACATTTATCAGCAAATTAGGCACACTGTGAGTTCAGCACACACAGACTGTCCAAAGGGTTTTTACTCCTGTGCTAATGGTACTTGAGATTTTTTGCTAAGGATATTTGCTTGTAGTCAACAGGAGACTGCCTGGCTAAAAAACCTCCCATGGACATTAATGCACAAAAAATCCTTTATACATTATAACAATGAGTCAGATTAAAGAATGAAGACAATATTTGTTAAGCAGTCCAGTCTGCACAGATACCAAGTGATACCTGAGGAGCTCTTGTTGCAGACAGTAAGACTTCTACATGTTTTTACCTCAAATAATAAAAAAATAGTTGTTGTCACATAAACCAGCTGGACAGGCACTTCCTTCCAGCAGTGTTGCAGGCTTAAATTCCACACCCCCAAGGTGTCTCCTCTGCTGTGGCTGAACAGTTGTTTGGTTCTCCAGAACCAGGGGCTGAACCAGAGGAAAAAAAGCTTTTTTTTTCCTTCTGAACTACTTTTAACCTGAGTCCAGGTCACCAAGTGGCCTCACAGCTGCAGACACATCCCAGCAGGCAGCTGAGTGATCAGAATAGGGAAAGGGGCTTGTAGGGTGATGTTACTACTCAAAATATGTCAAAACACCACCTGAGTGATTGCAGAATTAATTACTAAGTTCACACTGGAGTAAAAGGAGCCTGACACAAGTCCTTTGAACATAGCACAGATGCATTTCCACCCCTACCTTCAATCTGCTGTGTCAGTGGTGTGCTGCAGCTGGCATTTTCAACTTAATGCCATTTAAAAGAAAGGCAGAAAGTCAAGGTCATATTAAAAATATATTGGGGACATGTTAAAATGACTCAGGTGTATTTCAGTTCAATACATCTTAGAAGGTTTATAACCTGTATAATTTCTCCTGGAGGAAAGGTTAGACTTGGGATCTATTATCAAAATAAAGGACAAAAGGCTGAAGAAGCTGCCCACCATCTGCACGTGTATTTGGCACTTCTTTATTTCATCTTCCAGTTTATGATTAATAAAAGACCTGGGTGCACAGAGCAGTTTTGCACAGATGGCCAAACTCAGGGGGACTTGGGAGCCAAAACCAGTTTATTGTAGTTCCTGCTCAGGCAGTTCTCTGTGCCCAGGCACTGAGGCTGCAGGGAGCTCCTGCTTCAGAGCTTACAGGGTTTCCAGTGCAGAGCTTCTCAGCCTCTTCACAAATCAAGCACTGATGGTACAGGAGAGATCCCTCTTCTGTCCTCAGGACTTTTCAAACAGGTGCCTCATTACATAAACACATAATATATACATATGCATTTATACCTGATTGTTAATTCCATCTCAGTTTGTCATTTCTGTGAACAGACCTTTGATGCTGTTGTCAGGCACCACTGTTTCCTAAGTGTGCTCTCTCCTAAGAGGATTTCACAAATCATTCAATATGAGATGTCACCACATCTCAGTCAATAAACTTGTATCATGACCCTATTAACAAAGGGCCTTCCAGTGGCTGAAACCACATATATTTGTACAAAGGATGGCTTGAAAAGCAAAATTAATCTTGTTTATTGACAGAGCTCAGCTCTGAAGAAAAATGATTCCTTAACAAATCATTTAGCCAAGATATTTTGCAGAAATGCTGCCACCTTCATGAAGGACTTTTGGAGGTGATTTATTTCTGCTCACTGGCTACAACTCCTGTTTTTCACTGTATTTTCTCCACATGGAGCTTCCACTGAGAAGTGAAGGGGAAAAACCAGAGGAAGTATTTGCCATGACAAAGCTGAGCTCCCCTTTTCCTGGCTACATTATATGGGCAGAAATGTGAGACCTGATTCTCCCTCACATCCCTTCTCCAGCTCCCTTCCACACTACTTTAGACCTTCCCTGGTGGCTACTAGAGTTAGAGCTGATTATTTAGAAATTCAGAGCTGTATTTTCTTAGCCCTTTGTGCAGACAGAAAACTGGGGACAGGACAATCATACCTGAGCATCCAGCAATGCAGAGAACACTGTGAATCCCCTAAGCTAGTGACAGATGAATAACCAATGCCTTTAACAAACCCCAGCTTAGGGAAACTTGGCTCCTAAATACACTCAAGTGAGCTCCTGGTTCCTGAATAAACCCTGTCCCTACTCATGCTCTTAGAGGAGTCCGAAGCATAAACATTGCTTTGGTTGTATTCATGAGGCCACTTTAACAAGATCACATTAAAAGTTATTTGAACTCATTTTTGGCAGAAAGTGAGCTACAAGGTTAGCTGTTGGATTTGTTATCCTCTCAGGCCTTTGTCCTCTGTAACCATCTCTTCAACAGACACACTTCACTTTTGATTGCCTGGATTTATATGGATCTGAAGCTGCTTTATTGACATATAAAAGATGTTTCTTTTATAGCCTCCGTATGTAAAGGAAGCCTGAGAAGCCTGGGCTTTAAGAGCCATTGAGCTGAGAGCACCACTCCTCCTGCACTTTGGGGAGCTGCATTTTACCTTCAAGAGGGTGCATTAGATGGCACCTAAATTATCTCTGCCCTCCAAACAGCTCAGCTGAGTGCTGGGAGCAAACCCTGTACTTGTGGCCACCTCTGCTCAGGTCACTGAAAATTTCCACTGTGGAGAAAAAGACAAATACTTCAATCTTTGGGCTTTGCAACAGAGGGGAGAGCAGTTTATGCTTTTCTGTCCATAGGTCGCTTTGCAGTTAGGAATAAACCCTAAAATGCAAAGGGTGAAATGCTGGGTGATGGTTGTGCTGCCAGTCAGGGCAAGCTCAGCAGGCTGGATGAATGGGGGCTGTCCAGCAGGGAAGCAGCTTTGCTGGGGAGGTCCTGGTGATTGTGGATGACATCTACATTCCTGCTTTTCTTACCCGTCTGCATCACACAGCAGGAGAATGTAAGGTTCACACATTGCCATGTTCCTGGTCAAACCCCCACATGCAGGGCCAAGGATGCTCTAATGACCCCATCTGAGTGCTCCAGATCCCAGCTTACTGCTGCAATACCCAATTTTCCCTCAGCCTCCTGCCTAGGCTGCTGGGGAGACATCCAGGAGCTGTGCAGAACCCAGAGCCCATCTCCTGCTTCTCTTCACCCCATTCCTGTCACCATGGGAAAATGGGAACTCTTTGGAGGCCATCACTGGTAAATCTGCACCTGAAGCCAATAAAAACCCCCTCACTGGCTCTGTGGAAGTGCTCTGCAGGCTGGTTGTAATCATATTTACACTGGAGTGGTTCCACCAGCCTTTGGAAAGTTAATCCTGATCTACAGTTATGGAAATCAAGTCTAGAGCCAAGCTCAGAGTTTAAGACTTGCTTTTAGAACAGTGTGAAAAAAACCCCCAGACTGCTCCTATTAAATCCAACACGTTGTCAGTGACTCCACCATTTGGGCTAAGCACAGGTATGGCAAGAGCACTGAAATGGGAATGGGCATGTGAAATAATATTTCCCATTATTAAACAGAAATTAATGGGATTTTTTATTGCAACTCTGTGGAACACATACTAATTCAAAGGGATGATTAAAAATAATTGCTCAGCAATACAGCTCTGCAAAGGGCTGCTCCCCAATCCCTGCTCCTATTTGAACAGCCAGTCTCCACCAGCAGCACCTTGGAAATTTGTAGAGAAAATGAAATGCTAGATTTTATTATTCATCATATGTTAAAAAAAAAATCACATGCAGGGAGGAATCAGGGAGAATATTATTATGGAAATAGCATTTTAGACAGAGTTTGTAAATTGTTTGTCCTATTGCAGACACAAGGTTATAAATATTAATATAACATTCACTGGGAAAGGACCAGGACAACTCCAGCACAGTTACTGGAAGTTTTCTGTGCTATGCAAGACATCTCCCAGCACAAGGAGAAATTATTTGACTACACTACTTTTATGAACAGCTGTGTGAGGAGGTGTTCCCAAAGGATAGGAGCATTCCTAGTGGCAGAGGCAGTGAATCCTGGAACAGCAGGGGAGAAGCACTGGATATAAAGTTTTCCAAAAGAAAAAGTTTTCAATGAAAAATTCACTTTTGTCCAAATGGGAATTTTTTGGAAAGGTACTGCATTTCTTAGAGAGGCTCTGATTTTTTTGCTTGGAATCAATTCATAATAATTTCCACCTCCTTTCCTGTCCAACTATGCCCTGTTCCACAGTTATTTTGATTTTCTTAAAAAAACGTTTTCTGGACAATCTTTTTTTTTTTTTTTTTTTAATTGTTTACAATCACTTCAGCAAAGATGAAAATATAGCAGGGAAAACTTAAAATTTTTGGATGTGGATTGACTAATTAGAGTTGAATTAGCCTTATCTGTTTAATTATGTGTTATAATTCATACAAAAATAAATCAAAACCAGCAGTATCTACTAGAAGCTGTGCTGTGTATGGTCTGTGTTGCAGCACACAAGGAAGATGTCTGCTGAGGAAGTAATGTATTCATCTGTAGCAGATTTAAAATCACTCTATAAATTCTATTTCTTTTATTTTTCTTTGTTTTATATAACCATAGGTTACAGTCAATTTTCCTTCCTTAATGTCTAAACTTCCATTTGCTTTTAAGAAGTGGGAATGGCTTGCAGTTGCAGTCCATTTCTTGTTTATATAACTAGAACTAATTTTTATGCCATATTCCCCAACCAGTTTCTGCACTCCAGATGGTCCTGGCTCCTGCAGCATCCTCCTGTGCACCCCTCCACTGCAGAGGCAGCTCCTTGCCAGCCAGGGTCCCCCTGCCCCAACTCCTCTCACACACCCATAAAATCTGACTGTTTCTGGGTGCTGCTGCCCCTCCCAGGGGGATGAGTCACAGCCCAGCAGCTTCTTAAAAATGCTATTTTAGCAAACTCATCAGATTGCTCAGTGTGGCACAGAGCTGATAAATACAAGTGTAGATAACCTTCCACTCTGTGATATTTAAGATGAAAAAATGAGGCCAGTGGTTGTGAGTTTTTTGTTGTACATCTATATTAAAAAAATTTGTATTCTAACTAACAAAAAATATTGTAAAGCTTACACAATTCTGTCTCAGAGGTTAATTTTTAAAGATACAAAAATATTTGGCTGTTTTGGATAAAAAGTTTCCTTTGGCAAACTTGCTCCCCAGAACAAGAAGGATTTTGAAAAGCCAATTCAATGGGAAGCCAAAAGACTGACTGGAGGGTCACTGCATGTGGCAGGCAAGGAGATGCCAAGTGTTGGGTCTTGAGAAGCCAAACAGGAAAATCTTCTTGTTGTCCTCAACTATGAAACGTGAAAGTACAAGAGGAGACAGAGATGTTATTCTTGAAGATGCAGAAAAAGGACAAAAGGCCACAGACACGAGCTCCACCAAGAAATTTTCAACTGTATATTAGAAAAAAAATTGCAATCATAGTAGTCAACCATTACAACAGGGCCAGAGAGGCAAAGGATCTCCAGCCTTGAACAGGCCCCTAAGCAGCAAAGTTGGTCTAAGCAACCTCTCCAAATTATTTTTTGTGATTAAATAAAAAACCTTGTTGTAAAGACCCACTGAAGTAAGGTAATTTTAATTACAGCAATCAAATTATATACACAATAATGTGTATTTTACATATATCAAGAAAAAAAAAACATACTGCATTTTAAAATTTGTTTACTGCAATAACAGAGGCAAATAGTCAGGAATAAGGTTAAGCCACTAATATTAAGGAAAGCCACAATGTGTGTGTAAACTGAAGCCAGAGGAAAGCTACAGAAGCTCAGTATTCAGAGACATGAATTCCAAGGATTTCACAATACCTAATTGACCTCAATCTCACTGTATGAAGATGGAGCCTGGATTACAGGGCTGGATTTAGATTGTTATCTAGCACCCATAAACTTTGGGTTCCTATTTACAATAACTGTTTTGAGATGTTAAACTGCAAGGTCAAGGTAAGTGTTTTAGTTCTCACAACTGCAGCCTAGTTTCACTAAAATTGCCTTCATTAACTTAGAACAGTCTGTGATTCTGTAATTACCAGATCAAAATGTCATTTTAAATTGTTCTTCATTTCAGGATATGTGAACACTGAACCAGCTGTAACAAATTTCCAATGTTTTCAAAGTCAAAGGTTCATTTTTACTTAAAAAAAAAAAGCCACAATAAAACTCTTAACAGAGGCTTAAAAAGGTCTTTATAAAATAATCTCCATCAAACTTACAATAGTAAGAAAATTATTCTGGTTGCTAGTTTTTAGTAAATATGAACTGGTTTGTGTAATCTGTATTAAAGATGGTTATAACTACAGTTCACATTTCATTTCTTAAAGGTGGACGAACAAACGCGTCAAGAAAAGTAGATTATTGCTGTTCCTCAATAAGTCCTTTTTACTAAGGACATGCTGCCTTGGTAGGCAGAGCATGTCTGGCAGCCAGCTGACACAGGAGAGCTGAAGGAGAGAAGTTATGATTTGCATGCCAAAAAAACCTTCTTCAATCACCTTATATTTGGCAATGGTACAATTAAACTGATTTAAGATCAAAACTCTGTCATTCCATCCATCTCCTGAATGACAGTGCTGATCATCTCATCATTTAAGTTTGCTTGAAGTGACACAAGAAGGTAGAATCCAAGCAAGTTCTGGACTGGCAGAAAAAAAACCCCTGATGCTTATCCTGTCATGAAAATACCAGATGTTCTTCAGAGGGTTTTTCACCAGGTCTGCTGGAGAAACAGGTATGGCTGTGCAGAGAAAACAGAACATGGACATATTGGAAATATGAAATATATCAGGTTTTTTATTCCTCCAGTAGCACTAATCAAATTAAATACACCACCATTCAATTTCGAGAGGACTCAAAAAGATCTAAAAATTCATACACGTTTTTAATCAAACTTTTCATACAGCAAGCCTCTGAAATGGACTTTCTGTGGACACAAATTGGCAATTACAACTGCAAACAGAAAAAGCTCACAACAACTGCTAATAGGGTGTCATTCATTGTACATTTTAACCAGCTATTAGATCCTTTAGCTCTTGGTAATAAATTGTCCTGGTGAGGATGGTGATAGTTTATACATCCAAGCTTTAATATGCTGGTGCATATTCCATTAATACATGAAACCCTGTATTACTGTTTCACAAAGAGCAGCTTCAAGATGGTCTACAAGAGCTAAACCAAGTCACTGATACAAAGTAAAATGGATGCTGCTGTCACAGGCACTACTGGAGAATCCATTACCTTCACACTGCCACCCTTCACGTCTGAAGGTTTTATAAGAACAGGGAAAAAAAAAAAGAGAAAAATCCCACATAACTTTTAACACTGGGGGAGAATTTTCCACTTCAGTACTTCCAGATTTCTGGTGATGTGATAATATTTTACACAGCTCATGCAAAGACATTTCTGCTCATGTGAAAAGATCCTGGTTTCGTGGTGTGCAGCCTTCCCAAGACACCACTTCATTGCATCCTGCCTTCCCATTCAAGCCTCTAGTAACTGAGCCCCAGTTTCAAAGGCTGTTCAGTCAAGCCATTCCTGAGGGACATTGTGAGCAATTGCTAATGGAATTACAGACTTCCCTGACTGTGCTTCTTGTGTAACATCCTGCTAAACTGTCCCCCAACTACGTAGTTCTCAATGAAAAAGCCACAATTAACCAAGTGTCTGCTGCAGCTGAGCAACAAACTCCTCTGAGCTTTGCACTGGTAAATTATCACATCCCACTCCTCCCTGCAATGAGACCTAAAGGCATTTCCTCTGCAATGAGATTCCTACGATTTCAACCAGAGCCATCATAAAGAAATAGAAATAGGGAAAAAATTCTGCAACTGTGACTTGAGACTCTGCATAAGCCACTGTGATCACTGTTACACCACTGTCAGAGCTCTGCAGCCAGCTGGTACCTTTCTCCTTTTACTTCTCTGTGCTTTAAAGAAATGCACTTGATCAGCCTTGACATTTCATTTTAAAAAAAGCTGCTATCAACTGACCATCAGAAGCATTCTGTTACAAAAGAGTACTAAAACTGTATGATAGCAATGAAAGATACCTAAAATATTCCTCTGAAATGTCAAGCATTTCACTTCATGCTGGGTATTTATGTACCTTGACATTATCAGTTCTTCTGCAAATGGAGAAATACTTCAGAAACTATCTTGTATGATCCAAAAAGGCAAGGTGCATATTATTTCTTCCTTGCCTCTCAAAGAGAAGTGTTTTCTTTTCTATAACATCCTGTGATGCAAACTGGTACAATACAGATCCCCAGTTTGGAAACATACATATTAAAATCAAAATACCTGCAAGAATATTTCAGATCTAAGATACTCAATTATAACGTGCATTTAATTTCTTTCCAAAGCAAACCAGCTTCCATGCTATGTCATTTCACTCATTCTACTGAAATTCTCAAGCTACACAAAGATAATAAAATACTGACCTATGTAAGGGTCTCAGTCAGTAATTTATCAATATCAATGTTTAACACATTCTTAGGAGACAAACAGCCTTTTGCTGGCAAACGTGCAACATTGGTCAACTAATCAAATATGGACCTTGCAGCAGTGAAACACTTTTGGGGTTCTCTAATCTACTGCACTGTAAATGAAGTTTCATCATATCCAATTTCACCGAATTTTCCTGTTCTTGAACATTCACTGAACAACAGAACTGAGAGAGAAGCATGATAAAGAGATCATAGTTTGGTTGTTTTTTTGTGGCAATTATTATCCAGTACCAAAACCACTAACATCAGATATCTTTTGGGAATGACCAGGAAGAACTCAAAAGGCTTCCTCTGCATTCAAATTTAGAAATTGTTTTTGCAATCAAAATGACATTTTATGGCTGTATGCTTTGTAATATAAACTTCAGAGGAAAAAGGGAAAGTAAAGACATCTAAGCTGAAGCTGAATTTGATATAAGCACAGAAGTTACATTAGAGCAAACTTACAAATTCATGTGTTCATACATCAATGCTGTGGCTGCTCAGGATTGATATTCATAGTCCTGTATATCTCTTTGAGAAACAGCAAGGCAGTGTCTTCAGACCCCCTATGAAGAATAAAATAAATAAAACAAAAGGAAAAAAAGGAAAAAAAAAAGGAATTAGTTCACTATGGTTCATGTTCTAATTCTCCTAAGTCACATTTCATCCTCTTTCAGCTCTCTAAAAAGTTGGCACAAGCTATTGGCCTAGTGCTTACTTTTCATGAACATGGCCTTACCTCTAGCAACTTCTTTCAAGCTCCAGTTCTACACCAGTTCAGAACCAGTTCTGCTATCAGCCCTAGCCCAGGCATTCACCTTTTTTCTACTGCACTTCCTTTTCCTCTGTCCTCCCTGATTTCCAATGCTGCAATTCTAAATCCCCTCCTCTATCCACTTCTTTGATGTTACTTCCTTGTCTTAATCTCCTCAAATAATGCATCACCTTTTGTCTGCATTGAGGTCCTGAACAGATTCCACACTTCATTCTATTCATCTCATCCCACTCCATTAATTAGCCCAGTGTCAAAATTCAGCCTTGCCAGTTCTAGCAGCAATATTCTCATTCTTCTCTAACCGAAAGGCCCTTAGTTGTAAACAGACTGTGTTAAATACTCATAGTCTTCCTCTCTTCCTTACCACTAAAATGTGAGATGGTTCCTAAATAACAAAGATTAATATAATTCAAGTGTCACGTTTCCAAGTGGCTGTTTTCCCTCCTCTTTTAAAAAATCACAGCTTCAAGGTATCTGAATTTAAAGTTAACAAGAATAGACTTAATTTTCTTATTCATCTATAAAATGCTATTTAAACACAAATAAACAATACCAACATAAAAAATAACGAAGTTAAACAGGCAAATTTTAACAAAGTTCCAGAGCTGCAGGAGTTGTTAGATGAGGACAGCTTCCTGTGCTTTTTAAAATAAGTGACGCAGAGAGCCAATAAAGGAGATTTAGATGGTCAGAACTGTGATCCTCCAAATGTGAGGTGCACAATTTGCAGAACACCAGTACACAATTAAACATGCAAGCTAAGGGACCACATGTATTTTCCACAATTAAGCACAGACATTTCCTGATGGTCTCTGCATTAAATGAGCAGCAAACAAGCAAGCAGAGGATTCAACACAAGCTCCAATCTCTCTAACACTTGAGCATTTCATTTAAAGCTTTTCCCACCATTCCTTAGGAAAAAATGCTGTCCTGTTTGGGTCATTAATCACCGTGATTATCTTCCTTACTGGAAGACAAAAACAGCTTCGGGTACTCAGTTTTCGAAATCCTGGCAGTGATCGGCTGCCACCCTGTGGAAAGAGCTCCCATCCCTTCAGCCCCGCCTGTGCAACGGCGCTGCCACCAGCGGGTCACCCTGAGAGTGCTCACAGCAAGCCTCCCTCAGCCCTCCTCTGGCAGCTGCTGAGCTTTCATCACAGGGGAAGTGATGATGGCTTTAACGAGACCCTTCAGGTAACGCTTTCAGTGTTGTATTTTAAGCTCTGGGAAAAATGCCTGCTGCTAAAATTATCTACTGAAAATCAAAACCTGCAAAAAAAATGTAGAGCACTCTTTGTCCAGCACCTGCTGAACTCAAAACGAGAGACCAGTCACTCCTCCTTCAACACCACTTTGCACAGCTCACAGCTGACACCCAAGGCTGACTGCTACATACAAAGGTGTGTTGTTAAATATAGTTCACACATCCTTTGCTCTGCCAGAGGAAGCAATAAAGTTTTACCACATATTGTAATCTAGTAAAATTCCTTCCTGAACAGCTTTATTTGAAAAACTAGGGTTGTGAAAATGCTTCCAGAACTCTCCTTGTTCTGAAAATGACAGTAGCTAAAACTGTTTGGAGTGTCAAAGGCCAAGAGAACAGTGTGCAATGTCTGTCTTTATTGCGAACAGAATTGCCTAGTGTGTGCTAACAGAGAATTTTATTTTGAAATAGTATTATCAAACAGTGACAGCACAACACCCTGAGCCTGACACTCCTGGACAATCACATCTACTGTGTATCTTAATCAGTATTTCTAGAATCACAGATATTTCCCCTTACCAGTAGCACAGATGACTCTGCAAAGCAAACAGGTACTCATTGAAGCTTTCTATTGGTTTCTCTTGTAGAACATAATCAATGCGACGCCCTCCATTTAGCATTCCAACCTTCACTGAAACATCTTCATCTTTTGGAGGGTCTGGGCTTTCAGTGATCTTCTCAGCTAAAATCAAAGAGTTTCAGATTTAAACTACCTTCAAGCACAGCCTGCTGGACTATAATTAAAGAAACAGTACCCACTTTTTCTCCTGTAATTTTCAAGTGCTTGTGATAAGACAATAATAACAACCTGAACTGCCCAGAATGGTTCAGAAAAGTTACTATTATTTCTTTCCTAACTGTTTAAACAGTTTTCTTAAAAAGCAACTGCTGAGTGATCTCTCCCTAAGCTTACCTCAACCCACAAACCATTCATTGTATTTTCTCTCCCCCACCCAGCTGAGGAGGAGAATGACAGAGCAGCTTTGGTGGGAACCTGGCTTTTAGCAGAGGCCTCCTTAACAGGGTCAGCAAAATCAATAGCCAAGAGTCACTGGGATACTCAAGTGTCAACTTATTTGAGATAAGTAAGTTACAGGAAAAGCAACGATGTAGCCACATACCTTCCACCACCTGCTTTTCTTCCTCCTCTTTAATTTGGTTAGCCACTTTCTCCAGTTCTGCTTGCAGCTGGGTTGAAGATGTATGAGCACGTGCAAATTCATTAAGGGTCTGCCATGCACTCTTCAAAGAGCTAATAAAGCCCTGCTTCAGATCAGATCCCATACGAGACAGGGAGTCTTTCAGCTCTAAGAAAGAAAAAAAAACAAACAAAAAATTTAATACAGAAGGATTTAAAATTACAAACTAAAACCAGAATGATGAAGCTCTGTTCAATAAACAACCCAATTACCAGGAGAAACAGGCCTGCTATGTCATAAATGTGTCTTTCTTGCTTTTCTATTCAAGATTAGGTGAAATGCAATTAATACACAACTGACTTCTTACTGACTGGGTCAATGACTCCACCTACATCGAAGTAAAAACTGAAGAGCAACAAACCATATTTTTCTCCTTTACTATACACACTTTTGGAGAGTTGTAGCCTAAAACAAGTACCTTGTCTAGCCTAGCAAAGCAGACTGGCCCTAATATACAATTCTAAAGGACAGATGCTGTAGAATCTCTCCAAGTGCCTGAAGAGAGGCTTTCAGGAGGGCTCTGTGAACTTGCACAACAGCAAAAGTGACTTTCCTTATTAGATGTGCAAAATTTAAGTAGAGCACCTTGGTCTGATGTGCACCCATGAGCAACAAAATCAGTCCCTGCCCTCCAGTGGCTACAGAACCTCCTTTTCCCTCAGGCTTTCCAACTCTGAACAGACTCTGGTTAAACACATCACGGTGGTCATCAGGGTCATGATTAAAAAACCCAATAAATTTAGTCTCTGTTTCACATCTTAGAAATGAACAAGCAATGTACAGCAATTTTTTAATGGAGCTTTGGTAACAAGAAGTCTAAATCTGGAGGAAATATGATTATTACTTTTGAATGAAACTGTGAATGCTCAACTTTTGGGGCTGGGTGGAATCACCTCTGATGTTTAGGAAAAACGTGGAGTCAGATATCCAGGAACATTCATTAGTCTCTTAAAATCTTACAACATTGTAAGGCATCAAATGAGTAAATAATGAATAGAATCCATATGAAATAAGTTTTCTTTTTACCCAGATGAAGTCTTTTTCTGCCT
Source organism: Rhipidura dahli (assembly GCA_013399225.1). NCBI lineage: Eukaryota > Metazoa > Chordata > Aves > Passeriformes > Rhipiduridae > Rhipidura > Rhipidura dahli. Next base: position 969,077 of record VXAC01007004.1, read on the forward strand.
TTATGATGTGGAATGAGAACTGGTTTTAAATCCAGGTCTTCAATGATCATTGGTTCTAACCTGTAAGCTACGGGATCAAGCTGTTAAGAAACAACACATTGACATTTAGTTATCTTTAAAATTTTTCTAATTACTATATTTCAGTGAAAAAAAATATCCCTATTTATGGTTTATAGACAACCATTTTTGAATTCTCTACTATGAATTTACAGAAATTCAGTTCATGACATACTAAGCAGGTTCATGAACTACTTTGGTCTTGTTCTCCTACAGAAGGAGATTCTAATGAGGAAACACAACAGCAAGATTTCCTTGCACTCAAACTCTATCAAAGTGTCACTCTGGAATTGTTAAACAAAATGAGACAGAAGAGGACAAACACTGCATGTAAGAATACAAACACTCCATAAAAATCTACAAGAGTGGCCTCAAATTAATGAAAAAAACCCAAACTCCCCCCGCCCCCTGCAAAAAAACTTCCTTAGTTCTGAAAAGGAACAAGGCAAATATTACCAAACCAACTCATGCCTGAAAGTGTTTTGTGAAATGTACACAGGGGAACAAGAAGTGTACTGTTCAGAAGCTAAAACTTAGTGTTCTGCCTTTTTCGTCAGCTACATCAACTAAAATCAAACTTCAAAAGCACTGCTACTCACTGGGTGATAGATATTGAAGAACCCTTTGCAGGTAGGGAGCCTGTAGTTTTCATCAATCTTCTCCACACCCCTCACAGTAAGGAACACACCAATGGGGGAACCAAGAGCAAAGAAAATATCTGGTTCAAAGTCCAGTGCATTGTAAACCACAGAAACCTACCAGACAGAAATCAGACATCATCTCTCAGAACTCCAAAGCTTCAAAGCATGTAGCAAAAGGTCATGAACATTAAAAACAATATAGTGAAAAGACAGGATTATTCAAATCCTTTAAATTGCTCAAATAATTTAAATCTATGTAGTCTCACCTGGCCAGTTCCAACTTCAAAATACTCATAGTCAATGTTCACAGAAGACACGGATGCACCAACTGGGAGCTTCCTCTTTGAGTGCATCTGACCAGACTCTGAAGGTGAGACAGGAGAAACTGCCTCTTTTGGTTTCTGGGTGTCTTCCTGAGTCTGGAGTGTGGCAGCCAGCACTGCTTTCTTTTCTGCTACTGCTTTCTTCTGCTCCTTTTGAGAAAAGTTTTAAAGTTAGGGAGAAAAAAAAAAGTTAATTTCACAGTTGTCAAAATTCCTTTAATATATCCAAGATTTTAACAAGAGTGTTCAAGAATAGAAGCTACTCCACAGCAAGGAAGTCAGTTAAATTTGCCTAACAACTTTTTATTTCAGTCCTGAAATATGTATTACCTGCTTGGCTGCTCTGTCTTTTACAAAATTAGCTATTTTCTTTCTTGGTCCAAGAGGTATTCCCATCTCCTTCAGGTCATCAACAGTACACATGAGCTAAAGAAACAAACCCCAAACACACACATCAAAACATATTTTTCTAGTAGAAAATGTACTTATAACTTTTCTAGTAAAATGAATCATTTCTTACTGGCAGTGACTTATGAATTAGTTAAGTCAATTTATAAAGCTGTAGAAAATATTAAAAACTTAAAAAGATGTGACACAAAGTGCCTTAATGTAACTGTGGGGGATCCACCACACCAAGAAAAAACTAGAAGAGTTGCAGAACATTTAGTCTTCAAGGCATGCATTGATTATCTTATCTTTGCAACTGCCCTCATGGCCACAGAACTCAAAGGAAAAACAAAACACCAACAAGAAAACCCAAACATAAACCTCCATAGCCTGGGCAATCCCTACAAGTAAAGTGAACAGTTTTGTACCAGAGACTCCATGTCGATTCGCTCCTTTTCAAAGGTGCTGGCGTACTCTGATAAACTGAGCATTTCCAGAGCCTTCTGCAAAGTAGGAACATCTTCATCCGCTTCAGGCTCGCAAAGATCGTCACCAGAAGTAGCAATGGAGGAGCCCAAGGAACTGGTATCTTCAGTCATCTTAACAAAACAGCACAGAAACAGAAGCACATCCTCTGACAGTGAAAAATTACCAATATGCAGCAAACAAAACCAAGCTGGACTACTTTCTCTTAAAAACAATATTGTGCAAGCTCTGTAAACATACATCCATTTTTAGTGAAGCAGGACACAGATTTTCCACTAAAACAGACATGCAAAACAAATATTTAAAAATTACCATGTGGGACAAAATGGCCTCAAAAATGCTTCCTTTTATTCAACAACTGGTCACCATTTCTAGACTAAACACAGAGAGATTCTTTCCCTCTTATACATCTCCCCCAGCATTTAGATAGTGTTAGACCAAGTTACATGTTCACCATCAAATCTCATCAATGGCCTACTTAGAACTTAAGAGAGATCTAATTAATTTGCCCTGGGAACTGACAATAGTTACAAAACTGCATCTTTCCACTAACATGTTTATATGTACTATCAAAACCCACAAAGATATTTCAGCTAATAAATTCTGAAAAGTTAAGAAAGGTATGGCAGAAAATATCAGATCTATTGGCTTGAAAAGACCAGCATGCAAATTACCTGTTTATCGTGAACAGCCACATCCTTCACACTCCCATTAACACCAGAGAATGGTCCAGAATTTACTGATGAAGCCAAGTCCTTCTGGTTAGACAATATGTCAAACAGAATTAAGGAACCTGCAACAGGAATTAGAGTTGACTTGGGAAAAATATCAGGTTTTCCTGTTCCTAAATCTCGAGCAAGATTTATATGCAATAGTAATGTCACAGTACAAATTGATCAAAAGAGATGGCTGAATTAAAACACCCATATATTAACTTGAACGTAATCACTCTCAACTAAAATCAACCCCTTTTTTTTCCTGTTCATGCTTTATGTATTTGCCATGACTAAATTATTTTTCCTTAAATAACTGAGACTGCTTGGAGGAAAAGTTCCAGACCAAACCAATATGTCAATATGCTGCTCTAACACTTACTCTATCTTCCAAAAAATGATTGTGCTGTTACTAAGAACGGGCTCTGAGACACAGAAATCAACCACCTAACAAGACACCAGGTAATCTGTTGACTTTAAATGCAGGTTAGATACTAAGTTTTCATGAAGGGAAGTACTGACTTTCTCTCAAAGCCAACAAACTCAGCTATTGAGAGGTGTTTGTCTTTCAGTCAGATGTTTTCTGAAAGACAGCCATGCCCTACCAGCTAATTTGAGCCTTATGCTTAATGAAGGGTCCAATTCCCTTAAGGAACTGATTGGGATAAAAGCAGCATTCCTTAGACAATCACCTAAGCTGTGCCCAGCCACAGAGACTCCCCCTTTGAAGTCCGGGTTGCGGCTCATGAAAAGCGCGTACAGGCGGTTCATTTCCATGCCCACTTTATCCACGATGGTCTGGCAGTAGGTGGGGCTGTTGTAGAACAGGATGTCGAGCAGGGTTTCGTTGGTGAAGTGCCTCAGGCGACCAATGCTCGGCAAAGTGATTTTCTTTATGTTCCTGGTAACACAGAATCGTTAGAAGCATGAAAGGCTTTAAAGAAACACTCTCGAGGACTTTGTTAGCTTTTGAAATTAATGCCATGTAAATTCTACAGAAGAGGTCTCTAAAGAGATTTTTTAAGAAGCATACAGCCTTCTGGCCTTGTTGCATATTCACACATTAATGCTACCTGCTGATTGCAGTATTTGAGAAAGATACAGCTCCCTTTTTATCTCTCCAGGCTGAAGGGATGCCTGAAATAACCTCTTCTCTATTCCAACACTGCTCTCATAAAGTACCAGGGAAGTTTGGTGAGCAGATTGAAGTGGAAGAGAAAAAGGAACTCGCATATAAAATTAGAATCATTGAATCGTAATACTTTCTTTTTGGAGAAAAAGCTTGGCATCACCATCTGCCTGCCTGGAGTCAAGACAACTGCAGTGGAATTGCTATAGACTTGAGACTGCCTGGTTTGATTAACAGAATAAGGATCCCTCCTCATGCAGTGCTTAAATGCAAATAAAACACCAAGACTGGAGGAAAGCAGTGTGATTTGACTGAGCTAGAACAGTCTGGAGAGCATCAGCGTCACTTTAAGTGGCACAGGTTGCCACCCTCACAATTCCTACTTCCCCAGCTTTGAGCAAGGGAAAATGGCTTGAAATGTGAAGCCACAGCAAAGGGATAGGATCAGAGAAGGGATTTTAAAGCAGATTTTTAAAAGCTATAACATTCCTTCCCAAATATAGAGACTTTGCTTAAAAAAAAAGGAACCCCTTAGCTCAAGTGCCCAATCCTAATTCAGGTACTCCTCTAAGACTGGACAGAGGGCTCAATGCCTTCCTCAGAAGTAACTCCTAGGGTCAAACTCAATCAGACTGCAGGAAGGTAATGAATAGAAAACTCTCCACTCTAAATTGTCCACACCTGATACTGGACAAAACATCTCCCAGCTCACCACCTCATACTTGTGATCTCTACAATCTCTACACACTCACTCATCATCAAGTATCATGCATTGGCCACTCTCATGTAAATGCAGTACTGAACAGGTGTGTGTGCATGAAAATAAACAAGAGAAAATACTCCTCACGATTTTCCAGCTTTACTCATCAAAATAAATTTTTTTTTAAATTAGCAACTCTCTTTTGTAACCCAGTTATACATTTACTCATCTAACCTGCAGAGCATATGAACTGTTCTTTTTCTCCACTTTCCAGAACCCCTTAAAAAGCAGCTTTGAAAAGGTTTTCAACATTAAACAACATCCTCACCTGTCTACACCTGTTGCATCTCCATGCAGAGAACTGTGCCAGTGAACTGGAAGGAATTCCACCCTGCTCACTTTGCGTTCCTCCAAACATTTCTTGAAGTGAGTCTGCAACAACTTCAGAGAAACAGTCCTAAAATCATCAACTGTAAAGAAAAAGAATAATGAAAATCTGATAGCTGAAGTACTCAAGTAACACATGAATAATCCCTCCTGCCCCTTAATTTCATTCACAGTCAGAATACAAATGATGAAAACTGGAAAAATCTTTTCAAGTATTACTATCCTAACAATAAGAAAGTGTATATTTTTGTTAAAGTGGATTTTCTAGCAAGCTTCTATTTATCTCACAGTGACTGCCTGCTCAGTCCATAACCAGACAGGGCTTTCTTAATTTACTCAGTTGTACTGGAGTGTATTTAAAGAAAAATAAAAAACAAACAAAAAACCACACCACACACACAAACCACACAAAGCAAACAACATACACTCATAGCACAGAAAGAAAAAGCAAAAAAAACAATCATCCAAAAAAAACTCTCACCACACATCCCAAAACCCAATCATCCTACAAGTCTGATACTAAGTACTACTAATAACAGCTAGAGTTTCAAGTCTGACAGAACATAGATTCTGCCTTTGGAAAATAACCACGAAAAAATTGAACTTTTTAATATCAGAGACTTTTCTTTAAAAAACAAAAATGTTATTAAGATGTACTTATCTGAATATGAGCTAGAGAGAGGCACATTTAAACAGTTAAGAATACAACTGCTCATTATACAAGCCCAAACTTACCACATTCAACAATGCTTCTAAACCTCAGGTCACATACAGGACCTATGCCATGAACCATAAATACCAGATGGTCAATTTGGGACATTTCTCCTGTAGGGAAAAAAAAAAAAAAAAAAAAAAAAAAGGAAAACGTTTAAAGTACCAGTATGTACTGCAGGAGTGAAGTTTAGAGTCAAACAAGTGTAATACATGCTTGTTTTATAGAGCCTATTACATACCATGGTTGAGGACATAACAGAGCCCACAAGACTCCTTTGATTTAAACCAGATAACCTCTTTCAAGCAGTTTAAATGAAGGAATAACTTAAATCTTTAGACTCCAAGCACAAAAAGCACAGTCACTCCACCCTCTACTGGCCAGATCCAAAATGACTGCCCCCAGTGCAGACCCAAGTTCACCAGGAATCTCATCACCTACCATCAGGAATGTCATCATGATCATCATCGATTCCACGTTTCACTACCCTTGGCCTTGCCTGGCCATCTTGAGTGGTGCCCCATTCATCTGGTGTGGCAGAAGGCTGGAACTGAACTATGACCTGCAACAAATACAGTGTCTAATTCTAACCACAGAAAACTCTCATGACTCACATTGCTAGTCTGAAAGCACTGCATGGTTTAACACAATTTCTGATTGTTTTACCTCACATCTGAAACTCAAATGTTTTCTTCCACAAAATCCTCATCAGAGTGAAAAGCAAACAGGTGACTCAAAATAACCACTGGGTAAAGAAGCTGGGCCTGATCAGTGATTCTGAACCATTTTAACTTCTCAGCCAAGCATTACTCAAGCTCCTCTTTCCTACTCTCCAGTATCCACTCTTCCTCAGCAAATTGCTGCTTATGTAAGGAAATTGAATACTACCTTATTTACAGTAACTCTATCACAAGGAGAAAATGGGGAAAAAAGAAGTGCAGTGTCTTTCAGGGAAGGACAACAGTATTTGAAGTAGTCCAGAAACACTGAAAAGTGAGGAATTCAGTAGTACAGCTGTTTATAGGACTTACAGTCGGAATTTGTATTTATGACACCGAGTGGTTTAAATGCACCTTATCTAGGTTTTTACTGGACAGAATTCCCTAACCAGAATTATTAAACCCTTAAAGTAGGAGCAACCATGATCCTTTCTGGCCCTTGGATAGTTCTATGTATTAATTACTGCATCTCTGGTAAGTGAACAGTTAACAGCATTGGTCAGTAAGGCTGAAGTCCATGTTTTAATCATGAGACTGTTCACAGAGTATTTAGAATAACTTCTACAGCTTGTCCTGATATACTTTCTTATGGCCTTAAAATAGTCACAGCAGAAACCTTCTCAGGGCTTAAATAAACTATTTACCTTATAGCTAGATTAATGCTCTTATCCACATGAAAGCTCTTAATTATCTTTCTTTTGGTACAGACTGAGGTTAAATGAAATCAAATTGCTTACCATTTGCTGCCAGTTTTGCTTAGCCAAAATATTTACTATGCAAACCCTTATTCTCTTTAGGTTTCAGAAAGCATTGTCTTTTAACCACATGACAGCACATTGAAGCTCAGTGTTCTGTAAACTTGATCATCTTTAAAGCACACCCACTCAGAACAACCAACTGGTACTGTTTCATGCAAGGTTAAGACTGCATTCAATTTCTGCTTCCATCCATTTGCTCATTCATCCTTAATGAATCCTGTGAGACACAATTGCCAAAATCTATTACCTTGGGATTATGCATAACAATTGTCTCCCCATTTGGAAATTCAAGTCGCCGATGCCATTGATTTGTAGTTACAGCCCTTTTATATTCTGCCTGAAACAGTAAACAAGTTACACAAAATCAGCATGGCAACCTTCTCAGTGTTTTGTGGCCTCATGCAACATCTGTAACGCTACACTTAAAATGTAGTTCATATAAAAATGCCACATGTAGAGCTACACAAGTAGATTTTAGGTCACAGCAGGGCAGGACTGATGCAGGAGCAATGTGGCCATCTAGACACTCCTCTTTCCAGGATTTGCTTATGTTCCAGAAAATGCATTCTGGAAATCATCTCAATGAAACACAAAGAACCATTTCTAGGATGAGCAATACAGTGAACTAACGCTCTGTGACTTCCTAACCTCCAGTTTGTCACTAAAATCCTCAGTGTAAGGGACAAAGCGGCTGTCCTTGTCTCCCTTGTAGAACCACATGCAGCGCCTCACTTCCGAGGGCTCCTCGTCCCAGTACACGGCTTTCCTCACGCGCTCGTACAGGAAGACGTCGTAGCGGCCGCCATCCGTGCTCAGCACCACGCTCTCAGGGTCAGGCTGGACTGGGACACAGAGCCACAAGGGGTTACCACACATCTCCCCTATCTCAGCCCAACCCCAGCTACTCCTGGGATCAATATTAGGCCATTAGCACTGATAGCCACACAATGGCAGAGAAGCTTTGTAACATTGTGATGCTTCTAAAACGCTTCTATATGCTCTGTACACAACAAAAAACCTTTGAAAAACTCTCAGATATGAATACTTATTCCAGAACTGGCAGTTTAACAAAAAGGCAACCCAAGACACAACTAGGAGTTCTATCTGAAAATCTGATACCTATTTGGGATCATCAAGCAGTGACGATGTCAGTGAAATAAATTAAGTGGCACAAAATAACATCTTCAGAATCTTGCTTATTACTGCCATACACGAGTGGCATTACCCCCGTATTTTCCTTTAGCCCTTCTGCTCACTTACCAGAATTATAGACCTCCTCTAGTTTTGCAGAATCCAGAATGCTGAATGGCATCCATATTTGCTTGTCCTCCACCTCCTTACAGTAGAACCAGTGGGGCTGAACTGGCTCATATTGGTTCTGCAGCAGCATAGGAGGGGCTGGGACCAGTGGCCCTGCAGGCCTGGCAGGCTGGAGCTGGGACTGGGACTGTGGAAACTGAAAAGAGATGGGCTCAGCACCTCAATCTCACATGGTTTCTACAGAACTCTTCTATACTTTGCCACAGGGAACACTCTGAATCTTTACTTCCAACATTTTTTCCTCTCCAATAACATTACCTTCCATTCTAAAAAAACTGTTCTTTTCTTCATGTGTTTGAAAACTTACACCTTTTCAAACTGAGGAAGAATGTGAATTTCATTCCCACAAACATGTTAAAAGGTGCCATGGTTTAGCATCATGATCACCTAAAATCAGTGAGATTTCATATATTCTCTTAAATTTCCAAAACTCAAGCTGAACTTGTTTCTTACAGCCTCAAATTTTGACATGAAAACAAAAATGCATTCTTCTCATTATTCATTTACATATAATTATGCTTTTGCATAAAGACTCTCAGTTTTAACAAGTGGTCACTTGAGTAATAGCTCTCTTCCTGTAAAAACAGGCAGATTTCAAACTCAAATGTAGCATCAGTGGCACAAGAAAAGTAACTGATTTTGAAATGGTCTACAGCCTACATAAAGCTGATTTCATACAAATTGTACAAAAATCCCAATCAGTACAGCTAAAAGCAACTGATGTCAGCAGTAGCAACTGCCTTGGTTGATGATACATTTAATAGAAAAAAAAAGGGACAAAAATATTGTACAACATAGAAAATTCAACAAACAGAAATTCTGAAATTATATAATCTAAGACTCTAGACTGTTTAGGTTCTACTGCCTTTGTTATGTTCGTCATTATATAATCTTTACATTCTTTATTCATGATAACAGAAATGTAGCAATAGCTCAGGCAAAAATAAAAACAAATTTTTGCTGTTTTCAAGGCAAATGTGCCAGGTTTTACTAACCCATCAGCATTATTTTAGTAGTGATTTTGTGCAGGTAAAAAAGAATGGAGATTAATGCTTTATATCACACAAAATCCTCAGCCAATGTGTTTCAAAGAGTTTGCTGACAATTTTATATGACTTAGTTTCAAAAAGTTCTGGCTTCACCAACAAAACCAGCTTCAAAAGAGACTTTTGTCCAAAACCTGCAAATTGCTGAATGACCTGATTGACAGCTGAGGCACAAAAAATGCAGCAGCATGGCTGAAACTCAGCAAACTCAGAAACCCACAGAAAAGAGCAGCAGAACTTCACAACCTGGCTTTGTTTCTGATGCCCAGAGGCTCCCACAGCTACAGCCTCAGGGTACGCTCACTTCATACCTCAGGAAGTTTTCCTGAAACAACAGTTCCAAGCTATAAGACTTGGCTGTTAAAAATGGTTCAAGATTTTTTCTGGTTTTTTTTTTTTTTTTTTTGCAGAGAAGAAAAATCTTCAAAAGATAAAACGCACAGTTCAAAGAGGAAAGCAACTGTTTTGCTGTGGTAGCCAGAAGGAGTCACATACCTGTGTCAGTGGCCCTGGGGGTGTCTGGTACATCTGCACGGGTGGCACAGGGGATGCCGTGGCAGGGGGGTGGCTCTGCTGCAGCTGGGGTGGGGTGAGGTAGGGGTTGGCCCTGCTGCTCAGGGTGGTGTGCCTGTAGGGGTTATAGCCCTGCTGGGGGGTCCCTGCAGGCAGGGCACTGCTGGCGGGCGGGGGACAGCTCTGCTGAGGAGGCTGATAAGGCGCCATTCCCACCTGGGAAGTGGGTGGTGCACTGTAAGATTGGGATTTGGGAACATGTGGTGAAAAGGCATTTTGCCCATCCTGGGACCCAGACACAAGTGGAGGTGAAGTGGGAGGTCTGGAGAAGGCTGGTGCTCCAACAGGTGTTGAAGCAGTTGTTAAGGGTGGCTGCCCAATATTTCCAAAGGGATCACTGCTACTGGGAACTTGAGAGAAGTAGCTGAAAGTCTGTGGTGGGTTGGGGCTGGCAGAAGTCTGACCCAAGAAGCTGTCCTCTTCCCCAACGTCTGCAGAATCATCTGCAAAAACAAAAGGATTGCCGGAGATCTTGTGAGAGCTTCAAATCACTGTATGGGGTCAACATGTTCCATAACATGATCAGCTATTGCCAAAACTGCTGGCCCTCAGAAAGCCGAAAGGATTACAAAGCTCACAGATCCTTGATTCAGCACGTCATAAACTGAAACAAAAGATACTAAGTCTTCAAGAACATTTAAAATGGACCATGAAAGTCACTCAATGTACTCAGAAAAAGCAACAAATATTAAAAATATTAAATAAGAAACCATAATATAACTGAACTCAGGACCCTCCCAGGGCAATTTGGCAGGCACTAAAAATCCCTTCCAACTTCACTTATCCCTCAAATGGAAGAACAGCCTTGGTTCATACCCTTTCACCACAAAAACAGCTACTAAGCATAGGACTTTATGCTCCAATTTTTAGGATAGAGCTTAAAAACATTCCTAAATAGGCCAAACCGAGTGGTTAACCCATCCATTCTTGCCTGCTCCTTCAGCAGAGCCCTCTCAAGGTTTCTCATCTGACTTGCAAGGTAGCCATAACTCATGACCCAAAACCACTTAATGAGCAGGACTTACTTCAGCTTCCTCTAAAAATCCTACTCTAGACTTGCATAAAAGCCACATCTGTGGTGCAGGAAAAATCAGTCCTCATTCTGTGTAATTGCAGGAGAGAATTTTAAAGATGCAAGGCCATGAATACCCTTTCACACTGAGAAAATAAATAAAACAGGTCCTGATCAATCATCATTTTGTGCTTTGCAGTGATCTAGGAACAAGTGGGAAAAAAAGGAGGTTTGTCATGATTATAGGTCTCACAGTAAGCTCACCTAAGGCTGTGATGGCCTGAGCAGCACTGCCTTGCCTGCTGAGGGAACAGCACCTTGCAAGGAGTCAGTGCCATCAACAGAAACCAGCAGTGTTTCACCTGCCTGGCAATCAAATGATCCCAGGCTGTGGGGAAGACACCACAGAGCATCTCTGCTGCTCAGTCCCCAGGCAGAGAGACCACAGGCCTCTGAAGCTACAAGCAGCCAACAACAAATGTCTTTATCCACAGCCAACACAAGTGTAATAGGGAGTACCAAGGGAGTACAAGGGAATCCACGCAGAAGTCTCCCTAGGAAGCTGCTGTTCTAATTAATTAATCATAAATACTCAGCTGCCAAGATTAAAAAGAACTATTTTAGCCATATTTTATTTAGACTTTGCAAATGGTGTAAGTTTGAGGCATCAGCTGTATTTATCAATTCCTCTTACTTTCACTTACAGCACTTGATACCCCTTTGAGGAACAAAGCCAAAATCCACGTGTGCAAGCCACTCTGTGGAGAATGCTGAAACCACTTACAAGCAACCACCACTCTGAAGTCAGGCCTGGGGATTATCTCCCAGCTGCAAGCAGAGTAACCATTTACACTAAATAAAAGGTCTCAACTTCTAAACAATAAAATCCACCTTCCTTTCCTATTTCTCATAGACACTGTGGGACAGAGAGAAGCACACTGCAAACCACAGTCAACTCTCAGCTTTCCCAAATAATTGGCAGCAGAGCAGGCCCTTCACCTCACTGTGTCAGGTCACCAGAAACATGCAGCAGTATGCTCAAGAGTTCTCAAGGTTTTTAGCACATGAATGTTCACAAAATACCTGCTATTCTCCAGTTTCAAATCAGTTTTGGAGATTTAGCCTATGTGCAGCTTTCCCTGCAAAATGAGTTTGACGAAAATTCTGTCAAAAAACCCAAACAACTATACATATATAAAAGCACATGTGGTTTTCCAACACAAAACATTGCTTTTTATCTTGCCTTTTTCTAATTTTGCAAAAACTATATTGGAAATACAAGCATGTTATACAAATGTAAAAAAATGAGTGTACAGCTTTGACATGCATTCTTCCCATGCACAGAACAGTCTTTCTTCAACTGTGACTGTGTCAACATCCTGGACATCCCTCCCTAAACAAGGCACAACCTTGTCATCCACAGACTGTCAGCAGACAACTACAAGTGACATCAGTCCACATCTTCACTGGGAACACTCTTCCCTTCCTACAGTAAATATATTGGTTACAGCACCCACACCTGAGCCAGAGAATGTATCTCATTGTCAAACTGCACAGCTCAAACCACTAATTACTCACTCTTAGAGACAGACAAACAAATGAATGACTGCACACAGCTCCCTAATGCTGGCTATCAGATGACAAAAAAATCCCAGGATTGATTCTTATCACATTTTACATGATTTAAAATTCAAACTCAAGAGCTTGTTCTTTCCTGTTTCATATTAGGATTCTAAATACAAACTATTGTACTCAGCAAGATTCCAGCACCACCAGGCTGGACAGATGGTGAGAACACTTGCCCATGGAAACAGAACATTTAACAGGGCATGGGCCTTACTTAGACTGACATGGAATGTGGCACAACCTCTGACACTGAAATTCATCCCAGCAGCAGAACCATGAATCCTCACTCAATCAAATTTTAAGTCATGTGGAGAGTATAAGATTCTCCCACATTAATCAAATTCCATCCGATTTTATCCCTGGCTGGCTTCAAAATGTTCAGGAAATTGCCAGAACAGTCATTTGTGCAAAGCTACTGGCCAGATCAGCACTTAAAAATTACTTCATTTTCTTAATGAAAAATTAATGTATATTTGCACCAAAGAAAAACTATAAGGATTACACAATGGAATTAGTAAATGTATCAACTACCTAGTAACCTCAAGTAAGTAGGAATAATATTCTGATGCTTTTATCCCTCCAACCCAAAAAAAGTAGTTGATCTAAAAAACTATTCCAAAGCCATACTTAGCAAACATTTTATTAAATCTACAGAGAGGTACTGCACTGATTCCTAGCTATATTAACACTCATTTTAGCTAAGACACAACAGTGTTGAAATGAAGTCTTGAAGACTCAGTACAGAATAGTCTGGGTTGAAAGGGACCTTTAAAGGTCATCTGTCTAATCCCAACATATACAATGCAGTAAAATTTGAAATATCTGATTTCTAGATGCATTTCTAATGTTTAAAGCTTTAATCTCTGACTGAACACATTCCCAGAAAAATCCATTCCTTTATTGGAATCTGACAGAGCATCAGATTTTAAGTTCCACACGCTTGTGTCGGGAATACGCTTAAGCTTTACAAAGAAAGGATATTAGAACCAGGATTAAATTAGCAAGGATATTTAAGGTGGCTGCTTAACGTGCTATTTTCAAACTGGGAAGACAGAAGATAACATGAGAGAGAAGCTTAAAAAACGCGAAAACAGCAAGTACAGACTGAATGGAAGCACTGACGCGGCGGTGAGCTGGAAACGCGATGATCAGCGCCCGTCCTTAGACACAGCGCTAAAAACCACCAACACAAGCATTAAGTAGGGGGAAGCAGAAAAAATTAAGTGCCTGAAAGTGGAATATGTAATCCCAAGCAGTGTCTCTCCTGAGGCACCACCAGGGACACCCGGAGAGCCTCAGAGCCGGGTCGAGCCCACACGTATCGAGCCCCCCAGGCCCGCAGCCACCCCTGGCATCCCCGGCTCGGCTCTGGGGGCTGCCCCGGCCCCACCGCCCCTTCCCAGCGGCGGCGGTGGAAGGACCCGGCAGGACCCCGCTCAGCCCCTGCGCTCCCGGCCGGCCGCCCTCCCTCCCTGTCTCCCTCTCCCCGTACCGGCGGGCAGGAGCGCGGCGCCGGGCGGCGCGGCCGGCGCTTGGCTGACGGGGATGAAGGGCACGTTGAAGCTGAACTCGGTGGCGGAGGACGAAAAGAGCAGGTTGGTGCCGGTGCCTCCCCCGGGCTTCGCCGCCGCCATGGCCGCGCCCCGGCCACGTCCCTGCCCCGGCCCCTTCCGCCCTCACTCAAGATGGCGGCGGCGGCCACGCGCAGCCGTGAGGGGCAGGAGGCGGGCACGGCCGCCATTCCCACAGGAAGAGGAGGAGGAGGGCAAAGAGGAGGAGGAGGAAGCGGTGGCGGTCCCCGCGCTGGGCTGGCGAGCGGGAGTCGGCGGCCACAGGGTGCCGGCAGCCCCGCCATGCCGTGCGTGGGCGACTGGCTCAACAGCCCCCTGAGCATCGTGCAGGGCATCTTTGGTGAGGCGGGGCCCGCGTCCCCTCGGCGGCAGCGGGAGCGCCCCGAGGGCGCCCGGAACTGGACGGCGCTTTCCCTCGCGGGGTGGTGGCGGGAGAGCGGCGAGGCCGGCTCTACAGCTTATATACCCGTCGTATATCTTATATATCTTGTGTATAGCATATATTTCGTGTATCTCGTGTATTTCGGGGTTCCGGCAGCAACGCGTGCTCTCGGCGCGCGCTGCCGATCGGTGCTAATGTTACCAGGGCTATCAGCCGCGGCTGTTTCCGTGCTGGGCTTGATTTAAACTGAAGGAATGCTGAAATAGAAATTTCCGCAGCCGGCACAGCGTGGAAAGCAGCCCCTCGGCTCCTGCCCTTCCCCGCTGGGCTGTTGTGGGCTGGGCTGTTGTGGAGCTTTCCCTCGCTTCCAAGAATGGCTCTGTGCTTCTTGGTTGGCCTGGAAAGGTTTGAAAGGGGAAGTCAGTGTATTGCAAGGGGAATAAATTAGTCTGAGGTGTACTTACTTCCCCAAGATAGAAGTGAAAGTTGGGTTTGTTTGATATTCTAGGAGAATGACGGATAAGAGTCTCGTATGTGGCTCTAATAGACACATAAATATGTTGGTTTTGTAGCCCAAAATGCTCCAAACTCTGATTGGGAGAAGAAGGTAACCGAATACTTCAAGGAGAAATTAAAAGAAAATAATGCTACTAACTGGGTAAGAGTGTTTTAGTCTTCTCGAGTTACGCTTAAGCTTCACTGTTTTTTACATCCTATTACAGTGGCTTGCTTTTGGTTAGTTCTGCCTTTCCACGATAAGCGCACAGCCGAATTTCAGGCCCAGGCTTTAGGGTGTGGAATTGACTCCTCGGCTCCATTAACCTGCGTGCGAAGGCAGGATGTGAAATCCCAGCTGCAGCAGTCCATCCATCCCCTCGCCTTCAGCACCCTCCATCCCCCAGGCCATCACTGCTGGCTGCTGCCACTCTGTAGCACAGTCAGTAGATGGCAGGAGATGACAAATATTGTCATTTTTGGGGAAGTGCGAGTTCTCAGTGTGCACCACGAGCTCCTCAGCTGCTGGTTATAAACATCTTCTTACAGGAGCTTTTATCACGGTGCTGCAGACTCCTGTGTGGGTTGAATAAATAGCTGCCTGGGCCTTCAGGTTTTAAGGAAAAAGTGCTTTTCCTTCTAAAACTGTGCTGTATTGGGCTGGGTCTGGCCTGGTTTGTGCAGTTTAGCAGAGGAGCTGCGCTTTAGGTTTTAAAAATAAAATGGGCACAGTTGAGTTCAAAAGTTGGTACTCTTCTAAAAGGCTGTAGCAGAAGTGACATCATGGAACTCAGCTAAGGGGATTAGAAATTTCCATATCAAATCTGTTCTACTTGTGACTAAAAACAGGTGAAAATTATTTGTTTTCTTTCTCTGTCAGTGAAAGTATTCTGTACTTAGTATTTAAATGGTAGCTTAAAGCATAAATGGCAAAATTGACTAAGATTTACAACATTAGAAGGAATTGAAATCACATTTTCTTACTCAAAAAAACCATGAGAGGATATACTTTTGTTAAAATGCCACTTCCTATAGGGCCACTTAGGGTTTCTGTTGCATTTTAATGTTGCTTTTTCAACAAAGATTTTATCTTCAAATTTAGAAAACTCTATTCATGTTGCAAGTCTCATTCTTTGAAGTTATACCACGTGCTTAGGCATTGTTTTTTTTTCTTTCTGTTTTCCCATTGTCATGTAAAACTGTGTGAAAAAGACTTCCCCAATGTGGACTTGGAAATTAACATACAGGTTTTCCAGGACCTTTTGTTATAAGAAATTCTGCCTGCAAATTGTTCTAGCACTGCTGCTACACGGCACGTGGTGGAAGTGCTGTTAAGTAGAAATAAGATAAGTAATAAATTCTGTTTAATCCGGTAGCTGCAATAATTCCAAGTTTAAAAGTTGGTTTCAAATGTTGTACAGTTTTCATACAGTTCCAGTGACTTAAAAGCACTTCTTTCACAGTCCAGTATTGGGACTGGAAGAATTTGAGAACTGTTAAGTGCCTAATAATTGTAACTATTATCTGCAACAGCCATTGCAGAAACGTGTTGGGATAGATGCACTTTGTTACTGCTTAGATTAGGATGGGAGATGCACTTAAAAAATATTAAGTGTATTATGTACATAGGGGTTTGAGGAGGAGGATCTACTGGATGATCAGAGATTAAGGTTTTGTGCTGGTTTTGGCTTACTTCAGAGCACTGCACAATATACACCAGTTGTATAAAAGTCTCTTTTTTCACAGGTTCCATCACTGAATGACGTTCCTGTACATTACCTAAAACCCAACAGCTTAGTGAAATTTCGCTGCATGGTTCAAGATATGTTTGACCCTGAGTTCTACATGGGAGTGTATGAAACAGTTGACCCAAACACAAATGCACGTGTAAGTGAAATACTGATTTACTATTTTAGCAAGTGTTTGTCATTTTACTCATTCTGGTCCTTGTATTTCTCTAGTTTGTGAGTTAAACCTGTGGAGTCTGGACACTGGTAGTGACTGTTCAGCTCCAGTGGCCTCAGTAAAACATCATGTGTAACATCTTTGTTGAGGAATAGAAAGTGCTGAAATGATGATGCTTTGGCAGTATGTCTGTGAGGGACTTTGGACTGCAGTGATTTTGGTGTGATTCGTGTTCAGGATGCTGTTAGACACAGAGTGATTGCATTGCCTTTTCCTTCTTGACAGGTTTTGCATTTTGGTAAATACAGAGATGTGGCAGAATGTGGGGTAAGTTACATAAACTATATGAGCTTTGGGATGAAATATTAGATGGAATGTTACAGTATTATAAATGTGGCAGGGCTTCTTTGGTACTTGCCAGTGGACTCCTGAAGATGCTGCTCTAAATGCAAAATTAATCTTTGGTTTGGAAAGAGAGTATTCATAACTGCTCACTGGCATTCTAATTTCAGCAGGCTTCCAGCTGTTTCTGTTGTATTTAAAATTTGCTTTGGTTGAGTGGAGGGGGAAGTGCCCATGACCTTGAAACTGTCAGCTATGGAAAACAGTTACTTTGATAGTACTGTGCAATTTGAATTAAAGCCTTATATAGTCACTTTTTCCTGAATTATGTAGTCTTGTATGTTAATTGTAACTTCTGGCTGCGTAACTGAATCTGTGGGATTAGTTTAAAAAAAGAAAACAAAGTGTAACCAGGTTTTTAACAAAATTTCTCTTGGGATTCCAGCCTCAGCAGGAAATTGATCTTAACTCCTCGCAAACAGTCACCTCGGAGAGACAGACTTTCTACTGTGTTCCAGTGCCTGGTGAATCAGCATGGGTGAAAGAAATATCTTTTTTGACTGAGCTAGTGCTTTGTTATACAAGCAGAGGTCACTAACTAATTAATTAGATATAAGGAGATAAATTTATTTGAAGTTTCCTTTTTGTTTTTTTTTTCTTAGGAGAGGTGATAGGTGTAGAAAGAGGAAAAAGGAAAACTGATGGTGTGTAATATGCACTAAGAGGATGAAAATTTATTTAGGATAATTTGTTTTGATTTAATAGACATTTTTGCTTTGGAGAGTCTTGAAAATTTCTGTTAATTTCTATTTGCAAACGCTTAGGCAAAGGAATCTTCAGTTGAGCCACTGGCATTGGTAGGACACTGTCACACAGTGAGAGCCCCCTATAGAACACCTGTAGCTGAACATGTTAAGATTAGGATTTTGTTAAACCCAGACTTCAGTGTGGTTGAGTTTTCCCTGCTCAGTGTGTGCTTCCTTAACCTGCAATTCCACGCATACATCAGTGCCAGCCAAGCCCGAGTGAGCCCTTCAACCTCCTACACACCCAGTCGCCACAAGAGGAGCTATGAGGAGGATGAGGACATGGATCTGCATCCCTCCAAACAGAAGGAGCAACATATGGGTAATAGTTGCTGTTGATGAATAGTTGTTATGATCTCATTCCAGAATTTGTCAAAAAATCGTTGCTAAAAATTGAAATATTTGTAGCTGTTTGAATTATTAGTGTTGATGCAGCCTTTGTGATTTGGGGGCTTTGTTGAAATCAGTGGTTTGACTTGAAGGAGTGTGGGAGAGCCCACTGACAACCTACAGATATTTTTTATATAAACTGAGTTTTATGCATATTCTCACCTTTAAGAACCGTGTTTTTAAACATAAAGTGCAGAAAAATATCACCTTTGCAGTCCTATGGACGCTACAAAAAAAAATTATTCCCCCAGTTTAAATATTGCATTTTGACAATCAGATTTCTGGCCATGTTTGGGTTTCCAAGACACATAGATCTTTTCCAGTACTCTCTCTCACACTTAATGTGATAACATAAAATATGCATTTGTGGGACTTCTCATATTAAGAATATGTTCTGTCAAGTATATTGCATTATTGAATAGTTTTGTGTCAGATGCCATGTTAAATTAGTTTAACTCTGTGTTGCTCAGTGAAGAAAGTTGTTCACTCCTGCGTTTCTGTTTAAAAAGCCTGCAAATGCTGTATTTTTCAGGCAGTGGAAGTGATATCCATGGGTGTGTGGAGCCAAAGAGATTAGAAACAGAAGCTTCTGCAGGTCATCATGTCGTTTCTCCCAACTGCTCCCCTCCACTTGACCTAAATTTTCCCTTGCCAGGAGAGAAGGGACCAGCATGTCTTGTAAAGGTAAGAGAAGGGGAGGTGATGAGCAGGGCTGTGCTCTCAGCAAGGCAGACAGAAATTCTCTCCCAAGACCAGAATTTTGTTTCTAGAGATAATTACATTCTTTCTCTTCACTAACACAGTGTTTCTCTTCTCGAGTGCTGCATTTGAGTTGTTGAAATCCTTCAGCAGCATTTATTAGAGCTTGCAACTTCTCACCACACTTATTTAAAAAAAAAATTCCAGTATTAGATGCTTGAGGATGTAGCTGGTATTGAGCCCTGGTATTTTGCTTTTAGGATATCTCCTCTAATTGAGAAATGGCTGTTAAAAACCAGGCTGAAAAACCAATAAACTACACGTTTGTGTATTGAATTTGAAGTAGTCCTTGGTTTACTACTGAGCTATATTACTATGAAACTTTAACACAGAATTTCTCTGCTGTTGCTGTGCTGTTCTCTCTTAGTACATCTTGATGAATCAGAGTAGAATACAGTTGTTCACACTTGTGTGGCAAAGAATGCCAATAGAAAAAGTGTGGAATCATAGAAACTCCTTTTTCCAGTGTAAGCTGGCTGACACCGAGGGCTGGGGGAGACCACTCAGACTGTTCTCAGTCCCCAGCTGAGTCTCCTGACTTTCCTTTGTCTGTGTTTTTCTGCTGTCCTGCATCTGGCTCATCTGCATTTTATTTTCTGTTTGGGGCAGGTCTATGAGAGCTGGGAGAGCTTCAAAGTCAATGATGTGCTGGAGGTGTTTGGTGTTCTGTCTGTGGATCCTGTGCTGAGCATAGTGAACAGTGAAGAGAGGTAAGGCTGCCCTGAAATGCAGGTTTTTATTGCAGTAAGCAGGCTGCCCCTAATGCTGACAAGGAAATGTGTAAATACATGATAATTATGCTTAAGAAGTGGATTTTGTTGCTTAAAAAAATAGCTTGATGAGGAAAGTGTTATATCCAGCATCCTGTAAACTGAAGTCCAATGTGCTCTGGTACATCCATATCCTTGGATATCCAGTGCATCTTTTTTTAGGTTGTTGAACAGTCTATAAAGCAGAAAATGCTTCTATAGCTAAATGGTTTGTACTCTTTCATGCCTACTAGACTTTCAGTGAATGAGTGAATAGTGAACAAAACTTTCAAAGAAGCTTTAAAATTATGGAATGTCCTTTTGAACCAAATTCTAAGTCCATGAAAGTTGTTACCAGAAATGTAAACGTTTCTGGAGATTGTTAAAAAAAAAGTTTGCATGTCTGCATGGGGAGTGATAGACACCAAAATGAGTAAAAAATTGGTTGATTTTTCATTAATTAAGATATCTCATCATGTTGTACTACTGATAGAAACTTCCCATTTCACCTGCTGTTCTTCAATTCCTTGCCTGACAGAATACAAATGAGAAGTCAATTTTCAAAACAAAACTCTTGACCGAAATCTAACATAAATATTGCTGTTGTCTTGGACCATTGCACTCTGAATCATTTCTGTTGGTGAGTTTGTTTATCTGTCTGGCACGTACAATATCCAGAGTGCAATGTGAATCCTTTATAGTGCCAACTTCTTAAAAATTAACTCAGCCTGGTCAGCTGCTTTTTGTTATCATCTGTGTGACAGCTAATCCCAGACTGGCAACTCAGTTGCTCTGTCACAGGTGCTTGTGGGTTTTTTCCTGTGTCATTCTATAACAAGAAGACAAAATGGTGGCATTCAGCAACATTTTGAATGCAAACAAAAGGAATCTCTTTTAATGGAAAGAGTGGATAGTGTGTAAGTGAGCTGCTAAAGTGGCTTTGATGTTATAAAGTCTGACAGCTTTTACAACCAGTACAAGAAGATGAAATTGTTGCTAAACTTAACTATCATCTGATAGAGTTGCTTTAGGGATTTTACTTTCTAGAAATGAAAAAGAAAACCACTTGGAAGAAATTTTGTAAGACATCTTCAGGGAGTGCACAGCTTGTGTATCTGAACTCTTAAATTAAGAGGTAATACCTCCAGATTCCAGCAGATGTACATTAGGGTTTATTTATTCATAGATTTTCACTCAGCCAGTGATAGAGCTGTGATGTGACTGTCTAGAAGATCTTGCCAGGCTCCAGGACTTGGTGGGATATCAAAATCCCACATGTGCATAGAGAGACAAATGTAATAAATCACGACCTTATTTTTTTAAAACCTGCTCTTTAGACTTCATTCAGTACAGGCTGGACAGAACAGTGTGTAACATTTTACTTGAAGCTACAGCCTATGAAATGGTGCAGCAAATAATAAATGTGGTTTGGTTTTATGGTTTTTTTGTTTGATTGGGTTTTTTTTCTTCATAAAAGTATGACTTGGAATATTTTCTGAAAAGAATCCAGATTTTTGGATCAACCTTGCTGTGGTGTTGATATGTCATTATATAATTGTGATTCAGTATTTATGGTGTTTATAAAGATCCTAAATAAGGTCGTTTGAATGTGGGAGGAGTCACCAGGAGCTGGGAGTGGATGTTGTTTGTTCCTCTGTTCTTGGCCTGGTTCCAGCTGCTCCGGGACAGAGGGAGAGAAATTCCTGTGGAATGTTTCTAAGTCCAGCTGTGCTGTGCCCTCTCCCTAGGGACAGCTCAACCCTTGATCCTATGGAGTGCATGGACACGGCAGAGGAGCAGAGGGTGCACAGCCCTCCAGCCTCATTAGTGCCCAGGATCCATGTGATTTTGGCACAGAAGTTGCAACACATTAACCCCTTGCTGCCTGCCTGCCTTAACGAAGAGGAGAGTAAAACCTGTGAGTGTCTGAGCTCTGGGCATGCCACACGTGCTCTTCTTTCCATGACATCTGAACAAATCCTGCTTTGCTCACTGGCAAAAGCCTCAACAGCAGGGTTTAAATTTAAACCTTGTTAAATGGAAGAACCATGCAATGCTGCACAAGATGCAAGTGTTAGTGTTTATGTGATGTTTGCTTTTTTATTTGGCTGAAATAAATGTGATTTATATGGAAGTTGGTTTTGCATTTGATGTGCCCATGGATTTTACCAAATTGTTCAGCTGTAAGATTTGATTTGTTTTCAAATGGAGTTGTGAATTGCTAGAAAATTAGATTTCCAATTTTGTGTGATACTGGAAATAAGAAACATACTGATAATATAGAAACTCGTAATACTGTGCACAAAGTAAGGCAATTCTGCTTTTAAGCGATTGTGCTATTCTTTGTTTGACTGTTTTTTTCATTGAATTATTGCTTGCAGATCTCTGATACTTATAAATTTCTTCCTTGAGTGCCTTGTATTGCTTGTTCTGAGCTATATGTAAGAGGTTTTTTCTGCCTTTAATATAAAATGGATCAGCTATGGATTTTAGAAATTTGGCTCTAAACTTTATAGCCTGCTGCAAATGCATTACACAATATTTAATTTTTTTTAAAAAAGCATTTCCAAGGAAATGCTGAGTGATTCAGGTTATCTAAAGCCAGTTGGAAAAACTGAATGTTTGTTTTTTCCTGGACTGCTTTGGAATAAACATTTTTCTTCATCGAACTGTGACAAAAAGTCAGATTTATGTTGAGGGGAGAGGGTGAGAAACAGAACATTTTCTGACATTTGTCTTCTGCTCTCTTGCCAGTTGTTTCTAATTTCATGTCTGAGCTGTCACCAGTGAGAGCAGAGTTGCTGGGGTTCCTCACCCATGCCCTCTTGGGAGACAGTTTGGCTGCTGAGTACCTGATATTGCATCTCATCTCTACAGTGTAAGTATTTAGATGTGTGCTGAGAATTTATGTATTTATCATTTAAAAGAAATCTCCTTCTACAGGGTCCTTTACCAGTCTGCAAATAAATGGCAGAAATAGCTTAAATAATAATACTTGCTTCAGTAGTGCTTTCTCCAGCTGGAGTTGTCCTGTCACAATACACACAAAGGCAGATTTCACTGTCTGAAATAACAGTAGAAATTGATAAAAGACCAGCTTTATGGCAGTGTATCTTTTCAGTGCTGCTTTGAGAGCTGACAGAATCTCCAAGACACTTTTAAACAGAGGCATGGAAACATTTTTCTGCCTCTGGCTTCTTCTAATGAGTAGTACATGCCACTGACTTCCCAAAGATATCATTTCCTGACTGCAGGAATTATTGCTTAGGTACTACAAGGTACTGAAAGGTATATTCTGGGAATTTGTTTAATTAAATGTAAACATGTTTAAGGGTAAATTCAAGTGACCTGTTTAGCATGGGATAAAAATTGACTCTTATGTTGATTTAAACTGTCTCTGGGTAAAAGAGCAGCATCCTGTGACTTTTTAAAATCTCAAGTGTGAAACTTCAGTGTAGTTGTCAGTCCCAAATTTAGTGTTAGTCATTTTAGTCCTGAAAATCAAAATTACTTTTGTTTTCGTTCTTTCTAGAGTGGGACTGTGAATGTTCCAACACTTAGACTAGAATGTATTTTCTCTCTTAGCTGGTATCACAAAAAGGTTGAAAGTTGTCAAGAATGGGGAGAAGATACACAGTGAGAAGAGGGAGAGAAAAGCTGAGGGCAGGTAAAGGAGATGAACAAGTGTGATAAGCAGGGAAATTAAGATTGGACATGAGGAAGGAAAGAATGAAGTGTGTTCACTTAGTAACAACAGAGTACAAGGAGAACAGAATGTCTGGAAGGCCACTGCAGGATCCCAAGCACTGTAAATTACTGCTTTTGTGTGGGGCTGCAGAGCCTTGAGGAGCAGGTTCGGCCTGGCTCAGCTCCTTCAGCACTGCAGAAAGGAAGAGAGTTGGCTGATTTTGGTGTGTTAGTTCTGAAATCCTGCTGGCTGTCAGAGACACCACACAATGCTCAAGCTGAATGACACCTGTACTCAGTTTTAGCCAGCTGTTTGCCTAACCTGTGTCATTTCTGGTGCAGCTATGCCAGACGGGATGTGCTTCCTCTGGGAAAATTCACCGTCAACCTGAGCGGGTGTCCCCGGAACAGCGCCTTCCCGGAGCACCTGTACCGCCTCATCCAGCAGCTGGTGCCAGCAGTAAGCACTGCACTGGGCAGGGCTCTGGGGGGATGTGTTCTCACTGATTCAGCCAGGCAAGCGGTGCTTTAGATCAGGGCAGGCTGATTAAATGCTCTCCTGCTATCCATTTAGAGAGCAGACAATGACAGAGATGTGGCTGGGTTGTGTGGTGAAGTCTCTGTACCTCATCATCTAGGATGAATATGGAATGAAATCCTCTCCTCAGAGGTATCAAGCTGACAGACAGCTGCTGCCTGCTTTATTTTGTCTTTTGAGTAGATATGTTTAGACATTTGGGTTATTTAATTATTGTACCATGACGGTTTATTCCCAAATTTGTGGGTACTGCTCTGCAGAAAATTCATGGTAATTCAATTTGGGGTCACACTAACAGTATTGCTGCAATAAATAATTTGTTATAGAGCTCATCCTACATGTGCAGGAGAGCTCATGGGAGTTCTTAACAGCAATATTTTCCTTTGGGAAATTTTTAAGCATACAGCATTTAGATATTTGGGACAAAGCGTTGTGCTGACAAATTTTGTTTTACTGTGCAGGTTCCCTGCCCAGCTCTAGCTGAAGGAAGCAGCATTCCCTAGGGAAGCTGGAGGACAGGAAAGGTGCTGATGGTTTGTTGTCTTGTTGCAGTCCTACCACCTCCGGATGAGCATCGAGAGCATGAACCACTCGCGCTTCATCCCTCGCAAGGACTACACGGCCAATCGCCTGGTCAGTGGGCTGCTGCAGCTGGCCAGCAACACCTCCCTGGTCATAGATGAGACCCAGCTTGAGCAAGGACAGCTGGACACAGCAGGTACACAGGTTTTGGTGTTTCAAATCTCATTTGGGAGGTTAAAAGCTGCTGTGTTTTAAGATAGTAGGGATAATTGTGTCCCGGTGATAAGGGTCTACTGCAAAACTGTGGTTTCTGCATCCTGTTTCATTGCTTTGAAGCAGCTTCCTGCAGCCTTCTCAGCCAACTTGAGACAAATTGGGAGAATTCTGTATTACCAAAATAGCTCTGATTCATTAGAGTGGCCTTTCAGTTTCCTGTGATAGTGCATGAAGTGGGCAAAGCATATGCTGATGCAATATGCTCTATACTTTTACTGTATATCTGGAAAGCACCCTGAGAACACAGCTAAAAACTGGAGAAGAAAGATTGCTATTACTATGTTAAAAAGCATGGGGATTCTGTCTTAAAAGCTGATGTAGCACAGTATAGTATGCTTTCAGCAGAGCTTTAGAAATTAATTTAATTATAACTCACATAAAAGAGATGAGTTGCATATTAAAAACTGGAGAATGCCCAGTACAGGTGTCTGTGGTGACTCCTGGGGCTGTCCTGTGTAGGGCCAGGAGTTGGAGACCAATGATCCTTGTGGGTCCCTTCCAACTCAGGAGATTCTGTGGAAGAACAACAGGAAATCACAGCAAGTAACTTTATTTTAAAATAAAAATGCTGTCTTGAGAAAGCTGCTTTAGTTTTTTTAATTACTGCTCTTAAAAAGTTGCTAATTGAAATTATTCAAGTGCTTTTGAGTTTTCAGTAATTTTTTATTACTCAGCTTTCATAAAGCTACAGAATTTTACTGAAGAAAATAGTAAAACTAGTTACAAGTTTTGCAATGTCCATTTCCCCAAAAAAAAAAAAAAAGTCAAAATGGAATAAACTCCCATTTAGAAAGTACTCTTGCTATGCTGGTTTATAGGTTTTCTAAAATGATTGTCTGTAATGTCTAAAAAACCTCAGTGTTTAGTGAAAAATAATACTTTAGGTATTAAAAAGTTGCAGATAAAAAGGCTTGTTAATTTTACTTCATCTTTGCTGGTGTGATATTGTTCTCTATTGAATTTAGAGTTAAGAAATAAAAATTTTTAATTTCTTACAGCAACATTGATTTGGAACAAATTTTAATCCTAGAGAAGAATGTCTTCAGATATAGTAGTTGGTTTGGAACTCTTGGAATTTACAGTTTAGAAATTTCAAATGGAAAAATGTCCCAGAAGTCAACCCCTAATATCAAATTTGCCTTTATTTTGCTGACTTTGCCTTTATTTACAATATACTAAATTATTGCTAATTATTTAAAGGCAAAACCATAACTGTAGTTTTGTCATTTGATGCAGTAACTGCTGAAGAAAAATTCAGTTTGTCAGGTACATGTTGGTATTTCAAAGAGAGAATTCCAAGGGTCAACCAGTTAATTTGTCCATTTTAGTATTTTCTGTTTTAAATAACTTAATTCCAGGTAAGGCAAGTGAGTACCTATAAAAAAAATAGGAAAATTAAATTGATAGGCTTTTTTCTACTTTTAAGTAGAGATTTCTTTTTTGGTTTTTCTCTGTAAATAGATAGCTGGCTTTGTAGGGCCAATGAAAACATGAGCTATAAACCCATACACTAATGTACTAAGCCAGACAAAGTTTAGGCCTGGAATCTAGAATTTTGATTCACATTAAGTGGTTATCTCTATCTGGAAGACACCTCAAACACAAGAAGGAACAAGCAAGGAAGGAACAACACAAGGAAGACACCTCAAACAGTAAGGAACAGGATGCAAGAATCCTTCTGCTGGCTGCTTAAAGACAGATGGGAGACAAAAATCAGGGCTGGCTTTTATAAGTTCCAGTGGTCAGGGAATTTATTCTTGCTCTTGCAGGTGTCCATAATGTGACAGCACTGGGTAACCTGATCACTTGGCAGAAGGTGGATTATGACTTCAATTACCACCGGATGGAATTCCCATGCAACATTAATGTTCTGATCACTTCCGAGGGCCGCTCGCTCCTGCCGGTATGGGAAGGGCTCCCTGGCTCTGCTGAGGAGCTGCAGCTGCTGCTCAGAGCAGGCCCTGCCAGGGATAAGTGGGGACAGGAAATGTGTCTTGTGACCAGGGAGGGTGTGACACTGGCAGGAGCTGCTGCCTTCTTCCTCGTGGCTGCAGCCAGGCCAGAAACCTCTTCATGGGAAAACATGGAGATGGAGAGATGGAGCTTCCCTCCTCCTTTCTGAACAGGGATGGTGAGGTGGTGAAGGTTCTGGGGATGGGTAAAGCTTGCAGAGATGTGCCACTCTCAAAGCCTCCCTCTGGCATGGCGGGTTCTGAGGTTCCATTGCAACATCTGCTCTCTGACATTGCAGCTTTGTCTGCTGAGCCTTTGCTCTCCTGCTCGAATCAGGAGCTGCTCCAAATGGGAGCTGTGGAATGTTTAAAGAATTGTCTTACCTTCGTTCTTGGAAATAGTGATTTCTGCTGATTCTGAGTGTAGATTAGTCTTGGAACAGAAAACAGTGGGATGTGGAAAGAGATGAAATGTCATTTTCTCTTTCAGTCAGATTGCCAAATCCGCTTACAACCACAGATTATTCCCCCAAACATGGAAGAGTACATGAGCAGCCTCCTCACTGCAGTGCTGCCTTCCGTGCTGAACAAATTCCGAATTTACCTGAGTTTATTGAGGCTGCTGGACTACAGTATATCTGATGAGGTGACCAAGGTAGGACACTTCACTAACACGTTTTCGACTGTGTATTTGGATAGAAAACACCTTAGTAGACATTACTGTACTTTCCCTGAAAGTGATTCTCCTTTAAGTTTTATAAAAACCAAACAGGAGCATTTTCACATCAGAATGTGCTTTCAGTGATTTGCAAAGTGTATACTGAGTTTATTACAGATAAGAAACAGTGCATGTAGCCTGATTTCTAACACTCGGTTTGCACGCTTAGTTCTTCTCAAAGACGAGAAGTAAGCTGGTTTTGCTCAGGCTCACTTCTGGACAGCAATGAATTGAAATGTTCTCCTGTAGTCTAAAGGTAGTTGCAGTGTTTAGCTCCTCAAAAGCCCATCTTGGAGCAGAGATCTGTTTTGCTCCATAATTCCACGCTGTGTTGTTGCAGGCAGTAGAAGAAGACTTTGTGGAAATGCGCAAGAACGACCCCGAGAGTGTCACGGCCGATGACCTGCACAAAATGCTGCTCGTGGCCAGGTGGGTGTGGTGCCCTTGCCACCACTCACGGCTTCCCAGCAAGCTGCAGATTGAGCCAGGCTTGGTCTGCAGCTGAATGGAGTTGTGCCAGACCAGCCAGATAGAATCTCCTCTGCCTGTGTTCCTCTTAGTTAGGCAAAGTATTCCCTGCTTTCATCCCATGCTTTCTAATTCCCAGGCTCCTGAAAGCCAGCTGGTTTTGAGCTGTACTGGTTTATCAGCACCTGTAGGAGCTGCTCCTGACTGGCTCTTTGTGCTCCCCCAGGTTCCTGTCGCTCAGCGCGGGGCAGACGACGCTGTCGAGGGAGAGGTGGCTGAGAGCGAAACAACTCGAGGCTCTGCGCAAGGCCAGGCTGCAGCAGCAGAAATGTGTCAATGGCAATGAACTTTAACACCTGCTGGATGTCACCCTGAAAATTTCTCTAATCCTAGGTGGAACCCATACTAAGATTGGAATATTGTTTATACCAGTTTTTGTAGATAATTTATACCAAAAAGTTATGGATATTTACCCTTGCGGTCTGAACACACTTAACTCTGTTCAGCCACCTAAACGTATTTTATGAAATTTTTTTGGACCCTGTTTTGTAATTGAAAATTGGTAACATTGAGCAAATTGTTTGATATTAAACTTTAATACTGAGGTTGTGTAAACTTACTTCCTTTAATAAGAAGAAACTTTAGGCCAGAACCCTTCATCCACAGCAGTGGTAGGCTCTGCTCTGGAATACATTAGTCCTTTAATTCCTGCATGGCTGAATTGTGAGGATCAGAGCTCTCAGTTGGCCAGCAGCCACAGCTGGAGGAGGTGCTGACTTCACTCTCGGTGCTGTCCTATGAGCTGAGGCACATCACACTCAGAGCAGCAGCAGCACTGCAATCAGTGTGGTATCAAGCAGTGATTTGATCTTACCCAGGACCAGCTCAGGTATGAAATATATTTTCCTTGTGCTTAGAGCAGACTATGACTTCTCAGATTTCTTGGATGAGCTTTATTCTGGTACAGCTTCTTAAAAAAGCCCACATTGACTGGGCAGTGGGTGATATGTTTTGTATGAGCATGTGCATATCTTTACTTTCTACCTTAGCAGGGTAGAAATAGGGTTTGAATAACATCATTGAAGCATTAAGAATGGTCTCTCCATCCCTGAATCCTGCTGGACCTCAGAGGATGTGCTGCCCCTAATGGGACTTGGGACTTGCAGAACTCATTTGCCAAGGGTGGTGTAAAGGGTGAAATGTTGGGAGTAATCCAGAGAGGCTGCTGCGTGGAGAGAGCCTGCAGGAGCCTCTGATGGAGCCACTTCTACATTTTAATTACTCCTGTTCTGAACAAGGTAAAAGGCTCCTGCCAAATTTTCATTAAGCTCAAACCCTCTTTATTAGTCCTTTCTCCTAACTGAAATCACAGGGACAGGAACCCCTTTTTACTGCATTTTCCTGTTTTAAACATGAGGGGCTTTGCTGTACAGCCACTCTGGCTATTTTGTCTCTTCACACTAATAATGAGCATGAGAAACATTTTTGTGTATCCTAAACTTGAGCCAAGCTTGATGCCATTTCAAATGACTTACTTCTTTTTTTTTGAACACTAAAAATGAATATTCATGGTTTCAGCTGACTTGTGCTGCATTACTGTGAAGTGAAGCATCTGAACAAACAGAGGAAGAAAATGAAGTCTCTTTACAAAAGGCAGCTGGGCTGGAATGCAGAGTTAGGTTCTAAGATTGTCTCAAGCATGGTTTTGTGCACACTGCCATCTCCAGTATTTCACAGCCAGGCAGGGGACAGGTCCCAAGCTGGAAGGACATTGAGCTGGAGAGGGACAGGGACAGTACAAGGGCTGATGCCTTCAAACTAACAAATTGAGATTAATATGAAGAAATTCTTCCCTGTTAGTGTGGTGAGGCACAGGTTGCCCAGAGAAGCTTTTTAGAGTTGTAGCAATACCATTTAAAAGGATAAAGACCTGAAGGCAGGGTTGTGTCCCTTGACTGCCAGGGGATCTCGTCTGTAACTTTGAAACAAACCCCCAGAGCCCTGCAGTCCCCCATCCCTTAACATCACATACCAAACCCATCTTTTAATTCCACTTTTTTTATTAAAATATCTCATGTATATTGCTCACATTAAAATACAGCAGTAGTTTAATTTTAAATATAGCCACAAGTATAGACACTCAAAAAAAAAAAAAAACCCAAACCCACATCACTTTAATAAAATAAATAAACCAAATTTGTTTAACCAAGTTTCAGACCATCAGGGTTAGGTGATAAATGATTTCAGACACAGTACAAGTCCTAAGACACAGAGCTACCCTACCCAGGACACGACGTTGTGGGGACACCACGTGCAGCCTATCTACAGTACAGGGACGAGGACAGAGGCACTGGGGCTGTCGGGGTGGTTATAGTCACAAACCACAGCACAGGAAGGTCCTGCTTCACAGCAGCTGTTGGACAATGTCCTAGACTAAAGCATGGCAGGGCAAGGCATTCCTGGGAAAAGAGTATGGAGTAGATGGGATCCTTTGACACACCGAGAGAAGGGGATTTTTATCCAATTCCCAGCAGGAATGGACGCTTTACCCTGCGAGTTGCAAAGCTGGAGTTGGTCATGAATTTGGTCTTGAGTAGATGCTGACAGCTGTGCTCTAATGCAACACTGATCTTACAAAGCAGTGCACTGGCCTCCTGCTTTAGATGCTGGCTGGGATTTTGCATCTGGGCAGTTAGGATACATTTCAAGAGAGTCCTAGCACAGAGGGACACAGTGCCTGATGGGCAGGGATCTGGCTCCTCTTGCTTTACACAGAGACAAAAAATTAGAGCAAATTGGCAGAGTTTGGAATTAAAAGAAAAAAAAAAGGAATTGCTTTAACATGGGCAAGACAATTCAAGAGGTATTTGCTTCACTTCCCTCACCTCAAAACAGGTGAGGAAAAAACCCAATCCACAGAAGAAATTTGCACTGCAGGATTGTGGATATTTCAGATTGGGTCTTTCAGTTATATTTATAATGAAAGTGTCCCAGGATGTCTGTAAAGAAAAGGATAGCAAAGAAATCTTACTTTCTGGTTAACATACTTAAATTCAACAAAAACACATCGGTTCCCATTGTAGAGGCACAATTCATAGAGAGCTGCATCTAGAACTTCAATGAAAACAAGTAAAAATACTAGTCCAAAAATAAATAAAATGTAATTTACCGGTACTTTATTTTGCTGGTGTAGTGCAAGGTAAGTAAGGTCAGAGAAGTGCAGTATCACCTTTTGAGTATAAATACTTCCTACATAATTCAGAGGAGCTACAAAATTAGTCTCAAAAAAATAACTGTGCAACACATCTAAGACAGACAGCATGCTTATTGAATCCCAGTGTCTAAACTACCTGTTTAAATATGGTTTATACAGGTTCTGTCTCACCTGCCTGAGGGAATTCTGAAGCTTGAGCAGAACCAAATTCATTTGCATCTCTCACTGCCTGTAAACAAGTTACCTGTTATTGATCCCAGAATCCAGTAGCAGTTCATGCCACAAGAGTCCTGATGTCATTGTGTTACTTTATTAGAAGCCACAGCTAGAAGAACACTTCCCAAATTAGCAATTAGATCTGAATTATTCGTGTCTGGCATTGTGTAAACATTTCTCTCAGTTCTTTTTGTTTGATTTCATTTAAAGCTTCTGGTTCCGCAGGGCTCTTCTGGACCTTTGCCACAGCAAAATTAATCCCTTGAGTCAATCCTGCCTGGGTGATGTTGGCAACCTGGACCATGGAGCTGCGGATTTTAGCAAAGGGAGACACGGCCCTGCTGCCGCTGCCGTCGGCAGGGGAAGGAGTGGTGTGGAGTCCTGGCTCGTGGTTCCCAGACACAGATCCCGGGCTTCTGGGGGATTTACTGAAGTCAGGCCCACCGACAGCCAAGAGCTGAGGATTTGGCTCAGAAGATTGAACATCCAGCTTGGATGGCCTGGAAGGAACGTCTGCAACAGCTTCAACCTTAGGTTCTGCCTTCTTGGCCGTGTTCCTGCCGGTTTGGATCAGCATGTGATGGGGCTCTTGGGAACCAGCCTCAGGCTCCAAACCAGCAGAGCCCTTGCTCTGGGCATCCTGCACGAACCTCTGGCAGTACACATCCACGGGCTTAGCAAACTCCAGCTCGGTGCTGTCAGCAGAAGGCATGGCAACATCCTGGCAGTGCTGGCCCTCGGCAGGCACGGGAATGCTGATGCTCATGTCCGTGCTGCTGACGGACTGCGAGCGGCTGCCCAGCCGCGGGGCCGAGGCGATGATGCCACAGCTGGGCAGCACGTAGTCTGTGGGGCCAATGTTCTCCAGGGAATCCGTCAGCTGCGTGTCCTCATCCGATTTGCAGTTAGTCAGGAAGTCATCGGAGTGGAACGAGTCATTGTCCGAGCCTTCAGTGTCAGATTCACTGGGGGCTTTAGCATCCACCCCTGGATTCTCCAGAGTTTCCAGGCTGCTATCTGATTTCCAAAGATTCACTTTCAGATTTGGCTTTAAAAAATTGACTTTCACTTCAGGTTTGGCAAAGCTGCCCAGCTTCCGAAGGTTGCTGATGTTTACATTGGATTTGGTTTGTTTCACCTTTTGATTGAGAGAGGAGAACTTGCTCAGTAAGTAATTCTTGCCTTGGGCCAGGGACCCTCTGTTCTGAGACCGAATGCCAATGATGTCTTCGTGAGGTTTGCTGCTCCTCCTAGAAGAGGAAAAAAAGGTCTCTAATGGACAATCAAAACAGTCTTTTTTAGAAGCACCATGTATTCACTGTCTTCCAGTCGCCTTCCATAACAGAGATGGACATTTGAATTCCTAAGTTACCCCTTCCTTACATAAATAATACATTTAATCCTTTTTTCACATAATAATATTGTACCCATATAAGCTTATCAAGCTCAAACCAACAAAAACAAAGGAGGGCTGATACAGAAGAGTAGCCCAACAAGGGGAGCAGGCAGTTTCTGCAGGCACTTCAGTATCTGTTGAAAAAGAATTTGAATTCTCCATTTCTGTAAGCCTGACTTTGTGTGTGCTATACTCAGTAGCCAGATTTAGAAAACATTCAGTCTGCAATACCTGTAAAAAAAGATTTTTTGCTACACTTTCTATTCAGCTGGGAAAAGCAGTTGAGTTGCGAGCAAAAGTGGGATACAGAAGAGTCACATCATTTAGGTACTCACCTCTCCAGCTTCTTCTCAATAATGGGCACATCCATTCCCATTGCTTGCTTTGTGATTCTCAGCATTTCTGCAATGCACTGGAGAGTGTCTGAAATCCAACCAACAGCCTGTCAGACCCTTAAAAACACCCTTAAAAACCCATATTCCACAATCTACAAAGTAACAAGCCTAATTTTAACATAACTTTGTTTGATTTTATTGTTTTTTTTTTTTATTTCACCTCACACAACAGTTGTGCCCTACAAACTGCAATTCTCATTTAAAGCTTACAAAACAAGCCTAAAGAATAAACTCTCCTTCAGCCCTAAATACTCAGCATTAGGTGAATCACTGCCATACTGCTTCATTTGGGGAAGGAAGAAAAGCAATTTTATTCATTCTAATCCTTGCTGACAAAACTCAGTGCTCCAGGTATGAAGTTGTATTTTTTTCCCTTGCTAGTGTTCATTTAATCCAGCTAAACAACAAGTAAGAACATTTACAGACACTGACTTCACTAAAGAAATCAATTCCTTTACCTCTTTAAGAGCTAATTTTAACTCGATTTTATACGGTTTTGGAGCAGTGAAGACTTAGACAGGGAAATTACTCCAGTTTTAGAAAGCTGCGTCTCTTCAAAGCTGTATCTGAAACTTATTTTCCTTTATATTGAAACAGTAACA
The DNA here is from genome assembly GCA_013399225.1 of Rhipidura dahli. Classification (NCBI taxonomy): domain Eukaryota; kingdom Metazoa; phylum Chordata; class Aves; order Passeriformes; family Rhipiduridae; genus Rhipidura; species Rhipidura dahli. The sequence goes on from VXAC01007004.1 coordinate 1,003,049, forward strand.
TCTGAGTAGTTTTTTTTAAATTTCTTTTCCCACTTCACACAACTGGATTTTATTAGAATGCCTTCTGAAGAAGGATAAGTTTCAAGAGCAATGGAACAACAGTTTTTTAGGGAAACACTAATACCCTGAATACACTTTTATGTCTAAAACTTGTACATAGGATACAAACCTTTTCCATCTTCTTCTGGGCTGCGAACCACAGCCCTGAGAGTGTGAAAATATCCACTCATTTCTTTGTACTTGTAGTGCAGCCTCATGCAAGAGAACTTGGGTTTGCCAAAGAGAGTAGGCTCAGGCCCTGAGGGAGAAACCAGATTAGAAATCTTAAGAAATCTTTAACCAAACACTGAAAGAAATACACTGCAGAGTCTCTACCTAAAGTCATGTAAATGCTGACAGTCTTTTTCAGCCTAAAAGGCTTCATGTTTTCATTAGAGCAGGACAGACACTTAAAATGAAAGATTTTCACATTAACTAAACAATCAATAACTTACAAAAAGCAATTAGACTCTCTGTGTCTACTACAATTCAGCCTGATTGTTTATTGCAGATCACCCTTTCAAACAGAAGGGAAAAAAAAGGTTTTACAATTTTTAGATCCTGTGGGTTTTTTAGGGAATGCTCCTGCAAGGATAAAAGGGAAAGCTAATATATTTTTATCAAGAGAATGTAATTTAAATTTCAAGATTTAGATCAAGAACTTTGACTTTTCAGTGCACTGCATCATTTATAGCATTAAATGAGGTGTAGATGAAGATGTGAGGGAGACCTCTCCCCTGAACTCTTAGAAATTGCACACAGTGAAAGTTACAGTGAAATGATGGGGATGATGAAATCACTGTGTATGGTGTAATGGAGGATTAAACTCCATCAGGGGGCCACACACTCCCTTCTCTCCAACTGCATTACCTTTCTCATGATCCAAAGACATCACATCTTTAATGCTTCCAACAGAAAATGCTGGATTTAGCCTACAGATATTACATTCTATAGCAAATAAGTTAAATCAGCATAACCAGGTGCTTTTGTAATAGCCTGTTTGTTATCAGACCTTGAGAAAGAAGTTTTACAAAGCTCTGAAATAGATCTAAAGTACAATTCCAAGCCAGCTGCTGCATTTGGATCAAAGGAAGAGAGCACTGAATGCAAAAACCCGTGACTCATTGCAGAAGTTGATCAAATTGTTACTGCCATTTGATAAATAATGAAATCTGTTTGGATGACTCCGTGGTTCTTTTAGTTTGTAAGAGGGAAAACTTGAGAACCCTTCCAGAGATCAAAGCTTCCATCTGCAGCAGTAGGAAGAGCCTGGCATTTGTTATCAGCCAGAAGGGCCATTCCTAGGTGGGCTGCCCAGGCTGTGCCACACTTCAAGGACTGCTGCTTCAATGCATTTGGATTCAATTCAGGATGCTTTGATAAGTGCTCAAGCCATTGTTAAGAGCATTCAAAAAAAGACACAGAGTGACTGTTTTCTTACCTATCTCTATTTTTTCCAGAGCTTCAAGACTTAACCTTTGGTACTGACTCACTTTGTCGATTTCATCATCGTAACTTGAAAAAAGAAACAGAATTTAGTGTTTCCTGCTAATCTAAAGCAAAGCTACTAAAATAAGCTACACACAGTAAGGGAAAGTGGTAACTTACTAAGCCACATAGTAGGCAGAATTTGAAAGTAAAAGCAGCACATCCACATCCCTATGAGTGGCATCGATGAGACTGAAAAGAAAAATAAATATAGGGTAGAAGGTTTTATTTGCAGAGCTGTAACCCATGGCCAGTGTGTTCTGGGGACTGTCTTTTACAGCTGAGCACAAGTTACAAGAAGTTTCAATCATGGTGTCTTATCAAATGGATCCATGTAAGCAACACTCTCTCAAACCTGAAGTTACCTAACAGCTCAAATACGTCAGCAGAAGGTCCAAAAATAAACAGAAAGCCCACAAGCTATTAAAAATGTTACCAGAGAAATGGAAAAATACCTCAGACTCAGTGAGGGTGGTGAGTCTGTGCCCTGAATATCTGTCACAACAACCTGCCCTGCTATTTTTAGGTGCTGAAGTTTAACCTGCAGGAGATCTAACCACTATTATTCTTTTACAAGCTACTGAACTCTGACCTTGATAAGGAGTGAAGATCAGAGTTTATGCCCATTACTTTCCATGAACAGAAATCTAGACTGACCTACTGCTGACTCATTCCCCAAGGATTCAATCATCAGTCAAGGTACACTTTCCCTATAAAGCAATAAGGAACAGCTCCTCAAGCACTCCTTTCTAACCCCCCTGAGTTCTAAAAGTTCTCCTCACGGTACCTACCATGTTTTGGCAATATTAACCAAATGAATCCATTTCCAGATGTTGTCTCAAAAGTAATTCCAGTATGCACCATTTTTATGGCACTTTGGGAAAAGCACATGTTCAGAGGGCCTTTTCTTTCATAATTTTAAGTATTCAAACCCTTCAAGCATTCCTGTCCTTCTACAGAACTGTCGACCTGTTTTCAGTTCACACATCAGCCATCAAAACCTTTTAACATCAGGACTAATTAACAGAGATGTCAGAGCAGCAGCTGATCAATTTTAACTTTGCTCAACAAACCTTGGATCGCAGTCAATGAGTGCCCAACCTCCATGGAATTTTTCATCATCTGGCAAGAGCAGTTTCATGTAGCTCTGCAGCAGCTGGCTGATCAATTCCTGGTGGCTCCTCAGGTTCTCCTTGTGCAGGGCTTCGTGCTCCTTCTCTTTGGTAAATATGGAGTACAGGTCCTCTGTCACAGGGATACCCTGCATCAAATCTAGAAAAATCCATAAAATAGCAAACAAGAAATAAAAACCAGAAGTGATACATGGCAGCAGTTTTGTAAATTTCTTTCAAATGTTGCATTTCAATGATGCTCTTGGTAGTCTTCCTGAATAGAATGTTGCCTGAAACTGAAAGCTCAGTAGGTATAACCCTATTTTCAGTGAAAAACAAGAGTTCCTCATCATTTTAAGAGACACTTGCTGCGTAAATTTAACTTTGTCTTAAAAAAAAAAAGAGATGCTGCAAAACATTTAATGCTAAAAGGAAGTTGGGGCAAAGTCTCCAATGAGTCCCACTGCATGCCATCACTCTGAATTGAGTGTTGCTTAAATTCCCAAGTGAGTGAGACTCTTCCTTATAGTGTCCAGCACAGCCATGAACACTGCACACACTCAAGGTGCTTTTAAGCAACAGGAAAAAAGAAAAACCAGTCAGAAAGATAAAACCAATATGATTTAATAATCTTTTCTAAGCACCATAGCCCAGCTTGGTTGAAACTGTGCTCTTACCTATGACTGCTTGCCTGTAAGCATCCCTGAAACGATTCAGGTAGTATCTGTTTGCAGAGTTCACTCCATCCTTCATCACCCCTGCCAGCTTCCTTTCACCAGTCCTTGTGAAGTCACCCTGTCACACACAACATGCAAACCATGCAAATGTGAAACTCCAGAGCAGCAGGCTCAGCTCAAGCGATCTGGCACTCAAACTCAGAACTGAATAGATGGCAACTCAGGAATTGCCTTCAAGTAACCATTTCATACAGAAGTTGAAAATACTGATTTTTTTCAAAGAGCAATGTTTGACTCTGCAGAGAATCCTGGTTTTGACAGACTTAAAATTTCAGTAGGCAATTCCAACTGAAAACAAATCTGGACACATAAACCAGCTAACACTAAAGCAGGACTTTCAAGTCTTCAATCACTGTGATGCTTCAATACCTCAAAAAGAAAAAATCCCTTTGTTTTTCAGCCTTTAATGTAAAAGGAACACTTCTGGAACAACAGAAAAGACTGAAGCTTACTGAAAAATGGTTTTCATCTTCTCTGCTTTTGCTACCAAAACAAGACAAGCATAACATACTAAGGGAAAGCAGCACATATCCTCACAACCCCAGAAACAAAAGAAAGTTTCTAGGCCACAGAAGGTTTAGAATTTGAATAAAAAGCTGTTTTGGTAGTTACACTTCATTAGAGGATTCCATTTTCAGAGACACTCTGAACGCTGGCACAGAGCAGTTCTAAAAGCCACGTCAACACCTATGAAGAATATTTCAAGTGTGTTTCACTTTCAAATTAAAAGAAGTAACACAACTAAAATTAATTTAATCCATGAAGCTCAACAATGAGTAGAGAAATCTTCCAGCAGAAGGCCTGAAAATGAAGATTTAGAAATTGAGGTCTGAGCTTCAGGTTTAAAGTTTAATATACTCAATGAAAACAAGCTTATGTCAGGCTGTTTTTGTTTTGGTTTTTTTTTTTTTTTTTACTATTACTGCAATCAACTAATCAAAGATCAGTAAAGATACTTAAAGAGAGATTTAAGTGTTAAACATGACCACCATAACGATTTCTCTTATGCCAAATGCAAATACTACTAAAATTTGTTCCACCAGTTATACACAGCAAATACTCAAATTCTATGACTTCTCAGAGCAGTAGAAGTACAGAGCAAGGAGTTCCATGCTTAATCTTGGTAGACAAGAGTGCATTACAGCTAATTAAGGGAAGTCTTTAGAAAATGTAACTAATTAGTATCACTACCTACATAGCCCGATCTCCAGAACTTCTGACTATTTTAAGTATTGTAATTGCTTAGAAGTACTACAACCATGCTAAAATGTAGATGATGCAATAATTAATATATATATATTAAACTCTTATCTCAGCCCTGCTTTGTACCCAGCCATGAAGAGAACAGAATGCAGGCAAAGTGCAGGGAGCACTCAGCTCTCCTCCGATCTGCACCAAGTGCGACACAAAATCTTCTACTGCAAAGCCTCACCTCTCCAGAACAAAGCCACACAGAATAATATCTGGTGAACTTTTAAATATCCCAGGGTTTTCCAATGCACATGAGCCCTGTAACACAAGACATTCCTGAGGGCGGGTGAGGCTCTCTCTCTCTCCTCCCCTTACCTTCAAGGCCGCCGTGCCCGCGTACTGCCGGCTGATGGCATCACCGTTGTTGGCCCACATGATCTGGTAGATCCTGTTGCATTTCACTGGCAAAGGCTGCTCTGGTGGCATCACACCCAGTTTTTTGAGCTGGAATTTGACACGTGTATTAATCCAATGCCCAAAGTAAAAGTCATTCTCAGTAGCAGAGCTTGGTAAAGGAAATGGAAATGTTTGCCAAGCGTTTAATTGTTAGATTTTGTATGATTGGGGAAAGGAAGCCATTGTTCTAATTTGTCAGATTAAATTCATGAGTTGGTGATTCATTGCTAAACATCATATCACTGGAAGCAGCAGTAACATTAATTATGGATGTTAAGTCAATCATCAAAAAAATTAGCTGAAGGAAAGCAAGTTACTATAGATTCTCAAGATACGGGAAATTTTTTAACCAAGAATCCTGAAAAAAAACACATCACAGAATTTTGAAATAAACAAATTAATAAGTCTTCTATTGCAAAACCATTAGTGTTCTCAAGGGTCTGAGAAAAATAACTTCTCATGTTGGCTTATTATTAGTGCTTGCACATTTTGGACCCTAATGTTTGACACTGATACTAAAGTGAGATATCTCCCTCTCAGAACAACCAGTCCTTCAGTTTTCCCCAGATAAGCCTGGGGTACAATACCAACGTCAGGCTTTGTACACACCCTGAGTGGGTAGAGCAGCACACACATAACTGCAATGCAGTCACTAAATGATAGGGATAACTTGGAATAAATCATAGGCAAACTTCAACCTGCAGAGGAAACCAAATGTTCAAGCACTCTTTGCAAGTTAGATGGCAATTAACACAAAGCTGCTCATTAACTTTGAAAGCCCGATTGAGTTTCCAGATGAGAGAGAGCAGGTCCTGTGGTTCCAAGGAAGAGAAGGGTCAGGTAACTCTCAGTCCTTCACTCCATATCACCGACCCTGCAATGCTCAGGGCATTTCTCAGGCATGAATTGCCTCCCAAGGACTTCAGCTACAGCATGAGAATAATGCAGCGCATCACAAGCTCACACCTCAGCAATGATTGCTGAAGCCTTTTCACAACAATCTATAATCTATTTTGAAAGAAATGCCTTGAAACTCAAGTTACCATGGATAGAAATCCTGTTCTAAAATAATCACTGTGGGATTGCTGATCCCTCCCCTCATCCTCAGTACTCCTCCTGTGTCAGGAGCTCAAAACAGCAGGTGACAAAGAGGAACTGCCATACACAATGGCCAGAGACATTCATTTTTCATCCTAATGAAGGGCCCACTTCATCCTTTCTCCTTCACTTTAACCATAATCAGGTTTGCTCACTCTGGGCTGAGTGGGGCTTGAAAGTTTCAGTTACAGAACATTAAGTCTGCATCAGGTCTGTAGCAGTACAGTGTCAGTAAAGTCTTCACAAGGGAACAGAGTCACCACTGAGCTTCTAGAGCAAAAAACGCAAATGAGGCCAGGGCAAAGAGAAAAACTGAGGGAAAATACTCTCAGTCTGCTTGGAAATCCCTGCTCTGCACAGGGAGAACTCCACAGCACAACAGTCACAGCCATCAGGGCTAGTTACATCGTGAATCAATTATTCTTCTACACACAGAAAGGACAACAAATCTCCCTACTTACTGCATCACAGTATTTCATTTCAAAGCACCTAAAACAGCATCCAACTTGTTAGATTTTAGTCCTGTAACATCACTGCACTGAGGGACTTGGCGGGGGAAACTGTCTCATTTCTAAACTCCGTATTCCTACATAACCTAAACTGAAATGACTAAATCCAAACAAGACAATCCTCTCCCAAGATGTGGACAGTCAGTCCTTTCTGGAGGAGGACATGAAACATCACTGTTCTATAATGATTTAAAGTCTTGCATTTGTGTGCCTTATTCCTCTCAGCCCCGTGGTTCTTCAAGTATTTAGCAAAGATTTGTTGGCAGATGTCAATTTAGCATTTTTCAAATGCACAGATTTCTCTGTGGACAATAACTGAAGTGTGAAGCACTCAGTCCTTGACCCAGCCCCTCAGGGATACGTGCCTGCTGCTCCATGACCACTCGGGCAATAGCAGCCTGCACAACGTTGGTCCGATCCAGGCAGTCCATGCAGTTAACCCGGAAGATTCCTTCCTGCTTACAGATCACTCCAGCTTGGTCAACCCTTTCAACAGGAAGAGAACAAAAGCACACCAAGACACTTAAAATCCAGGGTAACTCATCAGCTTCTACCACCAGCAGAACATTTTACACACAGAGCACTATTTGTGGTTGCACTCACCGCCCCAGCCACAGCCCACTCTGAATTAACTCCTTGTGGTCCACCTTATCCTCCTCTTTAATCTAGGCTGGATGTCAGACATAAATCCTACTGGGGCCACAAACTGGAGATGCAATCAGATGCTGAATTCAACTCATGCATACATAATACAACCTTTCAAGAGCACAGGCATTTAATTTCAAGAACAGAGAAGCCAACAATAATGACAGCAATACAGATCAACAAAGAGCAATTGACTGAGGCTGCAGACACACTTGTTACCTAAATGTATGAACTTTAATCAGTACAAACCAAAGGTCACACATGCCTACTTGCTGTCAACACCAAGGCTGCCATTCTAGGGTTTGTGGGTCAAATAAAAGGTGTTTCACCTTAAATGTGAGTGACCCTAAAAGCATGAAATGCAACAAATCTTGGGCAGGAAACAGCACCTGAGAATTTTTGAGTTCACATGGGTTGAACACCAACACTTCAGAACACAAAATCTCTGACAGACAAGCTGGACACCAAAAGAGGAATATAAAACACACTAGTTAGGAGATTAATATCTATTTATATATCCACTCTTTGCTGGTGTTTTCCTCTACAGATGTTCCCCACTAGTCTAAAAACAGTGAAGTACCTACCAGCACCACTTCATGTCAAGAATAATATCATGAATGGCATCAGTCAGTGTTTGAACATTTTCAAACTTCATTCCTCGGCTGAAACACAGAATTTCACAAAAGTTAGTCTGAACTAGAGCAGTGACTTTACTTAATAACTTTATCTTCTTTGCAATGTTAACAAAGAATGTTTTGGCTAAATGAGAGAGACAAGCATTCCCTCCTGCAATGAGCTTTAATCAGGAGCCAATATTCAGAACTATTCTGCAGTACGGTTCAACATCCAAATCCAAGAGGTTCAAAGATCACAAAATTCTCAAGGATTTGCATTTTTTTAATGCTGCTTCCATTAGGAAGAATAAGTGTGCAGCTATTCAGGCATGTGCAACACTGTGTTCTCATTTTAGTCTCAATATTATTAACTAACTGCTGTAGATTTGGAACTGGGGTGGTGAGTCCTGCTTTGCCAGAGATTGTACAGAGAAAACCACCTATAGACACATCTCCCCCTGCTCCCCCTACCCTATCAGGTTATTTTTCAGGAGTGTTCTCAATTCACTTCTGCTCATAGAGCAGAAACAGTCCTGGACACTACAGCTGTTTGTAGAAGAAAAATAAACAAAGGAAAATGAAAGCTCCTTCACACAGAAGATTAATTACCAAATCAATCCAGGGTGCCAACAGTCCTGCAGAACTCTCAAAGGCCAATGCTGTTCTGAGAGGGGTTTCCCTTCCCACCAGCCCCTCTGACAATATCTACTAATGCCATACTCAGTCAGTCAGTAATGCTCTCCCAGGCCAGCTGCAATCCCTAGATTAAGTTTGGAAATTAAGATTAAGCCAGTTTAGACCCCACATAAATGCAGCCTGCTTGAGGGGAGCAGTAGAAATAAATGCCTGTGACAGAGGAGATGCTTGGGCACGTGAGCACTGCTCTAGAGCATAGCAGCATCAGAGGGGAGTCATGAAAACAGCAAGCACTCACACCAGATTAAGATAAAATCCAGTGTATTTTATATTGAAATAACAGCATCAGGGTCCTAAAAGATTCCATCGTGTTTTTATAGGAACAAGCAAGAGAAACAGAGCTAGAGAATTAAAAGCCAAATGCTACATAGCTTGAAAAAGCAGGTCAGCCACAGCTTTACATTCATGGCATGTCTAAGGAAACTCTTAAAATGTGTGACAATCAAGCCTTGCCCAGTAAGTGACTGCATATTTAACAGGTCAGGGACACGACATCACAAAGAGCAGTGCTTGGTTACCCAAACTTTATGTTTTATAGTGCTTTAGTTTAAAAACTGTATTCTTGTTTAAAGGAACAGTGTTTCATGCAGAAGTAGAAATAATAAAGGGTTTTCTCCTCTCTTATAGTTGGCTTCCATGCCAATAAAGAAGATGAAAAGTGACATTTTTAAAAGGTTTCTTACCAGTGCTCATGGAAGTCAAATGAAACATAAGTCAGATTTGCATTGTTGTAGAGAAGAACTTGTTTAAGGTAAGCATCTCCAATTATCTTCTCTCTGCCTGTCTGATCCACCAAGTTAATAATAACCTGTTCAAAAGTTTAAGTATTTAACACTCATCATCTGCCTCACAACTTGCTTAGATTTACAACCATGCAATAATAAATAGCTCAGGAGTTAAAGATTTGTAGCAATCTTGTTGAAGTTACAATCTTTGGTAGATTGTACTTAAAACAAATGAGCTCCAACAGTTCCATCCCTACACAAATTCTAATACAGAGAAGCTCTAAATGCACAGGATGGGTACACAGAAATAGGGTTTACACATTTCTGTAAGTTATTCCTGGGTTTTAGTAGTTACTTACAAAGATACTTGAAAAACCTGAAGTAAAATTTTATTTATGTACCAACCTTCCAACTGTCAACAAGCTTCTAAAAAATCCCACAACACATCACCAAGAAAAACAACCTAAAAACATTAACCCTCATCCCCAGCATTTTCATGAGATTACTATTCTGTCAGGTAGCACTCACCTGCTTTTTGTAATGTTTTAGCTGTTCTTCAAAGTGTGCACGAAAACAGGACACGGTTTCATTTTCACCTGCAAGGGAGAGCAGTGTGAGACAGAAACAGCCTGTTCAGCAGAAAGTCCTGTTTGATGTATTAAATCATGCCCAAATCTGTACCCTAAAAACCAAGATAGCTTAGCCCTAAGATAATAACACATTATACAAAATTACTTTAAAAGGCCTTTCATTAATCTGCTCAGCTTCAACATTGCTGTTTTAATCCAGTGTGCAGCAAACATGTTCTTGAATTTTGCTGAATTTTGCCTTTTGTTCAGAGAAGATGGGACAAATATTTAACTTTTAATAAAGCTGCTTCATTCTTGACACATGCACCACACACCCACATAAACACCTCTTCCAAAAGAAGAGTGGCGAGGGACCCCTGGTCTTTAGGTTTTCCACCCAAACACTTACTCTTGTCCAGCCGGGGCCGTGGGTTGTATCTGTATCCAACTTGGCTCCAGAAAACAGGCACAGAGCCTCGTGTTTGGATATAGGAAAGGGTGTGATTATGGACATGGATCAGTTGCTCTGTTTCCACATAATTTGCCACATTCCCATTTTTATCAACACCTCTCCGCTTATACCGCATTCCTAGGGGGAATGAGAATGGTCAAGTCATCATTAAGTATTTGTCTTGAACATTAATAATTCATGTTGCTGGTTTTGACCATGCTAACACAAGACAACAGTTCCAGCCCAAATCCATGATCAATGGCAGAAGTCACTCCTATCCTTGTTTATTCCCCAAAAGTTATCTTGAATATATGGATAAAGTTTGTTTACTGATATACTATGAGCAGAAGAAAGCAAGCTGACAGGGCAAGGCAGTTTAATGGCACTGTAAAGTCACAAATACCTCTGGTCCACCTTACAAGACAGTTTCTTCCTGTTCTGTCACATTTAGCACAAAGTTTTACTTTAGCACTCAGTATTTTCCGTGAACCTAAAGGCCATTTTTATTGACAGAGATGCCACTTCTCACAGAGATCCCACGAGCAGCCCAAGAAGATTGGCATGTCCCACAAAACAGGAGGCTTCCTCTCCTTGTTTTAACCTGTGTAATGAATTCTGCACATTAAGAAGAGATAATGCTCCTCTGACTACAGTTTTATGCCTACCCAGCTCTGCACTGCTCATTAAACACAGAAGTGTTTGCATATCCTTGACTCAAAGGAGAGTACATCACTATTTCAGAAAGGATGCAGGTGGGAGCAAAGGATGGGAAAGGAATAAGAGAGTTGGAAAAATATTCAAGGTCATGGAAATTCAGTTCCAGTTCCTGAAGCAGCATGGAACCAAATTTCTGATCTGAACCTTGACAGCACAGAGTGGAAGAAGTTAAAAGTAGGGAAGGGAAAGGAATGCAGAATAACTGTAATAGGGACCTTTATAGAGATTGCCAAAGCAGCATTACAGCCTTTAATCAGGCAGGGAGAAAATTCTACACAGTTTATGCTCCAGACTAGCAATCAGATGAACACAGTGATATTAACAGTAAGAAGGAATCAATAAGAAATTTTCCCTCTAGAATTCAGTTGCTGGATCTGTGTAACACTTTGGTATTAAAAAGGCAGACTGCAAACTAGATACTGCTCTGAAACCCCCAAGTATTTACTCCAAGTTGTTCTGACAAACCATTTTCCTTGGAACTGAATTAAATGCATCCAAGTGAGCTGTGGAACAAAGGCACAGTCCTGTATCAAGGTAAGTTCAACAGGTTTCTTTATGGGTTTTCTGACATGCTAAAAACCTGACTGTGTAAAAAGGAGTTGGAGACATTGAAGAATATCATCATAAAAATCACACAGACTGAAAAGCCCAGAGCTGAACAGGACCTATTAAGCAGTAAAGTGATTCAAAATTTCTTTCTGAGATCCTGAGGGCACAGTAATTGCTGTTTGCCTTGCTACTCTAAGTCAAAGAAGGTACAAGACCCAGGCATGGTCACATTTCACACCTTGCCCCTAATAAACATCTCCTGGGATACAGGCATGCGCACACGTGACTTTTCAAGTCTCTTTAGCTGCTGTCAAAGCCCTAAAAGACATGGAAAATTTAGCTCCCATCCAAGCCTACCAAAATATATCAGCACAGAGTTTCAGCAAGGTCCTAATCAGAGGGATCTGTGTAGCAATGGAACTTCACCTCAGCAATGTGACCTGCACATCTCCTGAGCACAGCAGTGCAGCTCACTCAGCAGGCACCCCAGGTACCAGCTGTGCAGTGCTGCAGGCACTGCAGCCTCTCCTCTCCCTCCTCCCCGCAGGGCAGGCTCTGACAGGGGCTGACCATCTTCTGAGCAGCTCAGCAGTGTCCATTGTGACCATCTGCATCCCCCTGCAGTGCTCAGAGCCAGCCCAGCAGCCTGACCTGTGTTTGCCTACCCGCTCTGTGCCGGCTGCGGCGGGAGATCAGAGCAACCACAAACGTTGGGTGAATGTCATCCACACAAGAGGATTCCTGAGGAGGAGTTTCAGGACTGCTCTTATCATCATCAGAGGAGTCACTGTAGTTTACCACAAGTTCTTCAATTTGCACAAAGCCTTGAATAATGGGGATAATCCAGAAGTCCACTTCAGCATTCTGAAGGTTACAAAAGACAGTTACTCTCCTGTTGGTCTGACATTACCAACAATTATTTCTGCTATTTCTCATGTTCATAGAAACAGTTGCTTCACATGCTTTACATGTTTTAATTTTTGCCATATCCTTGTTTCTGCAAGAGGTACCAGCATTTTCCCTTCATCAGACATAGGGCTTTTAAATCAGGAGCAAGAAAGCAAGCAACTTTTTTACCTAGTTCCTGCTTTAAGGCAGTTTTAAAACCTATGTGTGGACACATACTATATCACATTTATACAGGAAGGTAAATGTTAGTCTGTTTTCAGCAAAACATACCACCAGAAAGCTTCATATGGGCTAACTTAGTCCCCAAAACAACTGGTTCAGGGATCTGCACCCTAAAACATCAATTTCTTAAACAGCATTGAGATCAGAAGTCCCCTCTAAGTCAAGGTTATCAATTTATATTTTGTAATATGAAAAATACAACTCATTTAACTCCTGCATTACAAACAACTTTTCACAGGGGACACTGGTTTACCCTGCTGTGACTCCATAGCCATTTCATTATGGATAATTATCAAGGAAAGAGGAGCAGGGAATAAGGTAAGATGGTTGCTGTCATCCCTACAGAAAATTAGACTTGGCAGAAGTTAGCAAGTTAGTCCTTGATCTGCAAGGTCAATTTGAAGTGATGGAAGAACATACACTGAAGAAAGAGTGGTGGTTTTCTGTTTCTTTATGTGCTCATTAGCCAGAAAAATGTTTTATTTACCAAGCAGACGTTCAGAACAACTTGTTCTACACTGTTTTTACACTGATCAGCTCAAAGAGAAAAAACACTATTCTCCACCATGGAGGACCAAAATCTTATCTCAGGGAAACTTTGGAATTCAGAGGTTATTTCTCTTCTGGCTCCTCCTTATTGTCAAGTTTAGCTCTGTTCAGGGATTATCTATTTCACAGAAGAATACAACTCAAGTTTACCTTCAGAAATCAGCACAAACATATTGTACCAAGTTATTCTACACTGCTTTATTGTAATAAATTCCTAAACTCGGCTGAAGTTCACTCCTTGGCAATGATCGCTGGCTGGGGGAAGAGGGCAGTGCCAGCTGCTCAGCTACAGGAGGCACAGCCCTGATCCTGACCTGTCTGCCAAGAGGGTTTGTAATCAAACTTCTAAAAGGCCTTAAGGAAATATTTCAACCAAAGCTGAAGAAAGGTTCTTATAAAACATATGTTAGAGATAAGACTCACATCAATGCTGATGAGATCTTCAATCATGTGCTTGTTCCAAAAGAATCTGTCATCCACCTGTTTAAAAGACAAAAGGGCAGTTTTTGCAGGATTACAGACAGGCAGGGTTTGGCAATATCTGTGGGAAGGACACCAGTGTCCATCAGTTCATTCACTGCAGTTGTACTGATGCCTTAATTTTTATGTTTTCCAAGCCCTGCAGTGCCCAGTGTGTCACTCTGGAGTTGCCTGTTCCCTGTTCAGTGCTGCTCTCTGTGCTGGGCACACACAACAAAGCCTCTCCGGGGCTGCTCTCCAAGGACACCCAGCCCAAACTGGGCCCAAAAAGTGTCAACCAAAGAGCCTCTGAGGGGGACAAGCTGAGGGGAATTACATTATTAACTGAAGCTTTAATTGGAGAATTAACCCTGAGATGCAAATGAACCAAACCTATAAAAGTGGGAAGAACTCGTGGCCTCTCAGGGTCCATCTCGGGGCCCATCTGGGCAGCACCTCTGGCTCCCCAGGGGTACCTTTGGAGGCCTTTCCAATAAATCCCCACCTTTATTCCCTTTACTCCTGTCTGGACTCTGTTTCTAGGAGGCCTTTCAAGGCATCAGTACAGACAAGTCAGAGCTTTTCATAAAACACTTCAGCTCATGCTGCTGCAGGCTTTGGTTTCCTTGCACCTGAGCTGGTGGCAGGACAAGATGCTCAGCTGCTGCAGAAAGTGACCAGCCAGATTTGGACCACGACCACCACTGGGCAGCTCATCTGTTTTCTGCCAGGAAACAAACACAGAGCACTCACTTTTCGCCACAGGGGTAAGGTGGTTTTCTCACAGGCGCTCTGCCTCTGCACAGAATTTGTCAGGTCATAGCTCAGGCTGTAGTAAAAGGAGTCTGAATCCATGAACATTTTGAACAACTCTTCCAATAATCTCTTCTCCAGTCTCTCTTTCTCTTTGCTTTCTCTAATCTGAAAGGAAAATAAATGGCTTTTTCATGTCTCTCTCTGTGAGTGAAAAAGACTCCAGTCATGTTTTCCCTTTCCAACCTTGCAGGACAAACACTTTCCCAGTGATGAGCAGGACCTTAAAATTCCCAGCAAAGATAAACACAAGAGACAGCAGCCTCAGAAACATAACTCTAATTTTAAAAACTATTGTTTTGACTTCCTAATCCAAGCCATTATTGTGTTAAAAGCAGTTAGATGAGATTGTGTGGTGTTCTCTGAGGAACCAGGCACCAAATTTTGAGTCTCATTCTACATTATAAGAGATATTTAGGCAAAGCAATTTCTAGAAGTTTAGAACTTCACTAGAAGCTAATCCTGGTAGAAAAGAACTCTATTAGCAGTTCTGCCAAAATTATGTCATTATAAAATGAAAAATCACAGAAGAACCACAGCTAAAAAATCAAAAAATTAAAGTGAGTATCAAGACAGTAGTTCCACATTCTGCAGTTTTCCACTGGAGTTTTTTACTGTTTTTTTTTTTTTTTTTAAGTCTTTGTATTCCATTTGATCATCCATCACAGCCTTTGAATTATAAACTAAACATACTGGAAAATAAAACCAAGTAGAAAACTTTACCTTCTTTTTATTTGGAGCAGACACATTAGATTTAATTTGAGTAAGAGTCTTCAGCAGAAATTTTGTGTCATCTGGGGACTGTGTAATCTTCTCTGGCTTGTTTATCCCAAAATGGTGCTTTTTACAGAGCTAAAATAATGACATTGAATTAAAGCCAACATTTAAATACTCTTTAAAAAGTTCAAAGAAAACGAAAAGTCTATAAAAGCAAGACTTTCATGTCCACAAACCTAGGGGAGACACTGAAATAGAGGGGGAACATGCAGGTTTCCATCTACAGCCTAATTCTCACTATTTTTTGTAAAAGGCATTTTCTCTTGTGATTGTGGGAATCTCTGCCTCAATTTGACATCACCTGAGTACCCAGATCCACCTCAACTTCCCACCCAAATTACACTAGGGCTGTTCATTTTTATTTTTGCTCCTTTATCCGTTCTCTTTTGGGAAAGAAAAAATTGCAACATTTGAAATAAAGATTTCCCTTCAAGCCAAACTACAGAATTAAGATTCCAAAATGGGATGAAAGCAAAAGGATCATTAAAAAAGATATATACTTTCTCCAGGTTCAGCACATCTTGTGCAGTATTGTCAGTGATCTTTATGAAATTTAGGTATTATTTTGTTGCAATTTCCCTCCCTACCAGAACCTGTGATTTCTGTTTAAAAAATACTTTTAATCAAAAAATAATATTTAAAAAAGCACAAAATATTCAAGATGTCTGCTTATACCAGGAAAAAGAGACAAGAGGCATTGAACTTTTATTTCACTGAAGCAGAAGGGGGACAGTAAGAGCTCCTTGAGCACAGCCATACCTCCAGCTCCAGATCCTGAGGTTCAGTCTCAGAAAGTGGAATCACTGCAATCTTTGTGATTTTGCAAACCTCATGATCTCCTGGAAGTTTGCCAATCAGTGCTTTCTGACGAATTAAAAGCAACCACCACGGTAAATCTGGGGAAAAAGAGATCAGTAGATGCTTTTATTTGTCTTGCTAAGCATTTATTTTGATTAGTATGCCAGAAACCATTTGACCAGAAGAATCCAGTGAATGATGAGTTGTTATTGTTGTGTTTTGTTATTATGCATTGCAATAAAATGAAATAAAATCTAAAAATCTGAAACATATTTATTCGGTCTCTAATATAACGAGGAGATTAATCATTTCACAGACTTACATGAAGGTTACCCCTGCTTCACCTACAGCCATCAGCCATCTCTAGGATGATGCACACTGAATGGCAGCACAGTCTGAGAGCAGCTGCAGCTCAGACAGCAAGTTAAGAATTTCCCTTTGCACCTCCTGTCATGCATCAAACAGCAAACAAGAGAGACAGAGGTAACATCTGATTGCAATATTCAAGAGTGAAGAAATCTGATGAGCAAACATGGACTGCACCATAAAGCAGTTTACACGTGTTTAAAGGCTCATGAAATCATTCCTGAGGTGCACAGAGTGGTGGAGAAATTGATGAGATTAAAATTAATGAAGATATTGGTGACAGGTGCATTCCATACACACAGCCAGCCTACAGCACCCACAGCTATGGCACCCACACCTTAATGAGACAGGGAAACAGCAAACATTCTCACTGGCTACCGAAGAGTGCCTGGACATTCCTAGATTTCAATCCCTCGGTTAGAGCAGCAGTTGTATGCTGGGCTTTTAGGAGTCAAAAGCAAAAGTTTTGTGAAGGGAGATGGAAAAGGCAGAGAGTCTTAAAAACAAACATACACACTCACTGCTTCTCCCAGCTGAGAAGCAGCCAACTGAGTTCAACTGAAAAGGTGATATAAAGACATAAAAAGCCTGCTGTGGTAGACTTAAATATGCTCCCACACTTGTGATGGCAGATTGTGTCATGCATTATACTCTGAATACAATATAGAGCCTTTCTAAAGTCTATTTAGCAGCTCTACAGCAAATACAAAGTCTGTTCTCCTTGCTCAGTAAATTCTAAACAGGGTTTTATCCTCTGGATGCTTAAGAAAAACATAGAAAACCCCAGCAGTTTCTTTTATCTAAAGAACAGGAACAGTCATTGCCAACAAACAACTGTGCTCTGACACTCCACTCCTCCCTCTGATTCTGTGTTACTGCCTTTTAAAAAGAGCTATGTTTATGCTGGGTACTAGAAATTTCAAGTCCTCGTAACAACAAACGTGCTGTGAGAGCCAGAGGGTGCCTCCCAAAAAGGGAGAGGAAGGGCAGTGAAGACAAGCACCACTTCTTTAATATACATGATCCTGCAAAGAAGTCCTGTGCTATTCCTGAACACTGCAGCAGAATCATAATCTCTGCAGGATCAGAGACACTTCAGGTCAGGAGGGATCTCAGGGTGTCACCCTGATCAAGCAGAGCCAGCCCTGGGACTGGACCAGGTCACTCCAAGCTGTCACACAAGCATGATCTCCTAAAACTCATCAAAGGACACCAAATCAGGACAAGAGAGTGGCAGCAAATGCCACTTAGACAGTGATCCCCACTGATGAGCAGGTGCTTCTGGGCAGGTGTAGGAAACATGCCTTGGAGAGCACCTGCCTTTGCCCCCAGCCACCCATCTAGCAGCCATGGGAAAAAGGAAGCTGAGGAAAATGACAGATTTTATGCAACAGTGAGAAGACCAATGAATAGGTTAAAAAAACCCTTTTGAAAAGGAGAAATTGAAGTGCTGCCAAACCCACCAACAACAGAGAGAGATGCCTATCAGTTCATATGAAAAGGCAGCCTACCCTTTTTATGTTGCTTTCTAGTAGGCAAAACCACCAGTCTCTGGCAAGCCAGGGCAATCCAAGCTTTTAACAGATGGAAAGAACAACAGGGCATCCAGGCAGATATTCCTGCTATATATTCCTATAACCCCATTTGTTTCCACCTACAGGAAGTTAGCCACACAATTTATTCCTAGGAGTTCACCAATGTACATCAACAAACAAAACAGAAGAAAGGTGACCATCTAGAGCTCCAGTGAATTCATCAGTAGGGTTCTGTTGGAGATAAGTGTAAGGTGAAGGCATTTCTGAGCAGATATGCCACAGTAAAAAACTGGAAAAGGAAAAATCTCTGCCCAGTCTTCTCTTTACCTATATTAAGAAGCCCTGGTAGCAGTAAACAAGAACTTAAGAGTTTAATACAGACAAATGAGTTGAGTATCCTTTTGTCATTTTTTAAAATGCACTGAAATGTCATCTTGGTGTACACTGCAAAGCTCTTTTTGTTATAGCCAGAGCCACAGAACATTGAAAGAAAACAGGAATTCCCTAGCAGATCAAAAGCAAACAGTCAGGAAGTAATTATGCAGATAAAGTATGCCCTGAAGTAAAAGCTTCAACAATAGCCATAAAAGCAGCATATTATAATAGCCAGCAATATCTAAGTAACTGAATCCCTAAATATAGAGTATGTGCTTCTGCAGTCAGAAAGAAAAAAAAAAGCAGTTCTACAGAAGATTAGTTATTGCCTGCTCAACGTGTGAGGGATGGTGTGCACAGCAGAACAGGACAGCTGAACACCATTCCATAAAGTGTATGTTTCAATTTATCTCTCAAGATCTAATGTTCATTTTTAGTGTTTTATGAACTATGGCAGAGCAGATGGCCACAAGTAGTTTGAAGTATTGCATCCGAAGGAAGCTATCACCTCTCATTCCTCACTAAAATGGAAATTTACTCCTCTGTTGATTCAACACTGTCAGCACAACACTGCTGTTTTTCTCTAACACTTCCCAAACAATCCAGCATTTATTTCCCCCAAATGCTTTTGCAGTAACTTTTCTTAAACTGTACATGAGTTTACTACAAAATCTGCTTTTTGCAGGTATTTTGATTTTAGCCAAGAAATTCTATGCTACCGCTTACATACTTTTTTGTTACTTGAACAACTTAAAAATTGGCTGCATGCAAAAAGAATGCTTTAGGTTGTTGATTGTAGGAAATTCAGTTGTATTGCAGTGAAGAGATTTCAGATGCTGAACTGCCTATAGTTTCTATCAAGATTCAGAGGCATGCTAACAAAAAAAAGCTGGGGATAAGGAAGGAAGAACTCTATTTCCCTCCTGTTTACAGAGTCTGTGTAATCTGGCCAGCAGCATTTAACCTGGGTTGTAATTAGCCAGCACTGGAAAAATGCTCCAAATGAATACAAGTACACACTGCACTGCACAGGGATGTGCTCTGACCAAGCAACAGAAGAACCTGGGGCAGAAAAATGATTGTGTTAAGTGGCAGCTGCTGGAAGTGGTTAAGAAATCCAGCTTTGGTTATAGTCAGGTATACTGAACAACAGAATTAATATTCTATAGGGGAGATACTTTATGCAAGAGATGTGTTTGCCTCTACATGGGAAGATCATGCAAAGACATTTTTAACTGTGCATCTTCCCAAGAAAATGTGCAATGATCTGTTTCAGTAACATTTCCACAATACATCCTAAAACCTTTTCCTTTCGTTCCCCTTGTTACTCTGTTTTCTTATAAGTTATTTTAGGATGGACCAGAAATGGTAAGTGATCATATTCTTACATTCTGATATTTGACCAAGATTTTATTGTTTGGGTTTGAGCTCCCCACACACAACAACAACAAAAAGAAGTATCTGAATGTTTAAGAAAATTCACTCTGGGGAAGAAAAAAATACTACTTTAAAGAGATTTCAATCTCAAATGTGAGCATACAGTTATGTTCAGGGGTACAACTGGCCCCCTCATGTGAAAAATTCTTTAAAGAATTAAAAAATAATCCATGTAAAATTGGCTAGCTGGTTTCTATGAGACAGTTTCCCTGTCGCAGCAGCTTTCCTACAAATTCTCCTGTATGAGGCAAGCAATAAAACCAGCAAGATTAAAGAGTAAATTAAAACCCATCCCTAGTTACAGCTCATTGGCAAGGGTATGCCAATGCTGAATTACAGACAGCCCATGACTGATTACAGGGACTTTTCAAGGTCACCTTAGACAGCTCCTGCATTCTTACAATAAGCAAATCTTTCAAGGCCACATGAGGATCTCTGTCCAAAACATTCAAGTGCATACAGGCTTACTGACAGCTCTAGAGTGCACTAGTAGCAGCTCCAATACTTAAAAAGGCTTTTGAAGTTTCCAGCACTCGTGTGTGTGCTCAGGATTTTTAAAACCTCTTTTCATCAACAGCTGGTAACAAGGCTCTGAAATGGACAAGCCCAAATTCACCAAATGAGCTTCAAATTAAGTTTTCTGATCCTCATAACCTGGGGGAAGGGGAGAAGAAATCAGAGCAGCGAGTCCTCCTGCTGCAGGTCAGCTCTGTGAAGAAAGCTTTTCACCCAGCTCCTGCAGCACAGCTCTCCTACTGAGTCTGGACAGAAAGGTCCAGCAGTGTTAAATATTTATACAACTTCTGCTGATAAAGTTTCCAGGTGACAAAGATTGATACAAGAATAAGTAATGAAGACAGGTTACTGTTACAGACTGCTAGATGATTCTGCCTGAGGATTACATCAAGCTGCACTTAAATATGAGCAAGTAGGAGTTCATTGAAAATAGCAGGTTTGAAGACACCTATGTAAGACATCTCAGTCAGCCCTCTCACTGTGACTGCAGCCTGATGGATGACACTCATCAAGAAATGTCAGCAAATTCAAGGAGTTCTCCTAAGGAGAGCAAGGATAAATAGCTGGAGGCTATCTTTCTTCAGACATTTAATGGTATGAAACAAAACACCATTTATAGGACAGCTGCATCACTAAATACCAGAATATCTACAACAAAAAGGATGAACAGTTTGTGATGGTGTCATCTGAACAAGGCAGAGACAAAAGAAAACACTTCTACTGGCCTAAGCGGCAACTGAGTCGAATGCCTGGATGAGCTTAATTGATTCAGTAGCTCTACAGGACACATGGAAAGAAAAGATATCAGGCTTATTACCTGATAATCTTAATTTACCTGACAACAGCAAGCTGACACCTATTGAAGTGTCACACTCTGGGGAAAGTTTCAACTCGGATTTCATAAGCAGAGGAAGCAGCTCACAATAAACACACATGGAAGGATCTTCAGTTGCCACCAAAAAACCTTCCATAAAGCATTTGAGGTCTCCCCTTTCAAAGGCTTTTATAACTAGACTCCCTAGAGAGAAGGGGAGGGAAGGCTTTTGTGTACCCAAGGGCCTGGTTTTAAAACAAAACACCACACCCCACACAAACACAAAAAACATGTGTCAAAAACAATCACTGAGCACTTTCCCACAGCAAAAAAAAGGGTCATTAGTGGAGTTTAGCCATCATTCATCATGGACAGCACGTGCTGAACAGCACAGACAACCTGGGTGAAGAGAAGAAAAGATGAGATGGCAGAGTCTGAGCCTCTTCATATCAGCAGATCTGGAAGAGGGTGGCTGAATAAATCTGTAGGCTGAGCACAGACAAAAACATCAGGTGAAATTCAAAGAAAATGAAGCAATGCAACTGGAAAGAGGATGTGGTCATGAACTTCATGGAGAGATAGGCTATGAACTGTTACTCCCAGAAACAGGACCAGGGGTCACAGTACCTCTGGAGTCACACAGTTCTAGTTCCTACAACTAACCTGCCCTACTCTCATGCCAGGCTGTCCCAGGCCCTGCTGTCCATCCCATCATTGCCAGTAGGATGCTACCACCCTGTCCAATGTGTTTCTAGTCAAGGGACCACAAACATCTGATCCATTTCAGCATTTAATCCATCCTGCTGTCCTGGAACACACTTGAAACTTTACCTGTATTGATTATATTGCCAGGCACTACTTTAAATGCAGGGTCTAAGCACTCCCAAAAAGAATGGCACACAGCAAGGGTTTATGGCTACCTTTCCTACCTGCCAGTAAATAGACAGTCAGAGTTCTACTGGCAGAGGTATCTTTCTGGACAGAGCTGGTATATATCAAAATAAATATTTATTATGGCTACAGGAATTTGCAGCTGATAAAGCAAAAGGAGTATTGAGTTTATTTTACAGGAAAACATTACTACTATCAGTTAGAGACAAGCTTATCACTGAAATAACAATGAATTCTACACCTGCTTGAATTGTATAGCTGTCATTTAATGGCAAGCAAGTTTAAGTGTTTATTTTGCTTTCAAATATTCCTTTACCAAGGCAGCAATTATTCTTCAGGCTTTTATATAGCATTGAGAATTCAGGCCTTATACTTTTGTGAAAACTTCCTTTATTAGTTTTTGCACTGTACAATAGGAGAACAACAGGAATCTCCTTGAATGGATTACTCCAAAAGGTTTACAAATTTTATAAATCCCACATGGAGCTTCAGAAAGAACTTCAAAATACAAGTTTCTACTATTTGTGAACACAGTTCCCTATTTTTCACAAGACAATGTCAAATCAAAATATATACACTGGAGAGCAGAGTGAATTTATATGTGCAGCTGTAATACAATCACTTTGACAAGTCCGTGTATGTGGGGAGTGCTCCTCCAGAGCAAAGAATACATCATTCCATTTGAGATGTGCAGTATTATTTGCAACATCACAGAGATTCAGCAGTAAACAAAACAAATAAAAACCCCACCAAAACAGAAAAAAAGCACATACCTGTATGAAGCTGGACTTTACCAATGACTCCCTCTACCAGGCCCAGACAAATGGGATTCCAAGCCAAAAGAAGATCAGTGGCTGAAAAAAAAGAACAAAGCTCCTGTTTTTAAACAGTAAACTCAACAGGACAATTAATCCAGTGATGGTCACCCTCTCCACTTTGCCCTTAAGGTGGCTTAGAGAGTAGAACACATACAATGATTCCAGCAATCATAAGATGATGCACACTTCCATTTTTGCCTGTTAACGAGTAGCTATGAGCAAATGACTAAGATTCCAACAAAAATTCCACAGATATTCTCCAGATTTTTGAAGGGGGAGAAGTAGCTTTGGGGTACAGTAACTGAATTTAATGGAGGCTTAATTCTTCTAATATCCACTAAAATTTTTAATGTAAGCAAAATTTTACACAGCTGTAGTGAAACTGAAGAGAGGTCACTGAGTTAACAGCACAGCTTCAAAACCCAGCAGATGCTGACTTTCACCCCCAGCTCCCTCCCATTTGTACCCAAATACTATTACTTTTACATCCTCTTTCTATAAACATGCACACACAGACACTTCCTCTTTTGTGGAAACACTCTCCACAACTGCAAGGAATATCGAAGTACACAAAGTAAAGGTTTAGGTTTCTAGCTCTACTCTTCATTCCAGTGAACCACATAGGAAGTAGAAGAGAAAGCAGGAAGAAAATGAGCTCCTAACAGCAGTGCAGTACCTGTTCAAGGATTCAAGAGTGGGGGAAAGAATAAACTTCCTAATTCAAATCTTTAAAGTGAAAATAAATACCTAAAAGCAAATAAATGTGTAGGAGAGAAAAATCTCAAAGGAAAAGAGGTTTTTCTATACCATTAAGGACAAGCTTGTTATTATTTACCAAAACACACTTGTTCCAAGGTAAAAGTTTCTCCAGTTTTAACATCCAGACAAATAAATATCTTAGCTATTGGTGTTAGATGAACATTTGAAAGAACAAACACATGCAATGCAAGAGTATAAATCATCTACATAAAAATGTGCAATAAATCATCTACATAAATGTGCAATACCTTCCTGTAAATCTGAGATCTCCAGGTGACAACTGATAGTATGATTTTTTTTTTTTACACACTATTTTACAACACTGAATCATCCTTGAAACATTTGCAACTAAGATCTTGATATTCTAAGAACACACATTCTTTTCCCAGCTTCCAGCACAATATTTAATAGTACACTAGACTCAGCTAATTTCCTCATTAAATAGAAGCACTTCCATGAGCTACAATAGAAATGGTTGCAGTCAGGGTAGATCTGGAATGAACTCATTAAATGGGATGGATCACATGTGCCTGGACACAGACAAGTAAAAACTAAAAGCCCACAGAAGTAGAATTTAAAACAATGCTTGCAGCAGCAGTGTAGGGCTGCAGTTAACGTATGTAACCAGGCTGGACCAAATTCCTGGTTCTTCCTTTCTCTGTAGGAGTGATCTGGATGGTGACTTGATCTGCACAGAACCTTGTGTGAACCATGCCAGAATGACATGAACTTTAAAGAGACTAGCACAGCTGAGCATCAGGAAATCAGTGATGCTAGGTATGACAGAGTGAATGGCTTGGTTTGATGTACCCTCAGTCCCTGCTGAAGTACCTGAGCACATCTTGTATCCTCCTGACAGATTTGTGCTCAGGCAAAGCACTGGAACAGCCTGAGCTCAGTTTCACTCCAAATAACACACGGGACTAGCTCTGTGCTGAGTGAGAAATTGGCACTATCAGCAAAGAGGAATGCAGGCAGCCGTCCTCACTCCCAAAACTTCCACCTTCTTTCCCAGTTCTCCCACACAATCCCAGTTTTGTCTTTACCCTGGGACTCTTCTAAAGCTGCACTGTCTCACACTTCATCACTTCTTGCTTAGTAATTAGCTTTAAACTCATATTTCCACCATGATAGCTAAAAGGCAGCCAGAGATACCAAGCAGCAAAACAAAGCCAGGCACAGGAGGAATGTAAAGAACCAAATCAGTGAATGTTTACCATGGCTACTATAAGCCTAGTAATCTAGAACACCTTCTGTGTCTTTCTAAAACACTGATTTCCTGTTGTGACAAGATATCAGCAAGAAAACCTCACTTGCTATCCAGAGTCTTCCTCTAGGAGTTTACCAGAGATAAAAAAAATGAGGAAACAAGGTTTTGTTTCAATTAGAGGAATAAAGAAACAACATTTTAGACCTGCCTGTAAAAGGACATAAGAAAACTGGTGTTAGGGACTGCACAGACAAGTGAGTCTCACACAGCTGTTCTTGTGGTTTCCTCTGACAGAGGCAGCACCAGACAATCCAAGACTTCCACAAGAATCCTACCACCCCAGCAGTAGAGACACAATGAGATATGGCTCTAAACTTTAAGTACAGACAAGCTTTGGAAAAGAAGAGAATGTATTTGGAATCAAATGCATATTCCACCTTCAGAGTTTCAAGGCAGCAAATATGGATCCACCAGCTGGGCAGGACTGGCTCTTGAGATAAGTGTTATTATCAAGCTACTAATGGTAAAGGCTGACTGCTTTAAGAAAATTTTCCATGGGGAAGGCAGAGCATAGCGGGATAAAAGACACATATTTAGCAATTCGTAAGAGATTAACATGGTTGTTTCAGCATCCAAGAAAACCTAGATGCAAAGAAGTCTTACAGGAGAAATGCCTATAGGCTGTGAAAAAATACCAATTGCAGAATCACACTGACTTCCATTTGGTGACAGCATCACAAAATGTGTTTTTCTTACACCATTTCTAGAGAACTTACTATAGCAAAGCACATGTGACAGAAGCAAGCCAGTTGTTTTAACCAAATAAAACATATCTGGTTCCGACCTTCTGATTAGAACTTTGTGATTGGTTAGAGTTCAGTTTCCTGTGTGACAACCATAGCTCAGCTCAGAGCCAACACCCAGCCATGCTGAATAAATACCACTACAGTAAATACCAACAGGAACCTCTTGCTCCTGAAGAGTGCACTCTGGAAATGGGAGATGGATGAACCAAACAAATTAAAGGTTTAAATATCATTCCCCCATGGACCCCCAAAGATGGGCTTTCATGCTGAGTGCACTCCTATTTACTCTGTAGAGGAAGAAGCTGTCTCCAGCTTTCGTCTAACACTAAAATTGTTCAAGACTGTTCCCTTGCAGCCATTTGGTCTGTCTGGTAAATCTGGCAGCAGCAATCTCTAGTCACTATCTTGTACCCTTGAAAATTATATTTAAAATCATTACATAAGTGAAGATCCAGAGACCCAAGTAAGTTAACTCCAAGCTGTAGGTTAGTATTTAACTGTAACATATTTTACCCGATTTAAGAGGCAGCCTAAGATGGTAGACAGTGACACATGTTACAGAAGGTACCCACATCCTCTTAAAATCTTTAAAAGAAAATATCCACACAAAACAAAATTGAAAATCCTCAGTCAAGTTTTCAGATAGCATACATGAGACCTGGCCACATTTCTGACTGCTGAATGCTGAAAGAACTCTTGACAAGGTTGTTTCTTTTTTCTTTTTTAAAGAAAAGCCTATCAATAAGAATTAACCACCACAAGGCTCTATCAAAGGAAACACTAAACTTTCCTTACACATTCAGACAATGTTTTGAAATATAATGTGAAATACAATTTATCAATAGTAACTCTTGCTTCCCCGCAGAAACTTATCTTCCTATAAATGTCATACTAGTCCTCTTTTGAACCTCAGAGAGCCAGGAACAAAGACTTATCAACTTTAAACTGCAACACAATGTTGAAACAGACTTCTTACAGTATTGTGCTGATGATAAAAGAGCAGTGTCAAAATAATCCTTGTCCCTCAAAGCAGTAAGTCAGAAGCTGTGTCCAGAAAGAATCACTATGAGCAGGGAGATGAGTTGCATGGAAGATCTTCCCTGACTTGAGGCATTCTCTGCTGTCCTCACTGTGTTTAAATTTGAGAGAACTGCCAGTGTTTGACAGGCCTTAACACTCTGATGTATACACTTGCTCACTAAGTTCCCATCCTAAAGTACAAAATTGCTCATTCCTTGACTTATCCTATAAATAAATTCAAGCTACTGAAATAAATGTTGGGTTTTTTTGCTGATTCCTGTCAGAGATTAATGATCACTGCAATGCATTTACCATTGACAGAGATGGTATCAGCATTCAGGTGCAGCACAACAGAACTTGTGTCACAAATTCAGAACAAAACCAGCTTTGATGTGATTGACTTCCACCACCACCCTCCGAGCTCACCAGCAGCGACACAGAGCCGGCAACACCAGATAAAGTCTCTTTAATTGTGTTTACACAAACAGAACCCTGATAAAGGTGATACAAAAGCAGTTTGGAAGAGCATCAAAACCCAAAAGCGCTTTCTGGCTCTTTCTGCCGTCTACCACCAGCTGAGCTGATCCAAGGTCAGGCACAAACTCCAACAAGAAAACAAACTGCTGCTTTGGGATAAACCACTTGCTCAACACAGAATGGCTGGAGGCAAGTCTGGGGAGGCAGGCTGGCAGCTTCCTTTGGAGAAGGCAGGAAGAAAAAAGATTTGTTATCATTTGAATCCAGCCCGTACTACTGAGCTGCTGCCTGGTTCAATCCACTGAGCAGCTGAAACTATTTCACTTCCACTCCTGCTATAGTTCAGAGGGCATAGACACACCTCTTATCTCCCTCTTTGCTGGCCTTTGGGAATGAACCTCAGCTAGAAAGTGTTTCCTGACAGTGTACTGGATATAAAAACACACACATCATCACTGAATTTCCCTCAGGTTACACCTAAGTGTATGAGCCCAGACATGAATGGGTCATTTCTCATAAAGTCTTCCTGGAGTCTGACAGAACACTAATTTTCAATCATTTTCATCATTCAACACAAGATACAGATACTTATATACAAAAAATAAAAGCAGAATAACTCACTATATATAGCCAAAATAAATCACTCAGATCTGCTAATGTAAATTTTAACACCAGAAGTGTTAATTTTCAGGAAGAAGCTTCAATACTATTTTTAAATCGATTTCAGGGTTTTTTTTCCTTTAAATTGTGTCTGCCTTAGATCAAAAACAAGACTTTATTATTAGCATTACTTGACCTTTATGACCTCCTGTGGCTTTTCAAAAGAAAGTCTGCTTCCAAGTTCCAGCTCATCTTTGAATAGTGTTCTGGAATTTTAGCCAGAATTATGAGATTACAAATTAACTGGGAAGACTTAATAGTATAAAGTTGAACTTCTTTCTCTTGGAGGAAATAAATTACTACTTATGTGAATAAAACTTAGGCTAATTGAGCTTTCCTTTCAACACAGATTTCCAAAACTGTATTTAAGTTACTTGCAGAAAGATGGAGCATTCAGACATTTTGTATTACAAGCTCATAATTGTTATGAACTGTTAATTTTATTTACTTGCATATTCCCCTTCAAACTTTAAACAAGTTATCCCTTCAGCTAATCACCTGATTAAATACAAATATAATTTGCCATTTATACAGCTTGTGCTGCCTGTTGGTGTTACAGTCTCGAGAGCCCTCCATCACTTAGAGCTGAAATGCTTTGCTTTGGAAGAGAAACGGGATCACCACTGCTCCCCAGTGTGGCCCTGTCGTAAGGAGCCCACGGAAGGGTGACACAGGGGGATTAAAAAAAAAAATCCCACGTAATTCTCGCATTCCTGCTGCACCTCAAAAGCCTCCTTAGAGTGCCTGTTTATCCTCTCCTCATGGAAAACTCCTGTTTTCCAAACAGGAATTCAGTGCCTGATTCAGCAGCAGGAGCCAGGCACACCACAGAGCTCACACCTCCCCAGTTGCGCTCAGGAAAATGAAACAGTTTATTTCATTTACTGGGACACTTCCCTCCAATAGCTCAGCCTTAGACTGGATGAACACAAACAGGTCAAGCACAATTTAGTGACAGATTTAAAGCAGTGGGGATGGGAGCACACAATACACATTTGTATTGCTGCTGCCAAGGAAGGATGCAAGTCCCAGAGAAAGCACCTAAAAAAGAATCCCTACTACTCATCTTGACAAAGAAATACTTCTTTGTGTTCTGGTGCAGTCTGAAAATCCCTTGAGTCACCAGGCATTGCTTGGGAAACTGGAAAACATACGGAAAATGTTCAGTTGTCTGGAGAGTCTCCAATGTTACATGGAATTGCACAAGGAACTCCTGTACTAGAAGTGGAAACAAACTGCTGTTACCAGTGTTTGCTCCAAACAGAATCTGACCCTGTGCATCAGTGGCCTCCAAACTTTCTTACCAAGTACTACACCAAGAAAAAATAAATTAGGATGTGTCCCAAATATGTATATTAATTTATAAGTCCAGTAGAACACATAAATAATTTATACTGCATACATCATAAAACACATAAAAGATTAGAGATTTTTCATGAATTAATAAACACTGTTTTAAAACAGTGTTTCTTTTTACTAATGGTACAAAATACTTTCTTTCAATACCCTCAATGGACTGCCTTGAGCACCCACAAGGTGTGTATACCCCACTTTAGAGACCACTGATGTAGGTGGCTCAATATATGCAACAAGCTGCAATGTGCATTTCTACCATTTGAAATAAGAATCAGCCCCTCACATCCCTTCCACAAACCTGTAAATACCATTCAGAAAACCACCCAGCAGGGACTCTTAAAATGTAAATAAATGCCAAGCCACTGGAGCTCAGAGGGTTGGTTTTTTTGCTTGGTTAGTTTGGCTTTTTTTTTTACTTTAGAGCTTCCCTTTACTCTTCACATTGCTGAACTCTGTTAGCAAACACATTTTCTCAGAAGTGATACAGAAAAGGGAAAAATATCTTTTATCCTTCCAAAAGCAACAACCCTGTACTAATTAATATTATTCCACTCCAACACACATTCATTCCCATTTTTAGCTGGTATTTCAACAAAGCTCAAGTTGTTTGAGGATATATCCTTAAAGCTAAGACAGCAGTAGGTTGTCTGCAATTTTTTTTAATCCTATTTACTCTGCAAGAAGGAAACTATCAATCAGGCAGGAGAAAGATTTCATTCAAACCTGCTTACAAAACTGACACCTTAAACACTATGTTCACTCATTCTGAAGATTCTCTATTACAAGTTTGCTCAGCTATAGCTATACTGAAAGAACACAAGAAAGCTATTCCATCCTAAAAAAATTACAGCACAAACAATAAATGAGCAGAAGGATTTCACAATTATGGAAATCAGTTTGTTTTACTAATCACTGAGCTGACTTATGCTAATGCTTCTTAAGAGCCATGAGAGAATTACAGTGTGAGCCAAGTCTGAGCAAGGTAAAGTTTTCCCTCACTGTCACCTGTTCTTCTGACTCCATAATTAATTTCTCTCTCTGATTGTCCAATTAATCAGGCTCAAAGTACAAAAAGAGTTATGGATTGCAAACAACCATTTCTGACACTAAATAAGGGAGTTAAAAACTTGGCACATTTTTCAGGAACAGACAGGATTTCACACCACACACCCACCATGTATTCCCCCCTTTATTTTTTGGCTAGTCAGATAAAAAGCAGCAACATATTTTTTAAATGTTACTGGAAGACATGCAAATACAGGGAAAAGCTTAACCATCACCCACCCATAAGTGCAAAAGTTGCTGTTTTTCCTTAACTGAGAAACAGACAAGGAAAAAACCTGAAAGATGACAATCAATGACAGACCAGCATATTTGCCATTTTCATTTTACAATTACCTCTTGGACAAGGTCATTTACTTTTAAATTTGGCTCAGAATTCTGTTTTCCAGTTCAAAGCATGTTCAAGGGTCTTGTTTTCAGTTTTTCAGAGACTCAGCAAACACTGCTCCAGGGCTCTATTCAAGTAAGATTTCTCCCTTAAAAGGAAAACCTCAGTGTTCCAAGTGGTATTTCATTCATTTGGGTTCAGCTTTTCAGGAAAAAGCCCTTTCCCAGTTTTTATTGGGGAAGATGTTTAGAGCAAGAAAATAGATTAAGAATTATTATTCCTGTCTACTAAAGCCAAACTTTAATAAAAAACAGTTTTTGCACTATTTCCAAATTCTTCCTCTAGAAATACAAACAAAAATGTCTCTTCCTCTTGATAATCCATTCCTATCACTTGATCTTCTATCCCATTGCAATCTACAATAGTTGTTTTGAAAAAACACAAACAGCATATCAAACAAGTGGCTGCCTTTTCCTGCAGTTTGGAGTTTAAAACTTAAAATCACTGGGTTATGTTTCCTTACACATACAGCTGAAATATCACCCACACCATTAAACTGTGAAACAACCTAACAAGAGTATTCTCAGATGAAAAAACCACAAGCCCTTGGTACAGATGCAGACCTTTCTTAACTGATATCAGTGTCTTCTATTCTAAATATTTTAATTGCAGTTGGTCTGCAATTTCCTATTCAATATTTAGTTAATACTAACTCATGACATCAAAGACGAGTCACCTCTGCCAGCAAAATACAGGCCACAGAAATCCACTTGAATCAGATTAATTTCAATTCCAAGGGGAAGGCAAAACAAAACAAAACAAAAAAAAAAAAAAAACAACCACACCTGCATATCAATATCAAGCATTAGAAGCTTTCCATGTATTTAAAACCTCAGGTCATTCCAGCATGGGCAGGCTTTCCAAGACATCTACACATCTGAGCCGGGACAAGTTTGGCATTTTCAGAACTCTTCCTATAAGGAAAAGGAGAGGGAAAAAAAAGACAGGAACACCCTTGTCATATTCAACTCATCACCTGCTAAGACTCAACAGGAGATTAAACACCTCACTTCAAGGTTTATTTAATTCTCACCAGGCTAGGCTGTAACACACTGTCAACCCACTTAAGTCTCAGTTTTAGGTTTACTACGCTCTATAAAAAGAATCATGGGCTGAATTACAGAGTGAATCTTACTTATAAAAAGTATAAAATCATTTCCCTCTGACAAATATATATGAAGATCTTGCCTCAGAGTCAGAAGCTACAACAGTGACTAATGTATGCAATATTTAGCCAGACGAAGGATATAGAGCAGCCCAGCCCACTCCCCTGGTCCCCTCTGTTACCTTTCACAAGAAGTAAAAAGCAGCAACAGGGACCCAAGTGTTGAAGGTTTTTTCAGCCTACATTCTCGCTGGGTTGCAGCTAATGCAGATCAGTTCTGACATCTGGTTTGTCACATACACCACAAGTACATGGTGCTGACAACCAAGAAAGAGTAGGGAAAAGAGGGAACAGAATGAGCAAGCAAGGGTGAGAAACAGTGCAGTATCTATTGCAGCTAAAAAGGCGTCAAAAAACAGCTTGAGGTTCCTTATGAAGTAACTGGAAATAAGGAGAGAATTTTCTAAAGCTACAGCCTCCCATGGAATTCATTTCCCAGAATAGACAGGCAGTTTCCAAGACATGCTACTGAAATTCAGGAAGGGAATTTTGTAGGAAATAAGTCAGTAGCATGACTTCACACTCAGGCTGTCACCCCTCAAAGTCCTGTCTAGGACTACTGTGGAGTCTCAAAATTTAGCAATGCATGTTTTGGTAGCAGTGGCATCACTCCTTACACCATCCATTAGCTCAAGGCCTTCACTGAGCACTTCCAGACTTCCCACAAAGAAACTGCTCTTCCTCCTCCAGTCTGCAGCCATGAAGAACAGCTCAGGAATTCTGACAAGTCATTTCTACACGACTTCTGCAATGTCTTTGAGGAGTAAGGCAAGCACACAGCTGGAATATTAGACAGCCTTATGATCCATGATTCAGAAATGATTTCACACTATCACACTAAGACACCTAACCTGAAATCCATCCCCTGCTCCTCTGAAAATACTGTTTGGTAACATGTCCCTCACTAAAAGTATTTAAAGTGCATTGCTTCGGTTGCTGACTCACAACCATTCTCAACAGATAAAAATGAAAACTGTAACAATAAATTCCTAAAGTGTTTGTTTGAAACAAACAAATGCTCATTTGCCTCTAGTTTACAGTTCCAGAGGTAAGACACAGCTTAACCCATCTTACTGGTGGAGGCAAAGGAGTCTTCGAGCGTTACATCCCAAAAAACTGTTAGACTAATTCCAACCTGCATATCCCTCAAAATATCTGGTAGGTTTTTTTGTTTGGTTTTTTTTTTTTTTTCCTCCAGACTGCTGGGAATCAGCATAACTACAAGAAATAGTTTTAGTAGCAACTGTTCCAAATCTTATTTGACATTACTGCCTGGAGCATTATCAAGGCCAGCACAATGATAATAGAAGCTTTCACACCATAACAGTCTCATTCCTTTTTGTGCTGCTAAAAATGTGGTGAGAAGAATTCGGTGTCTTCTATGCTTTTTATCCTTTATATACATGTATATTATGTATTTATACATACGCAAATATAAATACATAATTTATACAAACATCATCAATAAAACAATGTTTGTAATCTGTATAAAACTACCAGTCAGGAAAAGCAACACAGAGCATAAACAGAGTAATCCCAGAGTGAACTCCTGACCAAGACCTGATGTAGGGCATTTAAGGCATGGTTGAACAGCACATGTTTTTTCACTACACTGAAAAAAGTACACTCCAGACAGCCAAATTCTTTAAAAAAAAAAAAAACAACCTATGATGCCAAAGTGATTCATGGATTTCCTGCAGGTGACTCATTAGTGCTTTCACTTTAGAGAATAAAAAAATCCCAGCAACATCTTGCAAACACAGGCTGACAACCTTCAAATGACGGCCAAACTCAGATTTTGCTTATGGCAAATATTTATCAAGATTATTTGCCTCTTTTTTTTTTTTTAATTCAAGCTGTTACCTCCATGATCCAAAGAGGTCAGAAATACAGTTTTCAACATTAGCAAATTTCTGAACATGCCTTTATAAATTGAGGAAGGAGAGTATTTTAAAGCTTAGCACCAGCTCTTTAGATTCAGACCTAGCACCTCAAGCAATGATTCGCAAGGTTTACCAGTATTACCTATTTCAACCCATGAACGTGCAAAGGTTAATTCAGAGCAGCCTCTGTGAGACAGAATGAAACTAAAGCCTTCAAAACCCGAGCAGAGACACAGAGTTAGATCACAGCCTTTTGACAGATTATTAAACACGTCAATGAACACTAGTTATGACTTTGTTTGTTTTTTTTTTTTTTTTAACATGGCAGTGACTCATCACACAGAAATCCATCTACTCATTTCCGGGCAGTGGCCTCGATAATAAATGGTCAAATGTAATAAAATTGCAAACTTGAGGATATACAGTTCTGTCTTAATACAAGAAAGAGCTATTGATCCAATAAACACTTCCTGTGAGAGAACTGTTTCTTTCTTGGGCTTACTTTCAACCTACTAAGGTATTTCATTGCACAGCCCTGGAGGCCACTGTCATGAAGATGATCCACAGACACGGCTGGAAAAACAAAGCTGCAAACACGTGGAAATGGGAAAGCATTGCTAACAATTGAGAGTTTCAAGCAGACCAAGGGACTTCAATATCACATTACCATTCGTTACTCTGCAGGTCACACACAATAGGGATCACATGAAAATGCAGAGGCAGGCTAAGGACAAAATGCCGCTGGAACAGCAGGCAGACAAACTGCTGGGCACTGGCAAAGCCTCCAGGAAGTTAAGGGACACCAAGAAAAAATAAAACACAGAAATGGCTGCAACAAAGCAAGGGATTGATGCTTTTAAAAGTTAAAGTTATCAAACACCAGTTTCCAGAAATACAGTTTGACTAGTTAGTGCTTTAATTACTGTGGGTCAAGTAAGAGCTTTTATGTCCATGCAGATGGCTGCAACCATCACAAACCTGAACCTGAGGGCTTTCCCCAATGTGAAAGCACACATTTCACTGACTAGCAGTACCACCTGATAGCTTATCATCAATTATTTTGTAAGATCGCTTGCAAATCAAAGTATTGCCGGATTAGTGAAGTTGATGGACAAGAGTTAATCATGCTAACTTGAGACAGACTGCAATTTTATCTAAGAGATGCAAACAAATTGCGCTGAGAAGGCACAACTCAAGGATGAAAATATAACAAGAAAGTGCAGTGTGAAAACCAGTTCTTTGGAAAAACACAGATAACAACGGTATTTGATGTTTATGTTTAAACTTTGTCCAGCCTTTCACAGAAGCTCATAAAGCCTACCGTACTCAGATAGCCAACTCAGCCATATACACATCTCGCCACCTTTTTCTGGCATAACACAGGTCCCAGTTTTAGAAAGCTGCAAGCAACATCTGTGCAGCCTGCCACATGTTTGGTGAAACACCCAGCTATTTAGAGTTTCTTTCGCATATAAGCAGGGTCAGCACGGTCCTTTGCATCAAAGCTATGTATTAGAATCACAAAGAATGAAGAACACTCACAGAATGGTTTGGCTTGGAAGGGACTTTAAAGGTCATCTTGTTCCAACCCCCTGCCATGGGAGCCAGTATTACACAAAGCAAGACAATTTCCTGGGGTGGCATTTTATTTTATAGACACCTTTACTGAATAAAGGTAGGATAGGATAACTACCATTGTTTCAAAATTCCCTTTTACACAACTCCATCTCAATTTTTGTTTGCCTTTCCCTCAGTCTTACATTAACACACAGTGGAGCTCTGTGTAATTGTCACTTACACAGCCTGTAATCACTGAAAAAAGAAGAAGCACTTTAGAAGCCACAGAATCACAGAGCGCCAAAAGGTTGGAATGGACCTTAAAGCTCACCCAGTCCCTACCCGGTGTAGCCACCTGTTCAATTTCTCCTGGAAGAGGCGACCACGGGACACACCTGCCCGAAGACACAAAGCCCGTGCATGGGGAGCATCCCTTATGTAAGGCTGCCACCAGCCCCACACGGCCCTTCGCACCCCGCGATGCTCCCCGGGGATGCCCCGCTGCCTTCCGACAC
Source organism: Rhipidura dahli (assembly GCA_013399225.1). Classification (NCBI taxonomy): domain Eukaryota; kingdom Metazoa; phylum Chordata; class Aves; order Passeriformes; family Rhipiduridae; genus Rhipidura; species Rhipidura dahli. The sequence continues at coordinate 1,038,782 of VXAC01007004.1, forward strand.
CGGCACCTATCCGGGTCACGGAGCCGCGGGCGGGGGCAGCGCTGCTTTACCGTGCGGGGAAGCGAACGCGCGGAGAGGGAAAGCAGCGCGCCGGCCGGGACCCCGGGACACGCGTGAGCTCCCGCGGCCCGGGGGCAGCCGGCTGGGGCTGCTCCGGCGAGCTGCGGGGCGATGGGCAGCGCTCCCGAACCCCCGCCGCACCGCCGGGGACACCGCGCCCCGGCCCCGCCGCCCCCC